>JBBHAA010002554.1:0-340000 GCA_037953035.1 Aquarana catesbeiana
CATCATATGACGCCCAGTCAGGATAACTGAACCACCTCCCGGACGTCATTCTGCTATGGGCCGGGCGGGAAGTGGTTAACCTCCCCCCATAACTTCTTTTCTGGGAAAAAGGTAATAGCACTTTGCACTTATCCAAACTGAGGCTCACAAATTCAATCGTGGTTGGACATTCCCTCTCTATGGCTACAGACTTGGGACAACATGATATTTCAGTTTTTCTTTTTTAATAAATCTGCAAAAATGTCACCAATTCTGTGTTTTTCTGTCAATATGGGGTGCTGTGTGTACAATATGGGGGGCTGTGTGTACAATATGGAGTGCTGTGTGTACAATATGAGGTGCTGTGTGTACAATATGGGGTGCTGTGTGTACAATATGGGGGGCTGTGTGTACAATATGAGGTGCTGTGTGTACAATATGGGGGGCGGTGTGTACAATATGGGGGGCTGTGTGTACAATATGGGGTGCTGTGTGTACAATATGAGGTGCTGTGTGTACAATATGGGGGGCTGTGTGTACAATATGGGTGCTGTGTGTACAATATGAGGTGCTGTGTGTACAATATGGGGTGCTGTGTGTACAATATGGGTGCTGTGTGTACAATACGGGGTGCTGTGTGTACAATATGGGGTGCTGTGTGTACAATATGGGTGCTGTGTGTACAATATGAGGTGCTGTGTGTACAATATGAGGTGCTGTGTGTACAATATGAGGTGCTGTGTGTACAATATGGGGGGGCTGTGTGTATAATATGGGGTGTTGTGTGTACAATATGGGGGGCTGTGTGTACAATATGGGGTGTTGTGTGTACAATATGGGGGGCTGTGTGTACAATATGGGGTGCTGTGTGTACAATATGGGGTGCTGTGTGTACAATATGGGGTGCTGTGTGTACAATATGGGGTGTTGTGTGTACAATATGGGGTGCTGTGTGTACAATATGGGGTGTTGTGTGTACAATATGGGGGGCTGTGTGTACAATATGGGGTGCTGTGTGTACAATATGGGGTGCTGTGTGTACAATATGGGGTGCTGTGTGTACAATATGGGGTGTTGTGTGTACAATATGGGGTGCTGTGTGTACAATATGGGGTGCTGTGTGTACAATATGGGGGGCTGTGTGTACAATATGAGGTGCTGTGTGTACAATATGGGGGGCGGTGTGTACAATATGGGGGGCTGTGTGTACAATATGGGGTGCTGTGTGTACAATATGAGGTGCTGTGTGTACAATATGGGGTGTTGTGTGTACAATATGGGGGGCTGTGTGTACAATATGGGGTGCTGTGTGTACAATATGGGGTGCTGTGTGTACAATATGGGGTGCTGTGTGTACAATATGGGGTGTTGTGTGTACAATATGGGGTGCTGTGTGTACAATATGGGGTGCTGTGTGTACAATATGGGGTGCTGTGTGTACAATATGGGGTGCTGTGTGTACAATATGGGGTGCTGTGTGTACAATATGGGGTGCTGTGTGTACAATATGGGGGCTGTGTGTACAATATGGGGGGCTGTGTGTACAATATGGGGTGCTGTGTGTACAATATGGGGTGCTGTGTGTACAATATGAGGTGCTGTGTGTACAATATGGGGTGATGTGTGTACAATATGGGGTGCTGTGTGTACAATATGGGGGGCTGTGTGTACAATATGGGGTGCTGTGTGTACAATATGGGGTGCTGTGTGTACAATATGGGGGGCTGTGTGTACAATATGGGGTGCTGTGTGTACAATATGGGGGCTGTGTGTACAATATGGGGTGTTGTGTGTACAATATGGGGGGCTGTGTGTACAATATGGGGGGCTGTGTGTACAATATGGGGGGCTGTGTGTACAATATGGGGTGCTGTGTGTACAATATGGGGTGTTGTGTGTACAATATGGGGGGCTGTGTGTACAATATGAGGTGCTGTGTGTACAATATGGGGGGCTGTGTGTACAATATGAGGTGCTGTGTGTACAATATGGGGGGCTGTGTGTACAATATGGGGGGCTGTGTGTACAATATGGGGTGCTGTGTGTACAATATGGGGTGTTGTGTGTACAATATGGGGTGCTGTGTGTACAATATGAGGTGCTGTGTGTACAATATGGGGTGTTGTGTGTACAATATGGGGTGCTGTGTGTACAATATGGGGGCTGTGTGTACAATATGGGGTGATGTGTGTACAATATGGGGTGCTGTGTGTACAATATGGGGTGCTGTGTGTACAATATGGGGTGCTGTGTGTACAATATGGGGGCTGTGTGTACAATATGGGGTGATGTGTGTACAATATGGGGTGCTGTGTGTACAATATGAGGTGCTGTGTGTACAATATGGGGTGCTGTGTGTACAATATGGGGTGCTGTGTGTACAATATGGGGTGCTGTGTGTACAATATGAGGTGCTGTGTATACAATATGGGGTGCTGTGTGTACAATATGAGGTGTTGTGTGTACAATATGGGGTGCTGTGTGTACAATATGGGGTGCTGTGTGTACAATATGGGGTGCTGTGTACAATATGGGGGCTGTGTGTACAATATGGGGTGCTGTGTGTACAATATGGGGTGCTGTGTGTACAATATGGGGTGCTGTGTACAATATGGGGGCTGTGTGTACAATATGGGGTGCTGTGTGTACAATATGGGGTGCTGTGTGTACAATATGGGGTGCTGTGTACAATATGGGGGCTGTGTGTACAATATGGGGTGCTGTGTGTACAATATGGGGGGCTGTGTGTATAATATGGGGTGCTGTGTGTACAATATGGAGTGCTGTGTGTACAATATGGGGGGCTGTGTGTACAATATGGGGTGCTGTGTGTACAATATGGGGTGCTGTGTGTACAATATGGGGTGCTGTGTGTACAATATGGGGGGCTGTGTGTACAATATGGGGTGCTGTGTGTACAATATGGGGTGTTGTGTGTACAATATGGGTGCTGTGTGTATAATATGGGGTGCTGTGTGTACAATATGGGGTGTTGTGTGTACAATATGAGGTGCTGTGTGTACAATATGGGGGGCTGTGTGTACAATATGGGGTGCTGTGTGTACAATATGGGGTGCTGTGTGTACAATATGGGGGGCTGTGTGTACAATATGGGGTGCTGTGTGTACAATATGGGGTGTTGTGTGTATAATATGAGGTGCTGTGTGTACAATATGGGGTGCTGTGTGTACAATATGGGGTGTTGTGTGTACAATATGGGGTGCTGTGTGTACAATATGAGGTGCTGTGTGTACAATATGGGGTGCTGTGTGTACAATATGGGGCGATGTGTGTACAATATGGGGTGCTGTGTGTACAATATGGGGTGCTGTGTGTACAATATGAGGTGCTGTGTGTACAATATGGGGTGTTGTGTGTACAATATGGGGGGCTGTGTGTACAATATGGGGTGCTGTGTGTACAATATGGGATGCTGTGTACAATATGGGGTGTTGTGTGTACAATATGGGGTGTTGTGTGTACAATATGGGGGGCTGTGTACAATATGGGGTGCTGTGTGTACAATATGGGGTGCTGTGTGTACAATATGAGGTGTTGTGTGTACAATATGGGGTGTTGTGTGTACAATATGGGGGGCTGTGTGTACAATATGGGGGGCTGTGTGTACAATATGAGGTGCTGTGTGTACAATATGGGGTGTTGTGTGTACAATATGGGGGGCTGTGTGTACAATATGGGGTGTTGTGTGTACAATATGGGGGGCTGTGTGTACAATATGGGGTGCTGTGTGTACAATATGGGGGGCTGTGTGTACAATATGGGGTGCTGTGTGTACAATATGGGGTGTTGTGTGTACAATATGGGGTGCTGTGTGTACAATATGAGGTGCTGTGTGTACAATATGGGGTGCTGTGTGTACAATATGGGGCGATGTGTGTACAATATGGGGTGCTGTGTGTACAATATGGGGTGCTGTGTGTACAATATGGGGTGCTGTGTGTACAATATGAGGTGCTGTGTGTACAATATGGGGGGCTGTGTGTACAATATGGGGTGTTGTGTGTACAATATGGGGTGCTGTGTGTACAATATGGGATGCTGTGTACAATATGGGGTGTTGTGTGTACAATATGGGGTGTTGTGTGTACAATATGGGGGGCTGTGTACAATATGGGGTGCTGTGTGTACAATATGGGGTGCTGTGTGTACAATATGAGGTGTTGTGTGTACAATATGGGGTGTTGTGTGTACAATATGGGGGGCTGTGTGTACAATATGGGGGGCTGTGTGTACAATATGAGGTGCTGTGTGTACAATATGGGGTGTTGTGTGTACAATATGGGGGGCTGTGTGTACAATATGGGGTGCTGTGTGTACAATATGGGATGCTGTGTACAATATGGGGTGTTGTGTGTACAATATGGGGTGTTGTGTGTACAATATGGGGGGCTGTGTACAATATGGGGTGCTGTGTGTACAATATGGGGTGCTGTGTGTACAATATGAGGTGTTGTGTGTACAATATGGGGTGTTGTGTGTACAATATGGGGGGCTGTGTGTACAATATGGGGGGCTGTGTGTACAATATGAGGTGCTGTGTGTACAATATGGGGTGTTGTGTGTACAATATGGGGGGCTGTGTGTACAATATGGGGTGCTGTGTGTACATTAATGAGGAAAAAATTGAACTTAAATGGTTTTAGCAAATGGCTGCAATATAACAAAGAGTGAAAAATTTAAGGGGGTCTGAATACTTTCTGTCCCCACTGTATATATATATACACACACACACGTTATCTCACAAAAGTAAGTACACCCCTCAGTGACATTTGTGTAAATCTTTTCTTCTATCTTTTCATGTGACAACACTGAAGAAATGACACTTGTCTACAATGTAAAGTAGTGAGTGTACAGCTTGTATAACAGTGTAAATTTGCTGTCCCCTCAAAATAACTCAACACACAGCCATTAATGTCTAAACCGCTGGCAACAAAAGTCAGTACACCCCTAAGTGAAAATCTCCAAATTGGGCCCAAAGTGTCAATATTTTGTGTGGCCACCATTATTTTCCAGCACTGCCTTAACCCTCTTGGGCATGGAGGTCACCAGAGCTTCACAGGTTGTCACTGGAGTCCTCTTCCCCTCCTCCATGATGACATCACAGAGCTGGTGGATGTTAGAGACCTTGCGCTCCTCCACCTTCTGTTTGAGGATGTCCCACAGATGATCAATAAGGGTTTAGGTCTGGAGACATGCTTGGCCAGTCCATCACCTTTACCCTCAGCTTCTTTAGCAAGGCAGTGGTGGTCTTGGAGGTGTGTTTGGGGTGGTTATCATGTTGGAATACTGCCCTGCAGTCCAGTCTCTGAAGGGAGGGGATCATGCTCTGCTTCAGTATGTCACAGTACATGTTGGCATTCATGGTTCCCTCAATGATCTGTAGCCCCCCAGTGCCGGCAGCACTCATGTACCCGCAGACCATGACACTCCCACACCATGCTTGACTGTAGACAAGACACACTTGTCTTTGTCCTCCTCACCTGGTTGCCCCCACACACGCTTGTCACCATCTGAACCAAATACGTTTATCTTGGTCTCATCAGACCACAGGACATGGTTCCAGTAATCCATGTCCTTAGTCTGCTGGTCTTCATCAAACTGTTTGTGGTCTTTCTTGTGCATCATCTTTAGAAGAGGCTTCCTTCTGGGATGACAGCCATGCAGACAAATTTGATGCAGTGTGCGGGGTATGATCTGAGCACTGACAGGCTGACCCCCCCACACCTACAACCTCTGCAGCAATGCTGGCAGCACTCATACGTCTATTTCCCAAAGACAACCTCTGGATATGACGCTGAGCACGTGACCTCAACTTATTTGGTGGACCATGGCGAGGCCTATTCTGAGTGGAACCTGTCCTGTTATACCGCTGTATGGTCTTGGCCTCCATGCTGCAGCTCAGTTTCAGGGTCTTGGCAATCTTCTTATAGCCTAGGCCATCTTTATGTAGAACAAAAATTCTTTTTTTCAGATCCTCAGAGAGTTCTTTGCCATGAGGTGCCATGTTGTACTTCCAGTGACCAGTATGAGAGAGTGAGAGCGATAACACCAAATTTAACACACCTGCTCCCCATTCACACCTGAGACCTTGTGACACTAACGAATCACATGACACCGGGGAGGAAAAAAGGCTAATTGGGCCCAATTTGGACATTTTCACTTAGGGGTATATACAGTACATGTTGTAACATTTTTACTCTTTTTGGAGTGTGACTCTTGGTCCCATAGGCATTTCCTTTTAGGCATAAAGGATGGATATTAATTAATTACCCAGTGAAGAAGCTGGCTCATCAGCGGGGATGATGGAGAACTTTGGACAGATTATGGAAATCCCCCATGAATGGGATGGGCATTTATTGTCTGGTAAGAGTCTGGCTGGTCAGTGGGGAGATGGTGGAGGACTCTGGACAGGTGGATGGACATTTATTGTCTGGTGGAGAGGATGGTTGATCACTGGAGATGATGGAGGACTCTGGACATGTGGATGGACATTTATTGTCCGGTGGAGAGGATGGTTGATCAGTGGAGATGGTGGAGGACTCTGGACAGGTGGATGGACATTTATTGTCCGGTGGAGAGGATGGTTGATCAGTGGAGATGGTGGAGGACTCTGGACAGGTGGATGGACATTTATTGTCTGGTGGAGAGGATGGTTGATCAGTGGAGAGGGTGGAGGACTCTGGACAGGTGGATGGACATTTATTGTTCGGTGGAGAGGATGGTTGATCACTGGAGATGGTGGAGGACTCTGGACAGCTGGATGGACATTTATTGTCCGGTGGAGAGGATGGTTGATAAGTGGGGATGATGGAGGACTCTGGACAGATGGATGGACATTTATTGTCTGGTGGAGAGGATGGTTGATCACTGGAGATGATGGAGGACTCTGGACAGGTGGATGGACATTTATTGTCCGGTGGAGAGGATGGTTGATCAGTGGGGATGATGGAGGACTCTGGACAGGTGGATGGACATTTATTGTCTGGTGGAGAGGATGGTTGATCACTGGAGATGGTGGAGGACTCTGGACAGGTGGATGGACATTTATTGTCCGGTGGAGAGGATGGTTGATCAGTGGAGAGGGTGGAGGACTCTGGACAGGTGGATGGACATTTATTGTTCGGTGGAGAGGATGGTTGATCAGTGGGGATGATGGAGGACTCTGGACAGGTGGATGGACATTTATTGTCTGGTGGAGAGGATGGTTGATCAGTGGGAACGATGGAGGACTCTGGACAGGTGGATGGACATTTATTGTCCGGTGGAGAGGATGGTTGATTAGTGGGGATGGTGGAGGACTCTGGACAGGTGGATGGACATTTATTGTCCGGTGGAGAGGATGGTTGATCAGTGGAGATGGTGGAGGACTCTGGACAGCTGGATGGACATTTATTGTCCGGTGGAGAGGATGGCTGGTCAGTGAGGATGATGGAGGACTCTGGACAGGTGGATGGACATTTATTGTCTGGTGGAGAGGATGGTTGATCACTGGAGATGATGGAGGACTCTGGACATGTGGATGGACATTTATTGTCTGGTGGAGAGGATGGTTGATCACTGGAGATGATGGAGGACTCTGGACAGGTGGATGGAAATTTATTGTCCGGTGGAGAGGATGGTTGATCACTGGAGATGGTGGAGGACTCTGGACAGCTGGATGGACATTTATTGTCTGGTGGAGAGGATATTTGATCAGTGGGGATGATGGAGGACTCTGGACAGGTGGATGGACATTTATTGTCTGGTGGAGAGGATGGTTGATCAGTGGAGATGGTGGAGGACTCTGGACATGTGGATGGACATTTATTGTCTGGTGGAGAGGATGGTTGATCACTGGAGATGATGGAGGACTCTGGACAGGTGGATGGAAATTTATTGTCCGGTGGAGAGGATGGTTGATCACTGGAGATGGTGGAGGACTCTGGACAGCTGGATGGACATTTATTGTCTGGTGGAGAGGATATTTGATCAGTGGGGATGATGGAGGACTCTGGACAGGTGGATGGACATTTATTGTCTGGTGGAGAGGATGGTTGATCAGTGGAGATGGTGGAGGACTCTGGACAGGTGGATGGACATTTATTGTCTGGTGGAGAGGATGGTTGATCAGTGGAGATGGTGGAGGACTCTGGACAGGTGGATGGACATTTATTGTTCGTTGGAGAGGATGGTTGATCAGTGGGGATGATGGAGGACTCTGGACAGGTGGATGTACATTTATTGTCCGGTGGAGAGGATGGTTGATCACTGGAGATGATGGAGGACTGTGGACAGGTGGATGGACATTTATTGTCCGGTGGAGAGGATGGTTGATCAGTGGGGATGATGGAGGACTCTGGACAGGTGGATGGACATTTATTGTCTGGTGGAGAGGATGGTTGATCACTGGAGATGGTGGAGGACTCTGGACAGCTGGATGGACATTTATTGTCTGGTGGAGAGGATGGTTGATCAGTGGGGATGATGGAGGACTCTGGACAGGTGGATGGACATTTATTGTCTGGTGGAGAGGATGGTTGATCAGTGGAGATGGTGGAGGACTCTGGACAGCTGGATGGACATTTATTGTCCGGTGGAGAGGATGGCTGGTCAGTGAGGATGATGGAGGACTCTGGACAGGTGGATGTACATTTATTGTCCGGTGGAGAGGATGGTTGATCAGTGGAGATGGTGGAGGACTCTGGACAGGTGGATGGACATTTATTATCCGGTGGAGAGGATGGTTGATCAGTGGGGACGATGGAGGACTCTGGACAAGTGGATGGACATTTATTGTCCGGTGGAGAGGATGGTTGATCAGTGGAGATGGTGGAGGACTCTGGACAACTGGATGGACATTTATTGTCTGGTGGAGAGGATGGTTGATCAGTGGAGATGGTGGAGAACTCTGGACAGCTGGATGGACATTTATGGTCTGGTGGAGAGGATGGTTGATCAGTGGAGATGATGGAGGACTCTGGACAGCTGGATGGACATTTATTGTCCGGTGGAGAGGATGGTTGATCACTGGAGATGGTGGAGGACTCTGGACAAGTGGATGGACATTTATTGTCCGGTGGAGAGGATGGTTGATCAGTGGAGATGGTGGAGGACTCTGGACAGGTGGATGGACATTTATTGTCCGGTGGAGAGGATGGTTGATCAGTGGAGATGGTGGAGGACTCTGGACAGGTGGATGGACATTTATTGTCCGGTGGAGAGGATGGTTGATCAGTGGAGATGGTGGAGGACTCTGGACAGGTGGATGGACATTTATTATCTGGTGGAGAGGATGGTTGATGGGTGGAGATGGTGGAGGACTCTGGACAGGTGAATGGACATTTATTGTCCGGTGGAGAGGATGGTTGATCAGTGGAGATGGTGGAGGACTCTGGACAGGTGGATGGACATTTATTGTCCGGTGGAGAGGATGGTTGATCAGTGGGGACGGTGGAGGACTCTGGACAGGTGGATGGACATTTATTGTCCGGTGGAGAAGATGTTTGATCAGTGGAAATGGTGGAGGACTCTGGACAGGTGGATGGACATTTATTGTCCGGTGGAGAGGATGGTTGATCAGTGGAGATGGTGGAGGACTCTGGACAGGTGGATGGACATTTATTGTCCGGTGGAGAGGATGGTTGATCACTGGAGATGGTGGAGGACTCTGGACAGGTGGATGGACATTTATTGTCCGGTGGAGAGGATGGTTGATCACTGGAGATGGTGGAGGAGTCTGGACAGGTGGATGGACATTTATTGTCCGGTGGAGAGGATGGTTGATCACTGGAGATGGTGGAGGACTCTGGACAGGTGGATGGACATTTATTGTCCGGTGGAGAGGATATTTGATCAGTGGGGATGATGGAGGACTCTGGACAGGTGGATGGACATTTATTGTCTGGTGGAGAGGATGGTTGATCAGTGGGGAGATGGTGGAGGACTCTGGATAGGTGGATGGACATTTATTGTTCGTTGGAGAGGATGGTTGATCAGTGGAGATGGTGGAGGACTCTGGACAGGTGGATGGACATTTATTGTCTGGTGGAGAGGATGGTTGATCAGTGGAGATGGTGAAGGACTCTGGACAGGTGGATGGACATTTATTGTTCGTTGGAGAGGATGGTTGATCAGTGAAGATGGTGGAGGACTCTGGACAGGTGGATGGACATTTATTATCCGGTGGAGAGGATGGCTGGTCAGTGAGGATGATGGAGGACTCTGGACAGGTGGATGGACATTTATTGTCTGGTGGAGAGGATGGTTGATCAGTGGAGATGATGGAGGACTCTGGACAGGTGGATGGACATTAAGACCCCATTCACACAGGGACGACTTGTCAGGCGACCTAGTCGCCTGACAAGTCGCCTCCCGTTCTGTACTATGGAGCCGTTCTAAGGGGAGCGACGCAAGTCGCTCCGACTTAGAAAAAGGTTCCTGTACGACTTCGGGGGCGACTTGGGGTGACTTGCATAGACTTCTATGCAGAAGTCGTTTTGCAAGTCGCCCGGGCATTCGTTTGCAGGTCGCCTCGCTGAGGCGACCTGCAAGTCGTGTTGCCCCTGTGTGAATGGGGTCTTATTGTCTGGTGGAGAGGATGGTTGATCAGTGGGGATGGTGGAGGACTCTGGACAGGTGGATGGACATTTATTGTCCGGTGGAGAGGATGGTTGATCAGTGGAGATGATGGAGGACTCTGGACAGGTGGATGTCGGTGGGTGTCGGTGGATGTCGGTGTGTGTCGGTGGGTGTCGGTGGGTGTCGGTGGATGTCGGTGGATGTCGGTGGGTGTCGGTGGATGTCGGTGGATGTCGGTGGGTGTCGGTGGGTGTCGGTGGATGTCGGTGGGTGTCGGTGGGTGTCGGTGGGTGTCGGTGGATGTCGGTGGGTGTCGGTGGATGTCGGTGGATGTCGGTGGGTGTCGGTGGGTGTCGGTGGATGTCGGTGGATGTCGGTGGGTGCCGGTGGGTGTCGGTGGGTGTCGGTGGGTGTCGGTGGGTGTCGGTGTATGTCGGTGGATGTCGGAGGGTGTCGGTGGGTGTCGGTGGGTGTCGGTGGGTGTCGGTGGGTGTCGGTGGATGTCGGAGGGTGTCGGTGGGTGTCGGTGGATGTCGGTGGATGTCGGAGGGTGTCGGAGGGTGTCGGAGGGTGTCGGTGGGTGTCGGTGGGTGTCGGTGGGTGTCGGTGGGTGTCGGTGTATGTCGGTGGATGTCGGAGGGTGTCGGTGGGTGTCGGTGGGTGTCGGTGGGTGTCGGTGGGTGTCGGTGGATGTCGGAGGGTGTCGGTGGGTGTCGGTGGATGTCGGTGTATGTCGGTGGATGTCGGAGGGTGTCGGTGGGTGTCGGTGGGTGTCGGTGGGTGTCGGTGGGTGTCGGTGGATGTCGGAGGGTGTCGGTGGGTGTCGGTGGGTGTCGGTGGGTGTCGGTGGGTGTCGGTGGATGTCGGAGGGTGTCGGTGGGTGTCGGTGGATGTCGGTGGATGTCGGAGGGTGTCGGAGGGTGTCGGAGGGTGTCAGTGGATGTCGGCGGGGTTGCAGGGTCTGAGAACTTTCTCCATTATCAGAAAGTGCTGATGATGGGCTCTGAGGGTTCCATTCTCTGGCACTAATCTGAGGACACAATGGGAGAGTCCACTCAGCAGAGTACGGGGGGGTCACAGCGACGCTCATACAATGTATACACCGGGAACTCTCTGCTCACTCAGCACTCACATTATCAGGACACGTTGGCTTAATGCCGGGAGGGGGAGGGGGGGCATTAACTCTTCTCGTACCGGAACCACACAGATATTCCCAACCCACATGACCCCATCAGATCTTACCGTGATCCGACTTTCCCGAGGTGAGAACTCCCAGGAAGATGGTGATATTCTGTGTCTATGCACCAAATATTTATCGAGAAATAACGAGACTGGAGACCAATCAGTCAACTGGTCTGTGGTATCAGCTTAGAGCCCATACACCATACAATGTAATCATACAATCTGATCTACAGACCCCATACACCATACAATGTAATCATACAATCTGATCTAGAGACCCCATACACCATACAATGTAATCATACAATCTGATCTACAGACCCCATACACCATACAATGTAATCATACAATCTGATCTAGAGACCCCATACACCATACAATGTAATCATACAATCTGATCTACAGACCCCATACACCATACAATGTAATCATACAATCTGATCTACAGAGCCCATACACCATACAATGTAATCATACAATCTGATCTACAGACTCCATACACCATACAATGTAATCATACAATCTGATCTACAGTGTCCATACACCATACAATGTAATCATACAATCTGATCTACAGACCCCATACACCATACAATGTAATCATACAATCTAATCTACAGACCCCATACACCATACAATGTAATCATACAATCTGATCTACAGAGCCCATACACCATACAATGTAATCATACAATCTGATCTACAAAGTCCATACACCATACAATGTAATCATACAATCTGATCTACAGAGTCCATACACCATACAATGTAATCATACAATCTGATCCTACAGACCCCATACACCATACAATGTAATCATACAATCTGATCTACAGACTCCATACAATGTAATCATACAATCTGATCTACAGAGTCCATACACCATACAATGTAATCATACAATCTGATCTACAGACCCCATACACCATACAATGTAATCATACAATCTGATCTACAGAGTCCATACACCATACAATGTAATCATACAATCTGATCTACAGACCCCATACACCATACAATGTAATCATACAATCTGATCTACAGACCCCATACACCATACAATGTAATCATACAATCTGATCTACAGACCCCATACACCATACAATGTAATCATACAATCTGATCTACAGAGTCCATACACCATACAATGTAATCATACAATCTGATCTACAGACCCCATACACCATACAATGTAATCATACAATCTGATCTACAGACCCCATACACCATACAATGTAATCATACAATCTGATCTACAGAGTCCATACACCATACAATGTAATCATACAATCTGATCTACAGAGTCCATACACCATACAATGTAATCATACAATCTGATCCTACAGACCCCATACACCATACAATGTAATCATACAATCTGATCTACAGACTCCATACAATGTAATCATACAATCTGATCTACAGAGTCCATACACCATACAATGTAATCATACAATCTGATCTACAGACCCCATACACCATACAATGTAATCATACAATCTGATCTACAGAGTCCATACACCATACAATGTAATCATACAATCTGATCTACAGAGTCCATACACCATACAATGTAATCATACAATCTGATCTACAGACCCCATACACCATACAATGTAATCATACAATCTGATCTACAGACCCCATACACCATACAATGTAATCATACAATCTGATCTACAGACCCCATACACCATACAATGTAATCATACAATCTGATCTACAGACCCCATACACCATACAATGTAATCATACAATCTGATCTACAGACCCCATACATTATTTCTGGAGACAATCGAGATCTTCGTGTGAAGGGTCATATAACCATCTGATCAGATTGTACAATTCGTGTAAATTACATGACCATATCTGACAGTCGAGAAGAGACGTGATTTGATTGGTCCTCTGGGGGGTCATGAAAACTTTGCAGCTGATCATCAAAAGTTTTCGGTTGTATAGAATGACTTTCCCTGACTATACACCATACAATCTGATTGTACAAACCTTTTTATTTGTAAAGTATGGGGCTGTCCCACTGGAGGCACATTGGATGGATCGGTAAAGTTCCATCGTTTTGGTACATTTGAAGGAGATTGTACAATCAGATTGCAGTGTGTATGGCCAAGCTCAGTGCCTCCGGTTGCTTATTTATAGCAAGCAGCCTCTGAGAGATCTGATTGGACCTTATACTGAACCATCGCATTGTATGGACAGCATGGGGTGGGGCTCTGCAGTCACCATCAGGGGCCCGGACACCCCGAGGGGCCCGGACTACCACCAACCAATTGTTGCTGGGTCCAAACACCCCTCCCCCCGTCCTGTCCAAATCCCTATTCATCTTCACCGCCGCCCGCCTGTTCTCAGTGCTGGGATTGGTTGCTAGGACCACCCATGTCCTAGCAACCAATCACGTGCTTGCCCCTCCCCCCAATCCTCGGCATTCAGAAGGGGGCCTCTGGGGACCCTGGTTTAAGGGGGTGCCTTTAGAGATCCAAATGAAAGGGGGACTCTGATGTAAGGGATTTCTTCTGGGGACCCTGATGTAAGGGGGCCTCTGGGGACCCTGATGTAAGGGCTCTCTTCTGGGGACCCTGATGTAATGGTGGCTATGGGGACCCTGATGTAAGGGGTCTCTTCTGGGGACCCTGATGTAAGGGGTCTCTTCTGGGGATTCTGATGTAAGGGGTCTCTTCTGGGGACTCTGATGTAAGGGCTCTCTTCTGGGGACCCTGATGTAAGGGCTCTCTTCTGGGGACCCTGATGTAAGGGGTCTCTTCTGGGGACCCTGATGTAAGGAGTCTCTTCTGGGGACCCTGATGTAATGGTGGCTCTGGGGACCCTGATGTAAGGGGTCTCTTCTGGGGACCCTGATGTAAGGGGTCTCTTCTGGGGACTCTGATGTAAGGGGTCTCTTCTGGGGACCCTGATGTAATGGTGGCTCTGGGGTGGCTGATGTATGGGGTCTCTTCTGGGGACTCTGATGTAAGGGGGCCTCTGGGGACCCTGATGTAAGGGGTCTCTTCTGGGGACCCTGAGGTAAGGGGTCTCTTCTGGGGATCCTGATGTAAGGGGTCTCTTCTAGGGATGCTGATGTAAGGGGGCCTCTGGGGACCCTGATGTAAGGGCTCTCTTCTGGGGACCCTGATGTAAGGGGTCTCTTCGGAGGACCCTGATGTAAGGGGGGCTCTGGGGACCCTGATGTAAGGGGTCTCTTCTGGGGACCCTGATGTAAGGGGTCTCTTCTGGGGACCCTGAGGTAAGGGGTCTCTTCTGGGGATCCTGATGTAAGGGGTCTCTTCTAGGGATGCTGATGTAAGGGGGCCTCTGGGGACCCTGATGTAAGGGCTCTCTTCTGGGGACCCTGATGTAAGGGGTCTCTTCGGAGGACCCTGATGTAAGGGGGCTCTGGGGACCCTGATGTAAGGGGTCTCTTCTGGGGACCCTGATGTAAGGGGTCTCTTCTGGGGACCCTGACATAAGGGGTCTCTTCTGGGGACCCTGATGTAAGGGGTCTCTTCTGGGGACTCTGATGTAAGGGGGGCTCCGGGGACCCTGATGTAAGGGGTCTCTTCTGAGGACCCTGATGTAAGGGGGGCTCTGGGGACCCTGATGTAAGGGGTCTCTTCTGGGGACCCTGATGTAAGGGGTCTCTTCTGGGGACCCTGATGTAAAGGGTCTCTTCTGGGGACTCTGATGTAAGGGGGCCTCTGGGGACCCTGATGTAAGGGGTCTCTTCTGGGGACCCTGATGTAAGGGGTCTCTTCTGGGGACCCTGATGTAAGGGGTCTCTTCTGGGGACCCTGATGTAAGGGGTCTCTTCTGGGGACCCTGATGTAAGGTGGGCTCTGGGGACCCTGATGTAAGGGCTCTCTTCTGGGGACCCTGATGTAAGGGGTCTCTTCTGGGGACCCTGAGGTAAGGGGTCTCTTCTGAGGACCCTGATGTCAGAGGAACTCTGGGGACCCTGATGTAAGGGGTCTCTTCTGGGGACCCTGATGTAAGGTGGGCTCTGGGGACCCTGATGTAAGGGCTCTCTTCTGGGGACCCTGATGTAAGGGGTCTCTTCTGGGGACCCTGATGTAAGGGGTCTCTTCTGGGGACCCTGATGTAAGGGGTATTTTCTGGGGACTCTGATGTAAGGGGTCTCTTCTGGGGACCCTGATGTAAGGGGTCTCTTCTGGGGACCCTGATGTAAGGGGGCCTCTGGGGACCCTGATGTAAGGGTTCTCTTCTGGGGACCCTGAGGTAAGGGGTCTCTTCTGGGGACCCTGATGTAAGGGGTCTCTTCTAGGGACGCTGATGTAAGGGGGCCTCTGGGGACCCTGATGTAAGGGCTCTCTTCTGGGGACCTGATGTAAGGGCTCTCTTCTGGGGACCCTGATGTAAGGGGTCTCTTCTGAGGACCCTGATGTCAGGGGGGCTCCGGGGACCCTGGTGTAAGGGGTCTCTTCTGAGGACCCTGATGTAAGGGGGGCTCTGGGGACCCTGATGTAAGGGGTCTCTTCTGGGGACCCTGATGTAAGGGGTCTCTTCTGAGGACCCTGATGTAAGGGGTCTCTTCTGGGGACCCTGATGTAAGGGGTCTCTTCTGGGGACTCTGATGTAAGGGGGCCTCTGGGGACCCTGATGTAAGGGGTCTCTTCTGGGGACCCTGATGTAAGGGGGCCTCTGGGGATCCTCATGTTAAGCGGGTGACTCCGGGATCCTAATGAAAGGGGGACCCTGATGTAAGGGGTCTCTTCTTGGGACCCTGATGTAAGGGGTCTCTTCTGGGGACCCTGATGTAAGGGGTCTCTTCTGGGGACCCTGATGTAAGGGGGTCTCTTCTGCGGACCCTGATGTAAGGGGTCTCTTCTGGGGACCCTGATGTAAGGGGTCTCTTCTGAGGACCCTGATGTAAGGGGGGCTCTGGGGACCCTGATGTAAGGGGTCTCTTCTGGGGACCCTGATGTAAGGGGTCTCTTCTGGGGACCCTGATGTAAGGGGTCTCTTCTGGGGACCCTGAGGTAAGGGGTCTCTTCTGGGGACCCTGATGTAAGGGGTCTCTTCTAGGGACGCTGATGTAAGGGGGCCTCTGGGGACCCTGATGTAAGGGCTCTCTTCTGGGGACCTGATGTATGGGCTCTCTTCTGGGGACCCTGATGTAAGGGGTCTCTTCTGAGGACCCTGAGGTCAGGGGGGCTCCGGGGACCCTGGTGTAAGGGGTCTCTTCTGAGGACCCTGATGTAAGGGGGGCTCTGGGGACCCTGATGTAAGGGGTCTCTTCTGGGGACCCTGATGTAAGGGGTCTCTTCTGAGGACCCTGATGTAAGGGGTCTCTTCTGGGGACCCTGATGTAAGGGGTCTCTTCTGGGGACTCTGATGTAAGGGGGCCTCTGGGGACCCTGATGTAAGGGGTCTCTTCTGGGGACCCTAATGTAAGGTGGCCTCTGGGGATCCTCATGTTAAGCGGGTGACTCCGGGATCCTAATGAAAGGGGGACCCTGATGTAAGGGGTCTCTTCTTGGGACCCTGATGTAAGGGGTCTCTTCTGGGGACCCTGATGTAAGGGGTTTCTTCTGGGGACCCTGATGTAAGGGGGTCTCTTCTGCGGACCCTGATGTAAGGGGTCTCTTCTGGGGACCCTGATGTAAGGGGTCTCTTCTGAGGACCCTGATGTAAGGGGGGCTCTGGGGACCCTGATGTAAGGGGTCTCTTCTGGGGACCCTGATGTAAGGGGTCTCTTCTGGGGACCCTGATGTAAGGGGTCTCTTCTGGGGACCCTGATGTAAGGGATCTCTTCTGGGGACTCTGATGTAAGGGGGCTTCTGGGGACTCTGATGAAAGGGGTCTCTTCTGGGGACCCTGAGGTAAGGGGGCTTTAGGGATCCTGATGTTAGGGGGCCTCTGGGGACCCTGATGTAAGGGGGCCTCTGGGGACCCTGATTCAAGGGGGGTGCCTTTAGAGATCCTAATGAAAGGGGGACTCTGATGTAAGGGGGATCTCTGGGGACCCTGATGTAAGGGCTCTCTTCTGGGGACCCTGATGTAAGGGGTCTCTTCTGGGGACCCTGAGGTAAGGGGTCTCTTCTGAGGACCCTGATGTCAGGGGGACTCTGGGGACCCTGATGTAAGGGGTCTCTTCTGGGGACCCTGATGTAATAGTGGCTCTGGGGACCCAGATGTAAGGGATCTCTTCTGGGGACCCTGATGTAAGGGGTCTCTTCTGGGAACCCTGATGTAAGGGGTCTCTTCTGGGGACCCTGATGTAAGGGGTATTTTCTGGGGACTCTGATGTAAGGGGTCTCTTCTGGGGACTCTGATGTAAGGGGTCTCTTCTGGGGACTCTGATGTAAGGGGTCTCTTCTGGGGACCCTGATGTAAGGGGTCTCTTCTGGGGTCTCTGATGTAAGGGGTCTCTTTTGGGGACCCTGATGTAAGGGGTCTCTTCTGGGGACTCTGATGTAAGGGGTCTCTTCGGGGGACCCTGAGGTAAGGGGGCTTTAGGGATCCTGATGTTAGGGGGCCTCTGGTGACCCTGATGTAAGGGGGTCTCTGAGGACCCTGATTCAAGGGGGGTGCCTTTAGAGATCCTAATGAAAGGGGGACTCTGATGTAAGGGGGATCTCTGGGGACCCTGATGTAAGGGGTCTCTTCTGGGGACCCTGATTTAAGGGCTCTCTTCTGGGGACCCTGATGTAAGGGGTCTCTTCTGGGGACCCTGATGTAAGGGGTCTCTTCTGGGGACCCTGATGTAAGGTGGGCTCTGGGGACCCTGATGTAAGGGCTCTCTTCTGGGGACCCTGATGTAAGGGGTCTCTTCTGGGGACCCTGAGGTAAGGGGTCTCTTCTGAGGACCCTGATGTCAGAGGAACTCTGGGGACCCTGATGTAAGGGGTCTCTTCTGGGGACCCTGATGTAAGGGGTCTCTTCTGGGGACCCTGATGTAAGGGGTCTCTTCTGGGGACCCTGATGTAAGGGGTATTTTCTGGGGACTCTGATGTAAGGGGTCTCTTCTGGGGACCCTGATGTAAGGGGTCTCTTCTGGGGACTCTGATGTAAGGGGTCTCTTCTGGGGACTCTGATGTAAGGGGCTCTCTTCTGGGGATCCTGATGTAAGGGGTCTCTTCTGAGGAACCTGATGTAAGGGGTCTCTTCTTGGGATCCTGATGTAAGGGCTCTCTTCTGGGGACTCTGATGTAAGGGATCTCTTCTGGGGACGCTGATGTAAGGGGTCTCTTTTGAGGACCCTGATGTAAGGGGGGCTATGGGGACCCTGATGTAAGGGGGCCTCTGGGGACCCTGATGTAAGGGCTCTCTTCTGGGGACCCTGATGTAACTGGTCTCTTTTGAGGACCCTGATGTAAGGGGGGCTATGGGGACCCTGATGTAAGGGGTCTCTTCTGAGGACCCTGATGTAAAGGGGGCTCTGGGGACCCTGATGTAAGGGGTCTCTTCTGGGGACCCTGATGTAAGGGGTCTCTTCTGGGGACCCTGATGTAAGGGGTCTCTTCTGGGGACTCTGATGTAAGGGGTCTCTTCTGGGGACTCTGATGTAAGGGGCTCTCTTCTGGGGATCCTGATGTAAGGGGTCTCTTCTGAGGAACCTGATGTAAGGGGTCTCTTCTTGGGACCCTGATGTAAGGGCTCTCTTCTGGGGACTCTGATGTAAGGGATCTCTTCTGGGGACGCTGATGTAAGGGGTCTCTTTTGAGGACCCTGATGTAAGGGGGGCTATGGGGACCCTGATGTAAGGGGGCCTCTGGGGACCCTGATGTAAGGGCTCTCTTCTGGGGACCCTGATGTAACTGGTCTCTTTTGAGGACCCTGATGTAAGGGGGGCTATGGGGACCCTGATGTAAGGGGTCTCTTCTGAGGACCCTGATGTAAAGGGGGCTCTGGGGACCCTGATGTAAGGGGTCTCTTCTGGGGACCCTGATGTAAGGGGTCTCTTCTGGGGACCCTGATGTAAGGGGTCTCTTCTGGGGACTCTGATGTAAGGGGGCCTCTGGGGACCCTGACGTAAGGGGTCTCTTCTTGGGACCCTGTTGTAAGGGGTCTCTTCTGGGGACCCTGATGTAACGGGTCTCTTCTGGGGACTCTGATGTAAGGGGTCTCTTCTGGGGACTCTGATGTAAGGGGTCTCTTCTGGGGACTCTGATGTAAGAGGTCTCTTCTGGGGACCCTGAGGTAAGGGGGCTTTAGGGATCCTGATGTAAGGGGGCCTCTGGGGACCCTGATGTAAGGGGGCCTCTGGGGACCCTGATGTAAGGGGTCTCTTCTGGGGACCCTGATGTAAGGGGTCTCTTCTGGGGACCCTGATGTAAGGGCTCTCTTCTGGGGACCCTGATGTAAGGGGTCTCTTCTGGGGACCCTGATGTAAGGAGTCTCTTCTGGGGACCCTGATGTAAGGTGGGCTCTGGGGACACTGATGTAAGGGCTCTCTTCTGGGGACCCTGATTTAAGGGGTCTCTTCTGGGGACCCTGAGGTAAGGGGTCTCTTCTGAGGACCCTGATGTCAGTGGGACTCTGGGGACCCTGATGTAAGGGGTCTCCTCTGGGGACCCTGATGTAATGGTGGCTCTGGGGACCCAGATGTAAGGGATCTCTTCTGGGGACCCTGATGTAAGGGGTATTTTCTGGGGACTATGATGTAAGGGGTCTCTTCTGGGGACCCTGATGTCAGTGGGACTCTGGGGACCCTGATGTAAGGGGTCTCCTCTGGGGACCCTGATGTAAGGTGGGCTCTGGGGACCCAGATTTAAGGGATCTCTTCTGGGGACCCTGATGTAAGGGGTCTCTTCTGGGGACCCTGATGTAAGGGGTATTTTCTGGGGACTCTGATGTAAGGGGTCTCTTCTGGGGACTCTGATGTAAGGGGTCTCTTCTGGGGACCCTGATGTAAGGGGTCTCTTCTGGGGACTCTGATGTAAGGGGTCTCTTTTTGGGGACCCTGATGTAAGGGGTCTCTTCTGGGGACTCTGATGTAAGGGGCTCTCTTCTGGGGATCCTGATGTAAGGGGTCTCTTCTGAGAAACCTGATGTAAGGGGTCTCTTCTGGGGACCCTGATGTAAGGGGTCTCTTCTGAGGACCCTGATGTAAGGGGTCTCTTCTGGGGACCCTGATGTAAGGGGTCTCTTCTGGGGACTCTGATGTAAGGGGGCCTCTGGGGACCCTGATGTAAGGGGTCTCTTCTGGGGACCCTAATGTAAGGTGGCCTCTGGGGATCCTCATGTTAAGCGGGTGACTCCGGGATCCTAATGAAAGGGGGACCCTGATGTAAGGGGTCTCTTCTTGGGACCCTGATGTAAGGGGTCTCTTCTGGGGACCCTGATGTAAGGGGTTTCTTCTGGGGACCCTGATGTAAGGGGGTCTCTTCTGCGGACCCTGATGTAAGGGGTCTCTTCTGGGGACCCTGATGTAAGGGGTCTCTTCTGAGGACCCTGATGTAAGGGGGGCTCTGGGGACCCTGATGTAAGGGGTCTCTTCTGGGGACCCTGATGTAAGGGGTCTCTTCTGGGGACCCTGATGTAAGGGGTCTCTTCTGGGGACCCTGATGTAAGGGATCTCTTCTGGGGACTCTGATGTAAGGGGGCTTCTGGGGACTCTGATGAAAGGGGTCTCTTCTGGGGACCCTGAGGTAAGGGGGCTTTAGGGATCCTGATGTTAGGGGGCCTCTGGGGACCCTGATGTAAGGGGGCCTCTGGGGACCCTGATTCAAGGGGGGTGCCTTTAGAGATCCTAATGAAAGGGGGACTCTGATGTAAGGGGGATCTCTGGGGACCCTGATGTAAGGGCTCTCTTCTGGGGACCCTGATGTAAGGGGTCTCTTCTGGGGACCCTGAGGTAAGGGGTCTCTTCTGAGGACCCTGATGTCAGGGGGACTCTGGGGACCCTGATGTAAGGGGTCTCTTCTGGGGACCCTGATGTAATAGTGGCTCTGGGGACCCAGATGTAAGGGATCTCTTCTGGGGACCCTGATGTAAGGGGTCTCTTCTGGGAACCCTGATGTAAGGGGTCTCTTCTGGGGACCCTGATGTAAGGGGTATTTTCTGGGGACTCTGATGTAAGGGGTCTCTTCTGGGGACTCTGATGTAAGGGGTCTCTTCTGGGGACTCTGATGTAAGGGGTCTCTTCTGGGGACCCTGATGTAAGGGGTCTCTTCTGGGGTCTCTGATGTAAGGGGTCTCTTTTGGGGACCCTGATGTAAGGGGTCTCTTCTGGGGACTCTGATGTAAGGGGTCTCTTCGGGGGACCCTGAGGTAAGGGGGCTTTAGGGATCCTGATGTTAGGGGGCCTCTGGTGACCCTGATGTAAGGGGGTCTCTGAGGACCCTGATTCAAGGGGGGTGCCTTTAGAGATCCTAATGAAAGGGGGACTCTGATGTAAGGGGGATCTCTGGGGTCCCTGATGTAAGGGGTCTCTTCTGGGGACCCTGATGTAAGGGGTCTCTTCTGGGGACCCTGATGTAAGGGGTCTCTTCTGGGGACTCTGATGTAAGGGGTCTCTTCTGGGGACTCTGATGTAAGGGGCTCTCTTCTGGGGATCCTGATGTAAGGGGTCTCTTCTGAGGAACCTGATGTAAGGGGTCTCTTCTTGGGACCCTGATGTAAGGGCTCTCTTCTGGGGACTCTGATGTAAGGGATCTCTTCTGGGGACGCTGATGTAAGGGGTCTCTTTTGAGGACCCTGATGTAAGGGGGGCTATGGGGACCCTGATGTAAGGGGGCCTCTGGGGACCCTGATGTAAGGGCTCTCTTCTGGGGACCCTGATGTAACTGGTCTCTTTTGAGGACCCTGATGTAAGGGGGGCTATGGGGACCCTGATGTAAGGGGTCTCTTCTGAGGACCCTGATGTAAAGGGGGCTCTGGGGACCCTGATGTAAGGGGTCTCTTCTGGGGACCCTGATGTAAGGGGTCTCTTCTGGGGACCCTGATGTAAGGGGTCTCTTCTGGGGACTCTGATGTAAGGGGGCCTCTGGGGACCCTGACGTAAGGGGTCTCTTCTTGGGACCCTGTTGTAAGGGGTCTCTTCTGGGGACCCTGATGTAACGGGTCTCTTCTGGGGACTCTGATGTAAGGGGTCTCTTCTGGGGACTCTGATGTAAGGGGTCTCTTCTGGGGACTCTGATGTAAGAGGTCTCTTCTGGGGACCCTGAGGTAAGGGGGCTTTAGGGATCCTGATGTAAGGGGGCCTCTGGGGACCCTGATGTAAGGGGGCCTCTGGGGACCCTGATGTAAGGGGTCTCTTCTGGGGACCCTGATGTAAGGGGTCTCTTCTGGGGACCCTGATGTAAGGGCTCTCTTCTGGGGACCCTGATGTAAGGGGTCTCTTCTGGGGACCCTGATGTAAGGAGTCTCTTCTGGGGACCCTGATGTAAGGTGGGCTCTGGGGACACTGATGTAAGGGCTCTCTTCTGGGGACCCTGATTTAAGGGGTCTCTTCTGGGGACCCTGAGGTAAGGGGTCTCTTCTGAGGACCCTGATGTCAGTGGGACTCTGGGGACCCTGATGTAAGGGGTCTCCTCTGGGGACCCTGATGTAATGGTGGCTCTGGGGACCCAGATGTAAGGGATCTCTTCTGGGGACCCTGATGTAAGGGGTATTTTCTGGGGACTATGATGTAAGGGGTCTCTTCTGGGGACCCTGATGTCAGTGGGACTCTGGGGACCCTGATGTAAGGGGTCTCCTCTGGGGACCCTGATGTAAGGTGGGCTCTGGGGACCCAGATTTAAGGGATCTCTTCTGGGGACCCTGATGTAAGGGGTCTCTTCTGGGGACCCTGATGTAAGGGGTATTTTCTGGGGACTCTGATGTAAGGGGTCTCTTCTGGGGACTCTGATGTAAGGGGTCTCTTCTGGGGACCCTGATGTAAGGGGTCTCTTCTGGGGACTCTGATGTAAGGGGTCTCTTTTTGGGGACCCTGATGTAAGGGGTCTCTTCTGGGGACTCTGATGTAAGGGGCTCTCTTCTGGGGATCCTGATGTAAGGGGTCTCTTCTGAGAAACCTGATGTAAGGGGTCTCTTCTGGGGACCCTGATGTAAGGGGTCTCTTCTGAGGACCCTGATGTAAGGGGTCTCTTCTGGGGACCCTGATGTAAGGGGTCTCTTCTGGGGACTCTGATGTAAGGGGGCCTCTGGGGACCCTGATGTAAGGGGTCTCTTCTGGGGACCCTAATGTAAGGTGGCCTCTGGGGATCCTCATGTTAAGCGGGTGACTCCGGGATCCTAATGAAAGGGGGACCCTGATGTAAGGGGTCTCTTCTTGGGACCCTGATGTAAGGGGTCTCTTCTGGGGACCCTGATGTAAGGGGTTTCTTCTGGGGACCCTGATGTAAGGGGGTCTCTTCTGCGGACCCTGATGTAAGGGGTCTCTTCTGGGGACCCTGATGTAAGGGGTCTCTTCTGAGGACCCTGATGTAAGGGGGGCTCTGGGGACCCTGATGTAAGGGGTCTCTTCTGGGGACCCTGATGTAAGGGGTCTCTTCTGGGGACCCTGATGTAAGGGGTCTCTTCTGGGGACCCTGATGTAAGGGATCTCTTCTGGGGACTCTGATGTAAGGGGGCTTCTGGGGACTCTGATGAAAGGGGTCTCTTCTGGGGACCCTGAGGTAAGGGGGCTTTAGGGATCCTGATGTTAGGGGGCCTCTGGGGACCCTGATGTAAGGGGGCCTCTGGGGACCCTGATTCAAGGGGGGTGCCTTTAGAGATCCTAATGAAAGGGGGACTCTGATGTAAGGGGGATCTCTGGGGACCCTGATGTAAGGGCTCTCTTCTGGGGACCCTGATGTAAGGGGTCTCTTCTGGGGACCCTGAGGTAAGGGGTCTCTTCTGAGGACCCTGATGTCAGGGGGACTCTGGGGACCCTGATGTAAGGGGTCTCTTCTGGGGACCCTGATGTAATAGTGGCTCTGGGGACCCAGATGTAAGGGATCTCTTCTGGGGACCCTGATGTAAGGGGTCTCTTCTGGGAACCCTGATGTAAGGGGTCTCTTCTGGGGACCCTGATGTAAGGGGTATTTTCTGGGGACTCTGATGTAAGGGGTCTCTTCTGGGGACTCTGATGTAAGGGGTCTCTTCTGGCGACTCTGATGTAAGGGGTCTCTTCTGGGGACCCTGATGTAAGGGGTCTCTTCTGGGGTCTCTGATGTAAGGGGTCTCTTTTGGGGACCCTGATGTAAGGGGTCTCTTCTGGGGACTCTGATGTAAGGGGTCTCTTCGGGGGACCCTGAGGTAAGGGGGCTTTAGGGATCCTGATGTTAGGGGGCCTCTGGTGACCCTGATGTAAGGGGGTCTCTGAGGACCCTGATTCAAGGGGGGTGCCTTTAGAGATCCTAATGAAAGGGGGACTCTGATGTAAGGGGGATCTCTGGGGACCCTGATGTAAGGGGTCTCTTCTGGGGACCCTGATTTAAGGGCTCTCTTCTGGGGACCCTGATGTAAGGGGTCTCTTCTGGGGACCCTGATGTAAGGGGTCTCTTCTGGGGACCCTGATGTAAGGTGGGCTCTGGGGACCCTGATGTAAGGGCTCTCTTCTGGGGAACCTGATGTAAGGGGTCTCTTCTGGGGACCCTGAGGTAAGGGGTCTCTTCTGAGGACCCTGATGTCAGAGGAACTCTGGGGACCCTGATGTAAGGGGTCTCTTCTGGGGACCCTGATGTAAGGGGTCTCTTCTGGGGACCCTGATGTAAGGGGTCTCTTCTGGGGACCCTGATGTAAGGGGTATTTTCTGGGGACTCTGATGTAAGGGGTCTCTTCTGGGGACCCTGATGTAAGGGGTCTCTTCTGGGGACTCTGATGTAAGGGGTCTCTTCTGGGGACTCTGATGTAAGGGGCTCTCTTCTGGGGATCCTGATGTAAGGGGTCTCTTCTGAGGAACCTGATGTAAGGGGTCTCTTCTTGGGATCCTGATGTAAGGGCTCTCTTCTGGGGACTCTGATGTAAGGGATCTCTTCTGGGGACGCTGATGTAAGGGGTCTCTTTTGAGGACCCTGATGTAAGGGGGGCTATGGGGACCCTGATGTAAGGGGGCCTCTGGGGACCCTGATGTAAGGGCTCTCTTCTGGGGACCCTGATGTAACTGGTCTCTTTTGAGGACCCTGATGTAAGGGGGGCTATGGGGACCCTGATGTAAGGGGTCTCTTCTGAGGACCCTGATGTAAAGGGGGCTCTGGGGACCCTGATGTAAGGGGTCTCTTCTGGGGACCCTGATGTAAGGGGTCTCTTCTGGGGACCCTGATGTAAGGGGTCTCTTCTGGGGACTCTGATGTAAGGGGTCTCTTCTGGGGACTCTGATGTAAGGGGCTCTCTTCTGGGGATCCTGATGTAAGGGGTCTCTTCTGAGGAACCTGATGTAAGGGGTCTCTTCTTGGGACCCTGATGTAAGGGCTCTCTTCTGGGGACTCTGATGTAAGGGATCTCTTCTGGGGACGCTGATGTAAGGGGTCTCTTTTGAGGACCCTGATGTAAGGGGGGCTATGGGGACCCTGATGTAAGGGGGCCTCTGGGGACCCTGATGTAAGGGCTCTCTTCTGGGGACCCTGATGTAACTGGTCTCTTTTGAGGACCCTGATGTAAGGGGGGCTATGGGGACCCTGATGTAAGGGGTCTCTTCTGAGGACCCTGATGTAAAGGGGGCTCTGGGGACCCTGATGTAAGGGGTCTCTTCTGGGGACCCTGATGTAAGGGGTCTCTTCTGGGGACTCTGATGTAAGGGGGCCTCTGGGGACCCTGACGTAAGGGGTCTCTTCTTGGGACCCTGTTGTAAGGGGTCTCTTCTGGGGACCCTGATGTAACGGGTCTCTTCTGGGGACTCTGATGTAAGGGGTCTCTTCTGGGGACTCTGATGTAAGGGGTCTCTTCTGGGGACTCTGATGTAAGAGGTCTCTTCTGGGGACCCTGAGGTAAGGGGGCTTTAGGGATCCTGATGTAAGGGGGCCTCTGGGGACCCTGATGTAAGGGGGCCTCTGGGGACCCTGATGTAAGGGGTCTCTTCTGGGGACCCTGATGTAAGGGGTCTCTTCTGGGGACCCTGATGTAAGGGCTCTCTTCTGGGGACCCTGATGTAAGGGGTCTCTTCTGGGGACCCTGATGTAAGGAGTCTCTTCTGGGGACCCTGATGTAAGGTGGGCTCTGGGGACACTGATGTAAGGGCTCTCTTCTGGGGACCCTGATTTAAGGGGTCTCTTCTGGGGACCCTGAGGTAAGGGGTCTCTTCTGAGGACCCTGATGTCAGTGGGACTCTGGGGACCCTGATGTAAGGGGTCTCCTCTGGGGACCCTGATGTAATGGTGGCTCTGGGGACCCAGATGTAAGGGATCTCTTCTGGGGACCCTGATGTAAGGGGTATTTTCTGGGGACTATGATGTAAGGGGTCTCTTCTGGGGACCCTGATGTCAGTGGGACTCTGGGGACCCTGATGTAAGGGGTCTCCTCTGGGGACCCTGATGTAAGGTGGGCTCTGGGGACCCAGATTTAAGGGATCTCTTCTGGGGACCCTGATGTAAGGGGTCTCTTCTGGGGACCCTGATGTAAGGGGTATTTTCTGGGGACTCTGATGTAAGGGGTCTCTTCTGGGGACTCTGATGTAAGGGGTCTCTTCTGGGGACCCTGATGTAAGGGGTCTCTTCTGGGGACTCTGATGTAAGGGGTCTCTTTTTGGGGACCCTGATGTAAGGGGTCTCTTCTGGGGACTCTGATGTAAGGGGCTCTCTTCTGGGGATCCTGATGTAAGGGGTCTCTTCTGAGAAACCTGATGTAAGGGGTCTCTTCTGGGGACCCTGATGTAAGGGGTCTCTTCTGAGGACCCTGATGTAAGGGGTCTCTTCTGGGGACCCTGATGTAAGGGGTCTCTTCTGGGGACTCTGATGTAAGGGGGCCTCTGGGGACCCTGATGTAAGGGGTCTCTTCTGGGGACCCTAATGTAAGGTGGCCTCTGGGGATCCTCATGTTAAGCGGGTGACTCCGGGATCCTAATGAAAGGGGGACCCTGATGTAAGGGGTCTCTTCTTGGGACCCTGATGTAAGGGGTCTCTTCTGGGGACCCTGATGTAAGGGGTTTCTTCTGGGGACCCTGATGTAAGGGGGTCTCTTCTGCGGACCCTGATGTAAGGGGTCTCTTCTGGGGACCCTGATGTAAGGGGTCTCTTCTGAGGACCCTGATGTAAGGGGGGCTCTGGGGACCCTGATGTAAGGGGTCTCTTCTGGGGACCCTGATGTAAGGGGTCTCTTCTGGGGACCCTGATGTAAGGGGTCTCTTCTGGGGACCCTGATGTAAGGGATCTCTTCTGGGGACTCTGATGTAAGGGGGCTTCTGGGGACTCTGATGAAAGGGGTCTCTTCTGGGGACCCTGAGGTAAGGGGGCTTTAGGGATCCTGATGTTAGGGGGCCTCTGGGGACCCTGATGTAAGGGGGCCTCTGGGGACCCTGATTCAAGGGGGGTGCCTTTAGAGATCCTAATGAAAGGGGGACTCTGATGTAAGGGGGATCTCTGGGGACCCTGATGTAAGGGCTCTCTTCTGGGGACCCTGATGTAAGGGGTCTCTTCTGGGGACCCTGAGGTAAGGGGTCTCTTCTGAGGACCCTGATGTCAGGGGGACTCTGGGGACCCTGATGTAAGGGGTCTCTTCTGGGGACCCTGATGTAATAGTGGCTCTGGGGACCCAGATGTAAGGGATCTCTTCTGGGGACCCTGATGTAAGGGGTCTCTTCTGGGAACCCTGATGTAAGGGGTCTCTTCTGGGGACCCTGATGTAAGGGGTATTTTCTGGGGACTCTGATGTAAGGGGTCTCTTCTGGGGACTCTGATGTAAGGGGTCTCTTCTGGGGACTCTGATGTAAGGGGTCTCTTCTGGGGACCCTGATGTAAGGGGTCTCTTCTGGGGTCTCTGATGTAAGGGGTCTCTTTTGGGGACCCTGATGTAAGGGGTCTCTTCTGGGGACTCTGATGTAAGGGGTCTCTTCGGGGGACCCTGAGGTAAGGGGGCTTTAGGGATCCTGATGTTAGGGGGCCTCTGGTGACCCTGATGTAAGGGGGTCTCTGAGGACCCTGATTCAAGGGGGGTGCCTTTAGAGATCCTAATGAAAGGGGGACTCTGATGTAAGGGGGATCTCTGGGGACCCTGATGTAAGGGGTCTCTTCTGGGGACCCTGATTTAAGGGCTCTCTTCTGGGGACCCTGATGTAAGGGGTCTCTTCTGGGGACCCTGATGTAAGGGGTCTCTTCTGGGGACCCTGATGTAAGGTGGGCTCTGGGGACCCTGATGTAAGGGCTCTCTTCTGGGGACCCTGATGTAAGGGGTCTCTTCTGGGGACCCTGAGGTAAGGGGTCTCTTCTGAGGACCCTGATGTCAGAGGAACTCTGGGGACCCTGATGTAAGGGGTCTCTTCTGGGGACCCTGATGTAAGGGGTCTCTTCTGGGGACCCTGATGTAAGGGGTCTCTTCTGGGGACCCTGATGTAAGGGGTATTTTCTGGGGACTCTGATGTAAGGGGTCTCTTCTGGGGACCCTGATGTAAGGGGTCTCTTCTGGGGACTCTGATGTAAGGGGTCTCTTCTGGGGACTCTGATGTAAGGGGCTCTCTTCTGGGGATCCTGATGTAAGGGGTCTCTTCTGAGGAACCTGATGTAAGGGGTCTCTTCTTGGGATCCTGATGTAAGGGCTCTCTTCTGGGGACTCTGATGTAAGGGATCTCTTCTGGGGACGCTGATGTAAGGGGTCTCTTTTGAGGACCCTGATGTAAGGGGGGCTATGGGGACCCTGATGTAAGGGGGCCTCTGGGGACCCTGATGTAAGGGCTCTCTTCTGGGGACCCTGATGTAACTGGTCTCTTTTGAGGACCCTGATGTAAGGGGGGCTATGGGGACCCTGATGTAAGGGGTCTCTTCTGAGGACCCTGATGTAAAGGGGGCTCTGGGGACCCTGATGTAAGGGGTCTCTTCTGGGGACCCTGATGTAAGGGGTCTCTTCTGGGGACCCTGATGTAAGGGGTCTCTTCTGGGGACTCTGATGTAAGGGGTCTCTTCTGGGGACTCTGATGTAAGGGGCTCTCTTCTGGGGATCCTGATGTAAGGGGTCTCTTCTGAGGAACCTGATGTAAGGGGTCTCTTCTTGGGACCCTGATGTAAGGGCTCTCTTCTGGGGACTCTGATGTAAGGGATCTCTTCTGGGGACGCTGATGTAAGGGGTCTCTTTTGAGGACCCTGATGTAAGGGGGGCTATGGGGACCCTGATGTAAGGGGGCCTCTGGGGACCCTGATGTAAGGGCTCTCTTCTGGGGACCCTGATGTAACTGGTCTCTTTTGAGGACCCTGATGTAAGGGGGGCTATGGGGACCCTGATGTAAGGGGTCTCTTCTGAGGACCCTGATGTAAAGGGGGCTCTGGGGACCCTGATGTAAGGGGTCTCTTCTGGGGACCCTGATGTAAGGGGTCTCTTCTGGGGACCCTGATGTAAGGGGTCTCTTCTGGGGACTCTGATGTAAGGGGGCCTCTGGGGACCCTGACGTAAGGGGTCTCTTCTTGGGACCCTGTTGTAAGGGGTCTCTTCTGGGGACCCTGATGTAACGGGTCTCTTCTGGGGACTCTGATGTAAGGGGTCTCTTCTGGGGACTCTGATGTAAGGGGTCTCTTCTGGGGACTCTGATGTAAGAGGTCTCTTCTGGGGACCCTGAGGTAAGGGGGCTTTAGGGATCCTGATGTAAGGGGGCCTCTGGGGACCCTGATGTAAGGGGGCCTCTGGGGACCCTGATGTAAGGGGTCTCTTCTGGGGACCCTGATGTAAGGGGTCTCTTCTGGGGACCCTGATGTAAGGGCTCTCTTCTGGGGACCCTGATGTAAGGGGTCTCTTCTGGGGACCCTGATGTAAGGAGTCTCTTCTGGGGACCCTGATGTAAGGTGGGCTCTGGGGACACTGATGTAAGGGCTCTCTTCTGGGGACCCTGATTTAAGGGGTCTCTTCTGGGGACCCTGAGGTAAGGGGTCTCTTCTGAGGACCCTGATGTCAGTGGGACTCTGGGGACCCTGATGTAAGGGGTCTCCTCTGGGGACCCTGATGTAATGGTGGCTCTGGGGACCCAGATGTAAGGGATCTCTTCTGGGGACCCTGATGTAAGGGGTATTTTCTGGGGACTATGATGTAAGGGGTCTCTTCTGGGGACCCTGATGTCAGTGGGACTCTGGGGACCCTGATGTAAGGGGTCTCCTCTGGGGACCCTGATGTAAGGTGGGCTCTGGGGACCCAGATTTAAGGGATCTCTTCTGGGGACCCTGATGTAAGGGGTCTCTTCTGGGGACCCTGATGTAAGGGGTATTTTCTGGGGACTCTGATGTAAGGGGTCTCTTCTGGGGACTCTGATGTAAGGGGTCTCTTCTGGGGACCCTGATGTAAGGGGTCTCTTCTGGGGACTCTGATGTAAGGGGTCTCTTTTTGGGGACCCTGATGTAAGGGGTCTCTTCTGGGGACTCTGATGTAAGGGGCTCTCTTCTGGGGATCCTGATGTAAGGGGTCTCTTCTGAGAAACCTGATGTAAGGGGTCTCTTCTGGGGACCCTGATGTAAGGGGTCTCTTCTGGGGACCCTGTTGTAAGGGGGCCTCTGGGGACCCAGATGTATGGGGTCTCTTCTGGGGATGCTGATGTAAGGGGTCCTCTGGGGACCCTGATGTAAGGGCTCTCTTCTGGGGACCTGATGTAAGGGCTCTCTTCTGGGGACCCTGATGTAAGGGGTCTCTTTTGAGGACCCTGATGTAAGGGGGGCTATGGGGACCCTGATGTAAGGGGTCTCTTCTGAGGACCCTGATGTAAAAGAGGCTCTGGGGACCTTGATGTAAGGGGTCTCTTCTGGGGACCCTGATGTAAGGGGTCTCTTCTGGGGACCCTGATGTAAGGGGTCTCTTCTGGGTTCTCTGATGTAAGGGGGCCTCTGGGGACCCTGATGTAAGGGGTCTCTTCTGGGGACCCTGATGTAAGGGGTCTCTTCTGGGGACTCTGATGTAAGGGGGCCTCTGGGGACCCTGATGTAAGGGGTCTCTTCTGGGGACCCTGATGTAAGGGGTCTCTTCTGGGGACTCTCATGTAAGGGGTCTCTTCTGGGGACCCTGAGGTAAGGGGGCTTTAGAGATCCTAATGAAAGGGGGACTCTGATGTAAGGGGGATCTCGGGGGACCCTGATGTAAGGGGTCTCTCCTGGGGACCCTGATGTAAGGGGTCTCTTCTGGGGACCCTAATGTAAGGGGTCTCTTCTGGGGACTCTGATGTAAGGGGTCTCTTCTGGGGACCCTGATGTAATGGTGGCTCTGGGGACCCTGATGTATGGGGTCTCTTCTGGGGACTCTGATGTAAGGGGGCCTCTGGGGACCCTGATGTAAGGGGTCTCTTCTGGGGACCCTGAGGTAAGGGGTCTCTTCTGGGGAACCTGATGTAAGGGGTCTCTTCTAGGGACGCTGATGTAAGGGGGCCTCTGGGGACCCTGATGTAAGGGCTCTCTTCTGGGGACCCTGATGTAAGGGGTCTCTTCGGAGGACCCTGATGTAAGGGGGGCTCTGGGGACCCTGATGTAAGGGGTCTCTTCTGGGGACCCTGATGTAAGGGGTCTCTTCTGGGGACCCTGATGTAAGGGGTCTCTTCTGGGGACCCTGATGTAAGGGGTCTCTTCTGGGCACTCTGATGTAAGGGGGGCTCCGGGGACCCTGATGTAAGGGGTCTCTTCTGAGGACCCTGATGTAAGGGGGGCTCTGGGGACCCTGATGTAAGGGGTCTCTTCTGGGGACCCTGATGTAAGGGGTCTCTTCTGGGGACCCTGATGTAAAGGGTCTCTTCTGGGGACTCTGATGTAAGGGGGCCTCTGGGGACCCTGATGTAAGGGGTCTCTTCTGGGGACCCTGATTTAAGGGGTCTCTTCTGGGGACCCTGATGTAAGGGGTCTCTTCTGGGGACCCTGATGTAAGGGATCTGTTCTGGGGACCCTGATGTAAGGGGTCTCTTCTGGGGACCCTATTGTAAGGGGTCCCTTCTGGGGACTCTGATGTAAGGGGTCTCTTCTGGGGACCTGATGTAAGGGGTCTCTTCTGGGGACTCTGATGTAAGGGGTCTCTTCTGAGGACCCTGATGTCAGGGGGGCTCCGGGGACCCTGATGTAAGGGGTCTCTTCTGGGGACCCTGATGTAATGGTGGCTCTGGGGACCCTGATGTAAGGGGTCTCTTCTGGGGACCCTGATGTAAGGGGTCTCCTCTGGGGACTCTGATGTAAGGGGGCCTCTGGGGACCCTGATGTAAGGGTTCTATTCTGGGGACCCTGAGGTAAGGGGTCTCTTCTGGGGACCCTGATGTAAGGGGTCTCTTCTAGGGACGCTGATGTAAGGGGGCCTCTGGGGACCCTGATGTAAGGGCTCTCTTCTGGGGACCTGATGTAAGGGCTCTCTTCTGGGGACCCTGATGTAAGGGGTCTCTTCTGAGGACCCTGATGTCAGGGGGGCTCCGGGGACCCTGGTGTAAGGGGTCTCTTCTGAGGACCCTGATGTAAGGGGGGCTCTGGGGACCCTGATGTAAGGGGTCTCTTCTGGGGACCCTGATGTAAGGGGTCTCTTCTGAGGACCCTGATGTAAGGGGTCTCTTCTGGGGACCCTGATGTAAGGGGTCTCTTCTGGGGACTCTGATGTAAGGGGGCCTCTGGGGACCCTGATGTAAGGGGTCTCTTCTGGGGACCCTGATGTAAGGGGTCTCTTCTGGGGACTCTGATGTAAGGGGGCCTCTGGGGACCCTGATGTAAGGGGTCTCTTCTGGGGACCCTGATGTAAGGGGTCTCTTCTGGGGACGCTCATGTAAGAGGTCTCTTCTGGGGACCCTGAGGTAAGGGAGCTTTAGAGATCCTAATGAAAGGGGGACTCTGATGTAAGGGGGATCTCGGGGGACCCTGATGTAAGGGGTCTCTCCTGGGGACCCTGATGTAAGGGGTCTCTTCTGGGGACCCTGATGTAAGGGGACCCTGGGGACCCTGCTGTAAGGGCTCTCTTCTGGGGACCCTGATGTAAGGGGTCCCTTCTGGGGACCCTTAGGTAAGGGGTCTCTTCCGAGGACCCTGATTTCAGGTGGGCTCTGGGGACCCTGATGTAAGGGGTCTCTTCTGGGGACCCTGATGTAATGGTGGCTCTGGGGACCCAGATGTATGGGATCTCTTCTGGGGAACCTGATTTAAGGGGTCTCTTTTGGGGACCCTGATGTAAGGGGTCTCTTCTGGGGACCCTGATGTAAGGGGTATTTTCTGGGGACTCTGATGTAAGGGGTCTCTTCTGGGGACCCTGATGTAAGGGGTCTCTTCTGGGGACTCTGATGTAAGGGGTCTCTTCTGGGGACCCTGATGTAAGGGGTCTCTTCTGGGGTCTCTGATGTAAGGGGTCTCTTTTGGGGACCCTGATGTAAGGGGTCTCTTCTGGGGACTCTGATGTAAGGGGTCTCTTTGGGGGACCCTGAGGTAAGGGGGCTTTAGGGATCCTGATGTAAGGGGGCCTCTGGGGACCCTCTTTCAAGGGGGGTGCCTTTAGAGATCCTAATGAAAGGGGGACTCTGATGTAAGGGGGATCTCTGGGGACCCTGATGTAAGGGGTCTCTTCTGGGGACCCTGATGTAAGGGGTCTCTTCTGGGGACCCTGATGTAAGGTGGGCTCTGGGGACCCTGATGTAAGGGCTCTCTTCTGGGGACCCTGATGTAAGGGGTCTCTTCTGGGGACCCTGAGGTAAGGGGTCTCTTCTGAGGACCCTGATGTCAGAGGAACTCTGGGGACCCTGATGTAAGGGGTCTCTTCTGGGGACCCTGATGTAATGGTGGCTCTGGGGACCCAGATGTAAGGGATCTCTTCTGGGGACCCTGATGTAAGGGGTCTCTTCTGGGGACCCTGATGTAAGGGCTCTCTTCTGGGGACCCTGATGTAAGGGGTCTCTTCTGGGGACCCTGATGTAAGGGGTCTCTTCTTGGGACCCTGATGTAAGGGGTATTTTCTGGGGACTCTGATGTAAGGGGTCTCTTCTGGGGACCCTGATGTAAGGGGTCTCTTCTGGGGACTCTGATGTAAGGGGTCTCTTCTGGGGACTCTGATGTAAGGGGCTCTCTTCTGGGGATCCTGATGTAAGGGGTCTCTTCTGAGGAACCTGATGTAAGGGGTCTCTTCTTGGGACCCTGATGTAAGGGCTCTCTTCTGGGGACTCTGATGTAAGGGATCTCTTCTGGGGACGCTGATGTAAGGGGTCTCTTTTGAGGACCCTGATGTAAGGGGGGCTATGGGGTCCCTGATGTAAGGGGGCCTCTGGGGACCCTGATGTAAGGGCTCTCTTCTGGGGACCCTGATGTAAGGGGTCTCTTTTGAGGACCCTGATGTAAGGGGGGCTATGGGGACCCTGATGTAAGGGGTCTCTTCTGAGGACCCTGATGTAAAGGGGGCTCTGGGGACCCTGATGTAAGGGGTCTCTTCTAGGGACCCTGATGTAAGGGGTCTCTTCTGGGGACCCTGATGTAAGGGGTCTCTTCTGGGGACTCTGATGTAAGGGGGCCTCTGGGGACCCTGACGTAAGGGGTCTCTTCTTGGGACCCTGTTGTAAGGGGTCTCTTCTGGGGACCCTGATGTAACGGGTCTCTTCTGGGGACTCTGATGTAAGGGGTCTCTTCTGGGGACTCTGATGTAAGAGGTCTCTTCTGGGGACCCCGAGGTAAGGGGGCTTTAGGGATCCTGATGTAAGGGGGCCTCTGGGGACCCTGATGTAAGGGGGCCTCTGGGGACCCTGATGTAAGGGGTCTCTTCTGGGGACCCTGATGTAAGGGGTCTCTTCTGGGGACCCTGATGTAAGGAGTCTCTTCTGGGGACCCTGATGTAAGGTGGGCTCTGGGGACCCTGATGTAAGGGCTCTCTTCTAGGGACCCTGATTTAAGGGGTCTCTTCTGGGGACCCTGAGGTAAGGGGTCTCTTCTGAGGACCCTGATGTCAGTGGGACTCTGGGGACCCTGATGGAAGGGGTCTCCTCTGGGGACCCTGATGTAATGGTGGCTCTGGGGACCCAGATGTAAGGGATCTCTTCTGGGGACCCTGATGTAAGGGGTATTTTCTGGGGACTATGATGTAAGGGGTCTCTTCTGGGGGACCCTGATGTCAGTGGGACTCTGGGGACCCTGATGTAAGGGGTCTCCTCTGGGGACCCTGATGTAAGGTGGGCTCTGGGGACCCAGATTTAAGGGATCTCTTATGGGGACCCTGATGTAAGGGGTCTCTTCTGGGGACCCTGATGTAAGGGGTATTTTCTGGGGACTCTGATGTAAGGGGTCTCTTCTGGGGACCCTGATGTAAGGGGTCTCTTCTTGGGACTCTGATGTAAGGGGTCTCTTCTGGGGACCCTGATGTAAGGGGTCTCTTCTGGGGACTCTGATGTAAGGGGTCTCTTTTTGGGGACCCTGATGTAAGGGGTCTCTTCTGGGGACTCTGATGTAAGGGGTCTCTTCTGAAGAACCTGATGTAAGGGGTCTCTTCTGGGGATCCTGATGTAAGGGGTCTCTTCTGAAGAACCTGATGTAAGGGGTCTCTTCTGGGGACCCTGATGTAAGGGGTCTCTTCTGGGGACCCTGTTGTAAGGGGGCCTCTGGGGACCCAGATGTATGGGGTCTCTTCTGGGGATGCTGATGTAAGGGGTCCTCTGGGGACCCTGATGTAAGGGCTCTCTTCTGGGGACCTGATGTAAGGGCTCTCTTCTGGGGACCCTGATGTAAGGGGTCTCATTTGAGGACCCTGATGTAAGGGGGGCTATGGGGACCCTGATGTAAGGGGTCTCTTCTGAAGACCCTGATGTAAAAGAGGCTCTGGGGACCCTGATGTAAGGGGTCTCTTCTGGGGACCCTGATGTAAGGGGTCTCTTCTGGGGACCCTGATGTAAGGGGTCTCTTCTGGGGACTCTGATGTAAGGGGGCCTCTGGGGACCCTGATGTAAGGGGTCTCTTCTGGGGACCCTGATGTAAGGGGTCTCTTCTGGGGACTCTGATGTAAGGGGGCCTCTGGGGACCCTGATGTAAGGGGTCTCTTCTGGGGACCCTGATGTAAGGGGTCTCTTCTGGGGACGCTCATGTAAGAGGTCTCTTCTGGGGACCCTGAGGTAAGGGGGCTTTAGAGATCCTAATGAAAGGGGGACTCTGATGTAAGGGGGATCTCGGGGGACCCTGATGTAAGGGGTCTCTCCTGGGGACCCTGATGTAAGGGGTCTCTTCTGGGGACCCTGATGTAAGGGGACCCTGGGGACCCTGCTGTAAGGGCTCTCTTCTGGGGACCCTGATGTAAGGGGTACCTTCTGGGGACCCTTAGGTAAGGGGTCTCTTCCGAGGACCCTGATTTCAGGGGGGCTCTGGGGACCCTGATGTAAGGGGTCTCTTCTGGGGACCCTGATGTAATGGTGGCTCTGGGGACCCAGATGTATGGGATCTCTTCTGGGGAACCTGATTTAAGGGGTCTCTTTTGGGGACCCTGATGTAAGGGGTCTCTTCTGGGGACCCTGATGTAAGGGGTATTTTCTGGGGACTCTGATGTAAGGGGTCTCTTCTGGGGACCCTGATGTAAGGGGTCTCTTCTGGGGACTCTGATGTAAGGGGTCTCTTCTGGGGACCCTGATGTAAGGGGTCTCTTCTGGGGACTCTGATGTAAGGGGTCTCTTTTGGGGACCCTGATGTAAGGGGTCTCTTCTGGGGACTCTGATGTAAGGGGCTCTCTTCTGGAAATCCTGATGTAAAGGGTCTCTTCTGGGGACTCTGATGTAAGGGATCTCTTCTGGGGACGCTGATGTAAGGGGTCTCTTTTGGGGACCCAGATGTAAGGGGTCTCTTCTGAGGAACCTGATGTAAGGGGTCTCTTCTTGGGACCCTGATGTAAGGGCTCTCTTCTGGGGACTCTGATGTAAGGGATCTCTTCTGGGGACGCTGATGTAAGGGGTCTCTTTTGAGGACCCTGATGTAAGGGGGGCTATGGGGACCCTGATGTAAGGGGGCCTCTGGGGACCCTGATGTAAGGGCTCTCTTCTGGGGACCCTGATGTAAGGGCTCTCTTCTGGGGACCCTGATGTAAGGGGTCTCTTTTGAGGACCCTGATGTAAGGGGGCTATGGGGACCCTGATGTAAGGGGTCTCTTCTGAGGACCCTGATGTAAAGGGGGCTCTGGGGACCCTGATGTAAGGGGTCTCTTCTGGGGACCCTGATGTAAGGGGTCTCTTCTGGGGACCCTGATGTAAGGGGTCTCTTCTGGGGACTCTGATGTAAGGGGGCCTCTGGGGACCCTGACGTAAGGGGTCTCTTCTTGGGACCCTGATGTAAGGGGTCTCTTCTGGGGACCCTGATGTAACGGGTCTCTTCTGGGGACTCTGATGTAAGGGGTCTCTTCTGGGGACTCTGATATTAGAGGTCTCTTCTGGGGACCCTGAGTTAAGGGGGCTTTAGGGATCCTGATGTAAGGGGGCCTCTGGGGACCCTGATGTAAGGGGGCCTCTGGGGACCCTGATGTAAGGGGTCTCTTCTGGGGACCCTGTTGTAAGGGGTCTTTTCTGGGGACCCTGATGTAAGGGCTCTCTTCTGGGGACCCTGATGTAAGGGGTCTCTTCTGGGGACCCTGATGTAAGGAGTCTCTTCTGGGGACCCTGATGTAAGGTGGGCTCTGGGGACCCTGATGTAAGGGGTCTCTTCTGGGGACCCTGTTGTAAGGGGTCTTTTCTGGGGACCCTGATGTAAGGGCTCTCTTCTGGGGACCCTGATTTAAGGGGTCTCTTCTGGGGACCCTGAGGTAAGGGGTCTCTTCTGAGGACCCTGATGTCAGGGGGACTCTGGGGACCCTGATGTAAGGGGTCTCCTCTGGGGACCCTGATGTAATGGTGGCTCTGGGGACCCAGATGTAAGGGATCTCTTCTGGGGACCCTGATGTAAGGGGTATTTTCTGGGGACTATGATGTAAGGGGTCTCTTCTGGGGACCCTGATGTAAGGGGTCTCTTCTGGGGACCCTGATGTAAGGGGTCTCTTCTGGGGACCCTGATGTAAGGGGTCTCTTCTGGGGACTCTGATGTAAGGGGTCTCTTTTTGGGGACCCTGATGTAAGGGGTCTCTTCTGGGGACTCTGATGTAAGGGGCTCTCTTCTGGGGATCCTGATGTAAGGGGTCTTTTCTGAGGAACCTGATGTAAGGGGTCTCTTCTGGGGACCCTGATGTAGGCCTCTGGGGACCCAGATGTAAGGGGTCTCTTCTGGGGACTCTGAAGTAATTGGGCCTCTGGGGACCCTAATGTAAGGGGTCTCTTCTTGGGACCCTGATGTATGGGGTCTCTTCTGGGGATGCTGATGTGAGGGGTCCTCTGGGGACCCTGATGTAAGGGCTCTCTTCTGGGGACCTGATGTAAGGGCTCTCTTCTAGGGACCCTGATGTGAGGGGTCTCTTTTGAGGACCCTGATGTAAGGGGTCTCTTCTGGGGAGCCTGATGTAAGGGGTCTCTTCTGGGGACTCTGATGTAAGGGGGCCTCTGGGGACCCTGACGTAAGTGGTCTCTTCTTGGGACCCTGATGTAAGGGGTCTCTTCTGGGGACCCTGATGTAACGGGTCTCTTCTGGGGACTCTGATGTAAGGGGTCTCTTCTGGGGACTCTGATATTAGAGGTCTCTTCTGGGGACCCTGAGGTAAGGGGGCTTTAGGGATCCTGATGTAAGGGGGCCTCTGGGGACCCTGATGTAAGGGGGCCTCTGGGGACCCTGATGTAAGGGGTCTCTTCTGGGGACCCTGATGTAAGGGCTCTCTTCTGGGGACCCTGATTTAAGGGGTCTCTTCTGGGGACCCTGAGGTAAGGGGTCTGTTTTGAGGACCCTGATGTCAGGGGGACTCTGGGGACCCTGATGTAAGGGGTCTCTTCGGGGGACCCTGATGTAAGGAGTCTCTTCTGGGGACCCTGATGTAAGGTGGGCTCTGGGGACCCTGATGTAAGGGCTCTCTTCTGGGGACCCAGATGTAAGGGATCTCTTCTGGGGACCCTGATGTAAGGGCTCTCTTCTGGGGACCCCGATGTAAGGGGTCTCTTCTGGGGACCCTGATGTAAGGGGTCTCTTCTGGGGACTATGATGTAAGGGGTCTCTTCTGGGGACCCTGATGTAAGGGGTCTCTTCTGGGGACCCTGATGTAAGGGGTCTCTTCTGGGGACTCTGATGTAAGGGGTCTCTTTTTGGGGACCCTGATGTAAGGGGTCTCTTCTGGGGACTCTGATGTAAGGGGCTCTCTTCTGGGGATCCTGATGTAAGGGGTCTCTTCTGAGGAACCTGATGTAAGGGGTCTCTTCTGGGGACCCTGATGTAAGGGGTCTCTTCTGGGGACTCTGAAGTAATTGGGCCTCTGGGGACCCTAATGTAAGGGGTCTCTTCTTGGGACCCTGATGTATGGGGTCTCTTCTGGGGATGCTGATGTAAGGGGTCCTCTGGGGACCCTGATGTAATTGCTCTCTTCTGGAGACCTGATGTAAGGGCTCTCTTCTGGGGACCCTGATGTAAGGGGTCTCTTTTGAGGACCCTGATGTAAGGGGGGCTATGGGGACCCTGATGTAAGGGGTCTCTTCTGAGGACCCTGATGTAAAGGAGGCTCTGGGGACTCTGATGTAAGGGCTCTCTTCTGGGGACCTGATGTAAGGGCTCTCTTCTGGGGACCCTGATGTAAGGGGTCTCTTTTGAGGACCCTGATGTAAGGGGGGCTATGGGGACCCTGATGTAAGGGGTCTCTTCTGAAGACCCTGATGTAAAAGAGGCTCTGGGGACCCTGATGTAAGGGGTCTCTTCTGGGGACCCTGATGTAAGGGGTCTCTTCTGGGGACCCTGATGTAAGGGGTCTCTTCTGGGGACTCTGATGTAAGGGGGCCTCTGGGGACCCTGATGTAAGGGGTCTCTTCTGGGGACCCTGATGTAAGGGGTCTCTTCTGGGGACTCTGATGTAAGGGGGCCTCTGGGGACCCTGATGTAAGGGGTCTCTTCTGGGGACCCTGATGTAAGGGGTCTCTTCTGGGGACGCTCATGTAAGAGGTCTCTTCTGGGGACCCTGAGGTAAGGGGGCTTTAGAGATCCTAATGAAAGGGGGACTCTGATGTAAGGGGGATCTCGGGGGACCCTGATGTAAGGGGTCTCTCCTGGGGACCCTGATGTAAGGGGTCTCTTCTGGGGACCCTGATGTAAGGGGACCCTGGGGACCCTGATGTAAGGGGTCTCTTCTGGGGACCCTGATGTAATGGTGGCTCTGGGGACCCAGATGTATGGGATCTCTTCTGGGGACCCTGATGTAAGGGGTCTCTTTTGGGGACCCTGATGTAAGGGGTCTCTTCTGGGGACCCTGATGTAAGGGGTATTTTCTGGGGACTCTGATGTAAGGGGTCTCTTCTGGGGACCCTGATGTAAGGGGTCTCTTCTGGGGACTCTGATGTAAGGGGTCTCTTCTGGGGACCCTGATGTAAGGGGTCTCTTCTGGGGACTCTGATGTAAGGGGTCTCTTTTGGGGACCCTGATGTAAGGGGTCTCTTCTGGGGACTCTGATGTAAGGGGCTCTCTTCTGGAAATCCTGATGTAAAGGGTCTCTTCTGGGGACTCTGATGTAAGGGATCTCTTCTGGGGACGCTGATGTAAGGGGTCTCTTTTGGGGACCCAGATGTAAGGGGTCTCTTCTGAGGAACCTGATGTAAGGGGTCTCTTCTTGGGACCCTGATGTAAGGGCTCTCTTCTGGGGACTCTGATGTAAGGGATCTCTTCTGGGGACGCTGATGTAAGGGGTCTCTTTTGAGGACCCTGATGTAAGGGGGGCTATGGGGACCCTGATGTAAGGGGGCCTCTGGGGACCCTGATGTAAGGGCTCTCTTCTGGGGACCCTGATGTAAGGGCTCTCTTCTGGGGACCCTGATGTAAGGGGTCTCTTTTGAGGACCCTGATGTAAGGGGGCTATGGGGACCCTGATGTAAGGGGTCTCTTCTGAGGACCCTGATGTAAAGGGGGCTCTGGGGACCCTGATGTAAGGGGTCTCTTCTGGGGACCCTGATGTAAGGGGTCTCTTCTGGGGACCCTGATGTAAGGGGTCTCTTCTGGGGACTCTGATGTAAGGGGGCCTCTGGGGACCCTGATGTAAGGGGTCTCTTCTGGGGACCCTGATGTAAGGGGTCTCTTCTGGGGACGCTCATGTAAGAGGTCTCTTCTGGGGACCCTGAGGTAAGGGGGCTTTAGAGATCCTAATGAAAGGGGGACTCTGATGTAAGGGGGATCTCGGGGGACCCTGATGTAAGGGGTCTCTCCTGGGGACCCTGATGTAAGGGGTCTCTTCTGGGGACCCTGATGTAAGGGGACCCTGGGGACCCTGATGTAAGGGGTCTCTTCTGGGGACCCTGATGTAATGGTGGCTCTGGGGACCCAGATGTATGGGATCTCTTCTGGGGACCCTGATGTAAGGGGTCTCTTTTGGGGACCCTGATGTAAGGGGTCTCTTCTGGGGACCCTGATGTAAAGGGTCTCTTCTGGGGACTCTGATGTAAGGGATCTCTTCTGGGGACGCTGATGTAAGGGGTCTCTTTTGGGGACCCAGATGTAAGGGGTCTCTTCTGAGGAACCTGATGTAAGGGGTCTCTTCTTGGGACCCTGATGTAAGGGCTCTCTTCTGGGGACTCTGATGTAAGGGATCTCTTCTGGGGACGCTGATGTAAGGGGTCTCTTTTGAGGACCCTGATGTAAGGGGGGCTATGGGGACCCTGATGTAAGGGGGCCTCTGGGGACCCTGATGTAAGGGCTCTCTTCTGGGGACCCTGATGTAAGGGCTCTCTTCTGGGGACCCTGATGTAAGGGGTCTCTTTTGAGGACCCTGATGTAAGGGGGCTATGGGGACCCTGATGTAAGGGGTCTCTTCTGAGGACCCTGATGTAAAGGGGGCTCTGGGGACCCTGATGTAAGGGGTCTCTTCTGGGGACCCTGATGTAAGGGGTCTCTTCTGGGGACCCTGATGTAAGGGGTCTCTTCTGGGGACTCTGATGTAAGGGGACCTCTGGGGACCCTGACGTAAGGGGTCTCTTCTTGGGACCCTGATGTAAGGGGTCTCTTCTGGGGACCCTGATGTAACGGGTCTCTTCTGGGGACTCTGATGTAAGGGGTCTCTTCTGGGGACTCTGATATTAGAGGTCTCTTCTGGGGACCCTGAGTTAAGGGGGCTTTAGGGATCCTGATGTAAGGGGGCCTCTGGGGACCCTGATGTAAGGGGGCCTCTGGGGACCCTGATGTAAGGGGTCTCTTCTGGGGACCCTGTTGTAAGGGGTCTTTTCTGGGGACCCTGATGTAAGGGCTCTCTTCTGGGGACCCTGATGTAAGGGGTCTCTTCTGGGGACCCTGATGTAAGGAGTCTCTTCTGGGGACCCTGATGTAAGGTGGGCTCTGGGGACCCTGATGTAAGGGCTCTCTTCTGGGGACCCTGATTTAAGGGGTCTCTTCTGGGGACCCTGAGGTAAGGGGTCTCTTCTGAGGACCCTGATGTCAGGGGGACTCTGGGGACCCTGATGTAAGGGGTCTCCTCTGGGGACCCTGATGTAATAGTGGCTCTGGGGACCCAGATGTAAGGGATCTCTTCTGGGGACCCTGATGTAAGGGGTATTTTCTGGGGACTATGATGTAAGGGGTCTCTTCTGGGGACCCTGATGTAAGGGGTCTCTTCTGGGGACCCTGATGTAAGGGGTCTCTTCTGGGGACCCTGATGTAAGGGGTCTCTTCTGGGGACTCTGATGTAAGGGGTCTCTTTTTGGGGACCCTGATGTAAGGGGTCTCTTCTGGGGACTCTGATGTAAGGGGCTCTCTTCTGGGGATCCTGATGTAAGGGGTCTTTTCTGAGGAACCTGATGTAAGGGGTCTCTTCTGGGGACCCTGATGTAGGCCTCTGGGGACCCAGATGTAAGGGGTCTCTTCTGGGGACTCTGAAGTAATTGGGCCTCTGGGGACCCTAATGTAAGGGGTCTCTTCTTGGGACCCTGATGTATGGGGTCTCTTCTGGGGATGCTGATGTGAGGGGTCCTCTGGGGACCCTGATGTAAGGGCTCTCTTCTGGGGACCTGATGTAAGGGCTCTCTTCTAGGGACCCTGATGTGAGGGGTCTCTTTTGAGGACCCTGATGTAAGGGGTCTCTTCTGGGGAGCCTGATGTAAGGGGTCTCTTCTGGGGACTCTGATGTAAGGGGGCCTCTGGGGACCCTGACGTAAGGGGTCTCTTCTTGGGACCCTGATGTAAGGGGTCTCTTCTGGGGACCCTGATGTAACGGTTCTCTTCTGGGGACTCTGATGTAAGGGGTCTCTTCTGGGGACTCTGATATTAGAGGTCTCTTCTGGGGACCCTGAGGTAAGGGGGCTTTAGGGATCCTGATGTAAGGGGGCCTCTGGGGACCCTGATGTAAGGGGGCCTCTGGGGACCCTGATGTAAGGGGTCTCTTCTGGGGACCCTGATGTAAGGGCTCTCTTCTGGGGACCCTGATTTAAGGGGTCTCTTCTGGGGACCCTGAGGTAAGGGGTCTGTTCTGAGGACCCTGATGTCAGGGGGACTCTGGGGACCCTGATGTAAGGGGTCTCTTCGGGGGACCCTGATGTAAGGAGTCTCTTCTGGGGACCCTGATGTAAGGTGGGCTCTGGGGACCCTGATGTAAGGGCTCTCTTCTGGGGACCCAGATGTAAGGGATCTCTTCTGGGGACCCTGATGTAAGGGCTCTCTTCTGGGGACCCCGATGTAAGGGGTCTCTTCTGGGGACCCTGATGTAAGGGGTCCCTTCTGGGGACCCTTAGGTAAGGGGTCTCTTCTGAAGACCCTGATGTCAGGGGGGCTCTGGGGACCCTGATGTAAGGGGTCTCTTCTGGAGACCCTGATGTAATGGTGGCTCTGGGGACCCTGATGTAAGGGATCTTTTCTGGGGACCCTGATGTAAGGGGTCTCTTCTGTGGACCCTGATGTAAGGGGGCTTTAGGGATCCAAATGTTAGGGGGCCTCTGGGGACCCTGATGTAAGGGGGCCTCTGGGGACCCTGATTCGAGGGGGGTGCCTTTAGAGATCCTAATGAAAGGGGGACTCTGATGTAAGGGGGATCTCTGGGGACCCTGATGTATGGGGTCTCTTCTGGGGACCCTGATGTAAGGGCTCTCTTCTGGGGACCCTGATGTAAGGGGCCTCTTCTGGGGACCCTGATGTAAGGTGGCCTCTGGGGACCCTGATGTAAGGGGTCTCTTCTGGGGACCCTGATATAAGGGGGCCTCTGGGGTCCCTGATGTAAGGGGTCTCTTCTGGGGACTCTGAAGTAAGGGGGCCTCTGGGGACCCTGATGTAAAGAGGGTGACCTTGGCATCCTAATGAAAGAGGCACCCTGATGTAAGGGTCTCTTCTTGGGACCCTGATGTAAGGGGTCTCTTCTGCGGACTCTGATGTAAGGGTGCCTCTGGGGATCCTCATGTAAAACGGGTGACTCTAGGATCCTAATGAAAGGGGGACCCTGATGTAAGGGGTCTCTTCTTTGGACCCTGATGTAAGGGGTCTCTTCTGGGGACCCTGATGTAAGGGGGGCTCTGGGGACCCTGATTTAAGGGGTCTCTTCTGGGGACCCTGATGTAAGGGATCTCTTCTGGGGACCCTGATGTAATGGTGGCTCTGGGGACCCTGATGTAAGGGATCTCTTCTGGGGACCCTGATGTAAGGGGTCTCTTCTGGGGACCCTGATGTAAGGGGGGCTCTGGGGACCCTGATGTAAGGGGTCTCTTCTGGGGACTCTGATGTAAGGGGGCCTCTGGGGACCCTGATGTAAGGGGTCTCTTCTGGGGACCCTGATGTAAGGGGCCTCTGGGGTCCCTGATGTAAGGGGTCTCTTCTGGGGACTCTGATGTAAGGGTGCCTCTGGGGATCCTCATGTAAAGCGGGTGACTCCGGGATCCTAATGAAAGGGGGACCCTGATGTAAGGGGTCTCTTCTTGGGACCCTGATGTAAGGGGTGTCTTCTGGGGACCCTGATGTAAGGGGTCTCTTCTGGGGACCCTGATGTAAGGGGCCTCTTCTGGGGACTCTGATGTAAGGGGTCTCTTCTGGGGACCCTGAGGTAAGGGGGCTTTAGGGATCCTGATGTAAGGGGGCCTCTGGGGACCCTGATGTAAGTGGGCCTCTGGGGACCCTGATTCAAGGGCGGTGCCTTTAGAGATCCTAAAGAAAGGGGGACTCTGGTGTAAGGGGGATCTCTGGAGACCCTGATGTAAGGGCTCTCTTCTGGGGACCCTGATGTAAGGGGTCTCTTCTGGGGACCCTGATGTAAGGGCTCTCTTCTGGGGACCCTGATGTAAGGGCACTCTTCTGGGGACCCTGATGTAAGGGGCCTCTTCTGGGGACACTGATGTAAGGGGTCTCATCTGGGGATCCTGATGTAAGGGGTCTCTTCTGGGGACCCTGCTGTAAGGGGTCTCTTCTGGGGACCCTGATGTAAGGGGGGCTCTGGGGACCCTGATGTAAGGGGTCTCTTCTGGGGACCATGATGTAAGGGGCCTCTTCTGGGGACCCTGATGTAAGGGGTCTCTTCTGGGGACCCTGATGTAAGGGGGGGCTCTGGGGACCCTGATGTAAGGGGGGCTCTGGGGACCATGATGTAAGGGGCCTCTTCTGGGGACTCTGATGTAAGGGGTCTCTTCTGGGGACCCTGAGGTAAGGGGGCTTTAGGGATCCTGATGTAAGGGGGCCTCTGGGGACCCTTATGTAAGTGGGCCTCTGGGGACCCTGATGTAAGGGGGCCTCTGGGGACCCTGATTCAAGGGGGGTGCCTTTAGAGATCCTAAAGAAAGGGGGACTCTGGTGTAAGGGGGATCTCTGGAGACCCTGATGTAAGGGCTCTCTTCTGGGGACCCTGATGTAAGGGCACTCTTCTGGGGACCCTGATGTAAGGGCACTCTTCTGGGGACCCTGATGTAAGGGGCCTCTTCTGGGGACACTGATGTAAGGGGTCTCATCTGGGGATCCTGATGTAAGGGGTCTCTTCTGGGGACCCTGTGGTAAGGGGTCTCTTCTGAGGAGCCTGATGTAAGGGGGGCTCTGGGGATCCTGATGTAAGGGGTCTCTTCTGGGGACCCTGATGTAAGGGGTCTCTTCTGGGGACTCTGATGTAAGGGGGCCTCTGGGGACCCTGATGTAAGGGGGGGCTCTGGGGACCCTGAAGTAAGGGCTCTCTTCTGGGGACCCTGATGTAAGGGGTCTTTTCTGGGGACCCTGAGGTAAGGGGTCTCTTCTGAGGACCCTGATGTAAGGGGGGCTCTGGGGACCCTGATCTAAGGGGTCTCTTCTGGGGACCCTGATGTAAGGGATCTCTTCTGGGGACCCTGATGTAAGGGATCACTTCTGGGGACCCTGATGTAAGGGGTCTCTTCTGGGAACCCTGATGTAAGAGGTCTCTTCTGGGGACCCTGATGTAAGGGGTCTCTTCTGGGGACCCTGATGTAAGGGGGGCTCTGGGGACCCTGATGTAAGGGGTCTCTTCTGGGGACTCTGATGTAAGGGGGCCTCTGGGGACCCTGATGTAAGGGGTCTCTTCTTGGGACCCTGATGTTAGGGGTCTCTTCTGGGGACTCTGATGTAAGGGGTCTCTTCTGGGCACCTTGATGTAAGGGGTCTCATCTTGGGACCCTGATGTAAGGGGTCTCTTCTGGGGACCCTGATGTAAGGGGTCTCTTCTGGGGACCCTGATGTAAGGGGGGCTCTGGGGACCCTGATGTAAGGGGTCTCTTCTGGGGACTCTGATGTAAGGGGGCCTCTGGGGACCCTGATGTAAGGGGTCTCTTCTGGGGACCCTGAGGTAAGGGGTCTCTTCTGGGGACCCTGAGATAAGGGGGCTTTAGGGACTCTGATGTAAGGGGTCTCTTCTGGGGACTCTGATGTAAGGGGTCTCTTCTGGGGACCTTGATGTAAGGGGGCCTCTGGGGTCCCTGATGTAAGGGGTCTCTTCTGGGGACTCTGAAGTAAGGGGGCCTCTGGGGACCCTGATGTAAAAGGGGTGACCTTGGGATCCTAATGAAAGAGGGACCCTGATGTAAGGGTCTCTTCTTGGGACCCTGATGTAAGGGGTCTCTTCTGGGGACCCTGATGTAAGGGGTCTCTTCTGGGGACCCTGATGTAAGGGGTCTCTTCTGGGGACTCTGATGTAAGGGGTCTCTTCTGGGGACCCTGAGGTAAGGGGGCTTTAGGGATCCTGATGTAAGGGGGCCTCTGGGGACCCTGATGTAAGTGGGCCTCAGGGGACCCTGATGTAAGGAGGCCTCTGGGGACCCTGATTCAAGGGGGGTGCCTTTGGGGATCCTAATGAAAGGGGGACTCTGATGTAATGGGGATCTCTGGAGACCCTGATGTAAGGGGTCTCTTCTGGGGACGCTGATGTAAGGAGTCTCTTCTGGGGACCCTGATATAAGGCGTCTCTTCTGAGGACCCTGATGTAAGGGGTCTCTTCTGGGGACCCTGATGTAAGGGGTCTCTTCTGGGGACCCTGATGTATGGGGTCTCTTCTGGGGACCCTGATGTAAGGGGTCTCTTCTGGAGACCCTGATGTAAGGGCTCTCTTCTGGGGACCCTGATGTAAGGAGTCTCTTCTGGGGACCCTGATGTAAGGGGGGCTCTGGGGACCCTGATGTAAGGGCTCTCTTCTGGGGACCCTAATGTAAGGGGTCTCTTCTGGGGACCCTGATGTAAGTGGTCTCTTTTGGGGACCCTGATGTAAGGGGTCTCTTCCGGGGACCCTGATGTAAGGGGGCCTCTGGGGACCCTAATGTAAGGGGTCTCTTCTGGGGACCCTGATGTAAGGGGGCCTCTGGGGTCCCTGATGTAAGGGGTCTCTTTTGGGAACTCTGATGTAAGGGGGTGACCTTGGGATCCTAATGAAAGAGGGACCCTGATGTAAGGGGTCTCTTCTGGGGACTCTGATGTAAGGGGTCTCTGGGGACCCTGATGTAAGGGGGGCTCTGGGGACCCTGATGTAAGGGGGGCTCTGGGGATCCTCATGTAAAGTGGGTGACTCAGGAATCCTAATGAAAAGGGGACCCTGATGTAAGGGGTCTCTTCTTGGGACCCTGATGTAAGGGGTCTCTGGGGACCCTGATGTAAGGGGGGCTCTGGGGACCCTGATGTAAGGGGGGCTCTGGGGACCCTGATGTAAGGGGTCTCTTCTGGGGACCGTGATGAAAGGGGGCCTCTGGGGACCCTGATCTAAAGAGTCTCTCCTGGGACCCTGATGTAAGGGGTCCCTGGGGTCCCTGATGTAAGGGGGCCTCTGGGGACCCTGATGAAAGGGGGCCTCTGGGGACCCTGATGTAAAGGGGGTGACTTTGGGGATCCTAATGAAAGGGGGACCCTGATGTAAAGGGGGTGACTTTGGGGATCCTAATGAAAGGGGGACTCTGATGTAAGGGGGATCTCTGGGGTCCCTGATTAGAGGAGAGAGGACTCTGGGCCCCCTGATTTAAGGAGAGGGGCTCTGGGGGACCCTGAGGTAAGGGGGGACTATGGGGATTCTGATGTAAGGGGGCAATGGGGACCCTAATGTAAGGGCGACTTTGTGGATCCTAATGAAAGGGGGACTCTGATGTAAGGGGGTACTCTGGGATCCCTGATTTAAGGAGAGAGGACACTGGGGACCCTCATGTAAGGGGGAACTTTGGGGTTCCTGATTTAAGGAGAGAGGACTTATGTAAGGGAGGAATCTGGGAAACCTGATTTAAGAAGGAGGCTCTGAGGGACCCTGATGTCGGGGGGGCTATAAAGACCCTGATGAAAGGAGGGACTTTGGGATACTCATATAAGCACAGTGAGTCTACGGAACCAATCTAGGGAATGGGTTAAAAATTGCAGATGTTCCCCCCCACCACCACAAGGCAGTACAAAATGAGAACATGAAGCCCAGCACATAGCTAACAGGACTCCACAACAGAGATGATTATTATAGATTGGGAGAAAAGAGAGGTGACACGGAGGAGATGACCATGGATTGAAGAGTGAGGGCGGCATAGAGAAGATGACCATGGATTGAAGAAAGAGTAGGTGCAGTGGGGAGGACCATAGATGGAGGAAGAAAGGAGGCAGAGAGCACCAACCTTAGAATGAGAAGGAGAGAGGAGACACAGAACAGAGGACCATGGATTAGGAAGAGTAAGGAGGCATAGAGGAGATGACCATGGATTGGGGCAAGAAAGAGTAGGCACATTTGAGATGACCGTTGATGGGGGAAGAAAGGAGGCAAGGAGCACAAACTGTAGCCTGGGCAGTGGAAAGCAGAGACACAGAGGAAATGACCATGGATTAGGAAGAGTGAGGGGGCCCAGAGAAGATGATCATGGATTAGGAAGAGTGAGAGGGCATAGATGAGATGACCATGGATTGGAGGAAAAATAGACATAGTGGAGATAATCATAGATGAGGGAAGATAGCAAGCAAACAGCACAAACCATAGACTGGGGAGGAGAGAGGAGACACAGAGGAGATGATCATGGATTAGGAAGAGTGAGGGGGCATAGATGAGATGACCATGGATTGGAGGAAGAATAGGCATAGAGAAGATAAGCATAGATAAAGAAAGATAGGAGGCCAACAGCACAAACTATAGAGTGGGGAGGAGAGAGGAGACACAGAGGAGAGGACCATGGATTAGGAAGAGTGAGAGGGCATAGATGAGATGACCATGGATTGGAGGAAGAATAGACATAGTGGAGATAACCATAGATGAGGGAAGAGAGTAAGCAAGCAGCACAAACCATAGAGTGGGGAGGAGAGAGGAGACACAGAGTAGAGGACCATGGATTAGGAAGAGTGAGGGGGCACAGATGAGATGACCATGGATTGGAGGAAAAATAGACATAGTGGAGATAACCATAGACAAGGGAAGATAGTAAGAAAACAGCACAAACCATAGACTGGGGAGGAGAGAGGAGACACAGAGGAGAGGACCATGGATTAGGAAGAGTGAGGGGGCATAGATGAGATGACCATGGATTGGAGGAAGAAAGAGTACACAGTGGAGATAACCATAGACAAGGGAAGATAGTAAGAAAACAGCACAAACCATAGACTGGGGAGGAGAGAGCAGACACAGAGAAGATGATCATGGATTAGGAAGAGTGAGAGGGCATAGATGAGATGACCATGGATTAGGAAGAGTGAGGGGGCACAGATGAGATGACCATGGATTGGAGGAAGAATAGACATAGTGGAGATAACCATAGATGAGGGAAGAGAGTAAGCAAGCAGCACAAACCATAGAGTGGGGAGGAGAGAGGAGACACAGAGGAGATGACCATGGATTAGGAAGAGTGAGAGGGCACAGAGGAGATGACCATAGATAAAGAAAGATAGGAGGCAAGCAGCACAAACCATAGACTGGGGAGGAGAGAGGAGACACAGAGGAGATGACCATGGATTAGGAAGAGTGAGAGGGCATAGAGAAGATGACCATAGATAAAGAAAGATAGGAGGCAAGCAGCACAAACCATAGACTGGGGAGGAGAGAGGAGACACAGAGGAGATGACCATGGATTAGGAAGAGTGAGGGGGCATAGATGAGATGACCATGGATTAGGAAGAGTGAGGGGGCATAGATGAGATGACCATGGATTAGGAAGAGTGAGGGGGCATAGATGAGATGACCATGGATTAGGAAGAGTGAGGGGGCATAGATGAGATGACCATGGATTAGGAAGAGTGAGGGGGCATAGATGAGATGACCATGGATTAGGAAGAGTGAGGGGCCATAGATGAGATGACCATGGATTGGATGAAGAAAGAGTAGACACAGTGGAGATAACCATAGATGAGGGAAGAGAGGAGCAAAAAGCACAAACCATAGACTGGGGAGGAGAGAGGAGACACAGAGGAGATGACCATGGATTAGGAAGAGTGAGGGGGCATAGATGAGATGACCATGGATTAGGAAGAGTGAGGGGGCATAGATGAGATGACCATGGATTAGGAAGAGTGAGGGGGCATAGATGAGATGACCATGGATTAGGAAGAGTGAGGGGGCATAGATGAGATGACCATGGATTAGGAAGAGTGAGGGGGCATAGATGAGATGACCATGGATTAGGAAGAGTGAGGGGCCATAGATGAGATGACCATGGATTGGATGAAGAAAGAGTAGACACAGTGGAGATAACCATAGATGAGGGAAGAGAGGAGCAAAAAGCACAAACCATAGACTGGGGAGGAGAGAGGAGACACAGAGGAGATGACCATGGATTAGGAAGAGTGAGGGGCCATAGATGAGATGACCATGGATTGGATGAAGAAAGAGTAGACACAGTGGAGATAACCATAGATGAGGGAAGAGAGGAGCAAAAAGCACAAACCATAGACTGGGGAGGAGAGAGGAGACACAGAGGAGATGACCATGGAATAGGAAGAATGAGGGGGCATAGATGAGATGACCATGGATTGGTGAAAAGTTGGCACCAGAGGCGGCTCTCTAATTAGGCGAAATAGGCGGTGGCCTCAGGCCTCGCAGTCATAGGGGCCTCGCACAGCTGGATTGTTTACCTAATCAGAGAGCCGCCTCTTCCAGCAGCAGAGGTATCCACCATCACACAGTCCTGAGTCCCCTCGTTTTGTTACAGGGAGAGATAACAGGCTGCGAGTGAGACGTGTGATTGGAGCGTACGTACATCTCCGGATCACAGACAGGGAGAGCCGCTCAGCATAGCCTGTTCTGACAGATCTTCCCCCTCCCCCTGCTGCCCGCACAGCCAAACAGAAGAGGAGAGAGAGCTTCTGCTCCTCCTCCTCCCGCCCTCTCCTCCTGTGTCTGCCCCGCCCACTCTCCTCGGCAGTGTTCTCTGCTCTGCCTCAGAGAAGGGGATGTGTGGGCGGGAAGATTCAAGCTGGAGCCCAGCAAAGAGAAAAGGACAAGGGGAGTCTGATCCATCCATCCATCCATCCCTCCCTCCCTCCATCCATCCATCCATCCATCCAATCCATCCATCCCTCCATCCATCCATCCATCCATCCCTCCATCCATCCCATCCATCCATCCATCCATCCAATCCATCCATCCATCCATCCATCCATCCATCCATCCCTCCCTCCCTCCCTCCCTCCCTCCCTCCATCCATCCATCCCTCCCTCCATCCATCCATCCATCCATCCAATCCATCCATCCATCCCTCCCTCCCTCCATCCATCCATCCATCCATCCATCCATCCAATCCATCCATCCATCCCTCCCTCCATCCATCCATCCATCCATCCCTCCATCCATCCATCCATCCCATCCATCCATCCATCCAATCCATCCATCCATCCCTCCCTCCATCCATCCATCCATCCAATCCATCCATCCCTCCCTCCCTCCATCCATCCATCCATCCAGTCCCTCCTGCCTCCCAGTGAGTACACTGATGTAGGGGATGCTCTTCCTTCCCTTCTTCCTCCACCCCCTTCTCTTTCTTTCTTTCTTTCTTTCTTTCTTTCTTTCTTTCTTTCTTTCTTTCTTTCTTTCTTTCTTTCTTTCTTTTTTTCTTTCTTTCTTTCTTTCCATCTCTCATTCTTTCCATCCATCCATCCATCTTTCTCTATCTTTTTTTCTCTTTCTTTCTTTCTTTCTTTCTTTCTTTCTTTCTTTCTTTCTTTCTTTCTTTTCAACCATCTTTATTTCTCTTTCTTTCTTTCCTTCCATCCATCTTTCTTTCTCTTTCTTTCTTTTCTTCCATCTTTTTTTCTCTTTCTTTCTTTTCTTCCATCCATCCATCTTTCTTTCTCTTTCTTTCTTTTCTTCCATCCATCCATCTTTCTTTCTTTCTTTCTTTCTTTCTTTCTTTCTTTCTTTCTTTCTTTCTTTCTTTCTTTCTTTCTCTTTCTTTCTTTCTCTTTCTTTCTTTCCTTCCATCTTTCTCTTTCTTTCTCTTTCTTTCTGTTTCTTTCTTTCTCTTTCTTTCTTTCCATTCATATTTCTTTTTCTTTCTTTCTTTCCTTCCATCTTTTTTTCTCTTTCTTTCTTTCTCTCTTTTTCTCCTTCCTTCCTTCCTTCTCCACCCATCCCCCTTTATTTCTCTCTTTGTGACAGCCTACCAGAATAGGTAGGATCTGTGAGAGCAGCTTCCCTGTGCAGCTCTGCTTGAGGAAAATATATCTTTATTATGCCCACTTACCTACCCCCTGTACTGTCCACTCCCCTATACTGTACACTCCTAATACAGTTCATTTTCATCCCTTGAATTATTTTTCCCATTATGGGAGTGAGTGGGGCCTCATGTCTAAGTTTTGCCTAAGGCCTCACAAAGTCTAGAGCCGCCTCTGGTTGGCACAGTTGGAGATGATCATAAATGAGGGAAGATAGGGGGCAAACAGCACAAACCATAGACAGTAGAGGAGAGAGAAGACACAAAGGAGGTGACCATAGAGTGGGGGAACAGAGAGAAGGCACAAGGAAGATGACCATGGATTGGGAAGAGAGAGAGGAGGGATATAGCAGATGACCATGGATTGGGAAGAGAGAGAGGAGGGATATAGCAGATGACCATGGATTGGGAAGAGAGAGAGGAGGGATATAGCAGATGACCATGGATTGGGAAGAGAGAGGGGAGGGATATAGCAGATGACCATGGATTGGGAAGAGAGAGGGGAGGGATATAGCAGATGACCATGGATTGGGAAAGAGAGAGAGGAGGGATATAGCAGATGACCATGGATTGGGGAAGAGAGAGGAGGGATATAGAAGATGACCATGGATTGGGAAGAGAGAGGGGAGGGATATAGCAGATGACCATGGATTGGGAAGAGAGAGAGGAGGGATATAGAAGATGACCATGGATTGGGAAGAGAGAGAGGAGGGATATAGCAGATGACCATGGATTGGGGAAGAGAGAGGAGGGATATAGAAGATGACCATGGATTGGGAAGAGAGAGGGGAGGGATATAGCAGATGACCATGGATTGGGAAGAGAGAGAAGAGGGATATAGAAGATGACCATGGATTGGGAAGAGAGAGAGGAGGGATATAGAAGATGACCATGGATTGGGAAGAGAGAGGAGGGATATAGCAGATGACCATGGATTGGGAAGAGAGAGAGGAGGGATATAGCAGATGACCATGGATTGGGAAGAGAGAGAGGAGGGATATAGAAGATGACCATGGATTGGGAAGAGAGAGAGGAGGGATATAGAAGATGACCATGGATTGGGAAGAGAGAGAGGAGGGATATAGCAGATGACCATGGATTGGGAAGAGAGAGGGGAGGGATATAGCAGATGACCATGGATTGGGAAGAGAGAGAGGAGGGATATAGAAGATGACCATGGATTGGGAAGAGAGAGAGGAGGGATATAGCAGATGACCATGGATTGGGGAAGAGAGAGAGGAGGGATATAGCAGATGACCATGGATTGGGAAGAGAGAGAGGAGGGATATAGCAGATGACCATGGATTGGGGAAGAGAGAGGAGGGATATAGAAGATGACCATGGATTGGGGGAAGAGTGAGGAGACATAGAGGATATTACCATGATTTGGAGAAGAGAAAGGCACAGAGGGGTTGCATAGAGATGGGGGAAAGAAAAAAAGAGGCACAGTAAAGATGACCATGGATTGGGGCAAGAGAAGGTATGTACATAGAAGATGACCTTATAAGGTAGTAAGGGAGAGGAGGTAAAAAAAAGAAGACCATGGCTTGGGGAAGAGAGAGAAGGCAGAAGGGATGAGCATGGATTTGGGGAACGTGAGGAGACATATTGAACATTAGGGTTAGGAGAAAAAGAGGGAGTGGTGGGGAGATCTTTTTATATAATGGAGTAGGAAGCAGTGCTGGATCAGTATTATATAATGTACGGTGATGCTGGGTGATACTTTAAAAAACATATTTATTGATTACACCCAACAAATCAGTGGAGGTTTCCTGGAAGTGACCTCTCTACACCAGTTTATCAGTTTACTCAATATTCTGCCTATACGAAGTTCCAGAATTTGTATGTAGGATAAAAAGGAACTATTGGAGAGGGAAGAGTTTCTCAATCACTCTCTTCACATTGGGCACGAAGGACGTATTGTATTTCCACAGTATGTCATCCCGGATCTGGTCCTGTCTGACAACGTCCTTCCTTCGGACATTTTTACAATGGAAAGTCTTGGCCATCTCGATTGGCACATTTTTAGATTTTCCTACGTAATTCGAAACATAATGGACGGAGGTCTGGAACACTTTCCTGGGATTTAGGATAATTTTACGAGGATTATGCATTTTTGGGTTAATGGGATTTGGGAAGGCATGGTGGAGAATATTATCCCCGGGAACGTGAGACCACAGGTTAAATTCAGGGCGGCTGCCTGATGCGGAGAAGACGTGAGTTTCAATGAGGAAGACACTTGTGTCCGGGAACTGTTTCTGAAGACTCTCCATCAGGGATGACCAGTCCCAGTCCTTCACTGGAAGAATAATTTCATCAATATCATTGAGGAGAACAAACTTACTTTTGTACATGTTCCTGTATAGACAATCATTTAAGGTTGCAATTTGCCCAAAATAACTAATTTCCATGGTAAGTCCTGGGGTGTATGCCCACTTTTTCGATGTCTGAAGATGGCGGTCTATTGGCCATGGCACCACCTCTAGAGTTCCTTCATCAATGTAATGACGTAACACTTTATCTACATTTTGGGAACAACTGGTGTTATAGATGATGACCTTCGAGGCCCCCAGAATCTTGTACATCTCAATACTCTGGATCATCTGGAGGACATTGTTGTAGTTTCCATACAAAGTAGAAATACAGACGGTGAAATTGGAGGAGATGGGCTTTGGTGGACGGTTCCTGACTTTAAATAGGAGTTTCTGTGTCTTGTTTGTGGAAATTATGGGAGAGAACGACATAGAAGTGTAATCACATCCGGAAGGTTCTGCACACAGGAGACTCGCCATTCCATATGGGAACCCAAAGCTGTCTCTATGAAAATCTATTTCTGCCCTGACAAAGACGTTCTGATTGGAGGAGCAATGGAAGATACAGTAGAGTTCTTTCACAGACACATGGAGGATGGCGATGACCCGGACTGATTGGCCAAGTCTAGGCTCATAATACAGAGAGATGATAAACGTTCGATTATCCAGAGCTGTGATGGTGTCTGTGACAATGGGAAGTTCCTGAGATCTCATCTTCTGATGTTTGATTTCTGCATTGTACGGGTAATAAAAGACAACAACACCTACAAATATGATCAGTGTGTAGAACATGAATCTTAAACACGTCCACATTCTGGTCCCATCAGGTGAGATCACAGCTGTATGAAGACAAGAGAGTACAGAGTCAAATATATTCAGAGGAATTTGAAGTCTGTAACTCTATCACTTACACCAGAGGAGCTTACACTCTAATGTATTCCTCACAGTCACACACTATTATCACTGCTAGTAATCACCAATGTGGGGGTTAATAGTGCTGCCACCAAAACTAGGGGTTATTATTGTGACCACTGACACCAATGTTGGGGGTTATTATTGGGACCACTGACACCAATGTTGGGGGTTATTATTGCATCCACTGACACCAATGTTGGGGGTTATTATTGCATCCACTGACACCAATGTTGGGGGTTATTATTGCATCCACTGACACCAATGTTGGGGGTTATTATTGGGACCACTGACACCAATGTTGGGGGTTATTATTGCATCCACTGACACCAATGTTGGGGGTTATTATTGGGACCACTGACACCAATGTTGGGGGTTATTATTGCATCCACTGACACCAATGTTGGGGGTTATTATTGGGACCACTGACACCAATGCTGGGGGTTATTATTGTGACCACTGACACCAATGTTGGGGGTTATTATTGGGACCACTGACACCAATGTTGGGGGTTATTATTGCATCCACTGACACCAATGTTGGGGGTTATTATTGCATCCACTGACACCAATGTTGGGGGTTATTATTGCATCCACTGACACCAATGTTGGGGGTTATTATTGGGACCACTGACACCAATGTTGGGGGTTATTATTGCATCCACTGACACCAATGTTGGGGGTTATTATTGGGACCACTGACACCAATGTTGGGGGTTATTATTGCATCCACTGACACCAATGTTGGGGGTTATTATTGGGACCACTGACACCAATGTTGGGGGTTATTATTGCATCCACTGACACCAATGTTGGGGGTTATTATTGGGACCACTGACACCAATGTTGGGGGTTATTATTGCATCCACTGACACCAATGTTGGGGGTTATTATTGTGACCACTGACACCAATGTTGGGGGTTATTATTGGGACCACTGACACCAATGCTGGGGGTTATTATTGCGACCACTGACACCAATGTTGGGGTTAATATTGCGACCACTGACACCAATGTTGGGGTTATTATTGCGACCACTGACACCAATGTTGGGGGTTATTATTGCATCCACTGACACCAATGCTGGGGGTTATTATTGCATCCACTGACACCAATGTTGGGGGTTATTATTGGGACCACTGACACCAATGCTGGGGGTTATTATTGTGACCACTGACACCAATGTTGGGGTTAATATTGCGACCACTGACACCAATGTTGGGGGTTATTATTGCATCCACTGACACCAATGTTGGGGGTTATTATTGCGACCACTGACACCAATGTTGGGGGTTATTATTGCATCCACTGACACCAATGTTGGGGGTTATTATTGCATCCACTGACACCAATGTTGGGGGTTATTATTCCCTCCACTGACACCAATGTTGGGGGTTATTATTGGGACCACTGACACCAATGCTGGGGGTTATTATTGCGACCACTGACACCAATGTTGGGGGTTATTATTGCGACCACTGACACCAATGTTGGGGGTTAATATTGGGACCACTGACACCAATGTTGGGGGTTATTATTGGGACCACTGACACCAATGTTGGGGGTTATTATTGCGACCACTGACACCAATGTTGGGGGTTATTATTGCATCCACTGACACCAATGTTGGGGGTTATTATTGCGACCACTGACACCAATGTTGGGGGTTATTATTGCATCCACTGACACCAATATTGGGGGGTTATTATTGGGACCACTGACACCAATGCTGGGGGTTATTATTGCGACCACTGACACCAATGTTGGGGGTTATTATTGCGACCACTGACACCAATGCTGGGGGTTATTATTGGGACCACTGACACCAATGTTGGGGGTTAATAGTGCGTCCGCTGACACCAATATTGGGGGGTTATTATTGCGACCATCATGATTAAAAGAATCTAGAGGTCCATTTCTCGCTCCTTTAGGAAATGTGATGAGTTGAATATGGAGGACACCATGGACATGGACATTGTATAAATAAAGGGGGGGCTGGGTGGGACTTTATATGAAGTGAGATAATAAGGTGTCCAATCACATGAAGGTCATTCCAAAGAAATATACATTGTAGAGTTAAAAATAACACGATAAACAGTAATATCACCTCAACAGTTTATTATACATAATTCACAATAATAATAATAAATACATTCATATATGGTCATTCATAATAAGGATAATGATTTTAATAGTGATGATAATTAATGATAAAATGCATGTTATTAAATCTCAGAATCACGTGATTGCAGTGGTGGCGGCTCGTGGCTATGAAGACCGCGCGTGCGTAGAGCAGACGCCTTCCTCACTGATCCCAACATTCATCTTCTTATCGGCTCTTTTCCAAGCTCTAAGGTAACATTTACTTCTTTGTGTTGTTTTTGGTCTCTTTCCTGGGCTCCTTTGTTATTTCCTTCTCTCGACAATCGACCTTTGTTTGGATTGCAACATCAACACGTGTATTTTCCAGCTGCTCTCCTGACATTATTACTCGTCCCTTTTCTATTTTAGTCCTCTATCTGTTTATACGCAGAATATTATACAATATACTTCTGTTTTCCTTCACAGAATACCAACGGCAACGTTCATACAATCTGCACCAATACTTGGGGACCATCGCTGATACTTCCTTTGGCCTCGGTGCCGCCATGGTTTTGCGGCCTGGTTTGCCTGGTTTGCCACGGGGGCCCTCAGTTGTGTATTCCATTATTATATATATCATATATCCAATTCATATACAGGTACCTTTCTGTTATATTACAGATTTATCCCCGATGGCTAGTGCTGCTGATGAGCGGACATCTCCACGAAACGCGTAGAGCCCCAGCCGTGTGCTACACCACTGCAGTCACGTGATTCTGAGATTCAATAACATGCATTTTATCATTAATTATCATCACTATTCACCGCTTGCCGACCAGAATGCCGCAGTTGTACTTGTGGCAGAATGGCGCGGCTGGGCGAAACGACGTTACGCTACGTCGCTTCGCCCTGTGGCCACTAGGGGTGCGCGCGCCCGCTGCTCACCCCCCCCCAAGCCGTTGTGAATGCCTGACGGTCACGATCACCGCCAGGCTCCCACAATCGCTGTTGAAACACGGAGAACCAGGATCTGTGTGTGGTTCTCTGAGGGGAGAAGAGACAGATCGTCTGTTCATACAGAGCATGATCACCGATCTGTCATCTCCCCTGCACAGTCCCTGCCCCCCCCTTCAGTTAGAACACACACTGAGGGAACACAATTAACCCCTTGATTAACCCCCTGGTGTTATCCCCTTCACTGGCAGTGACGTTTTTACAGTAATCGGTGTATTTTTATAGCACTGATCGCCGTATAAATGCCAATAGTCCCACAAAAATGTGTCAAAATTGTCCGCCATAATGTCGCAGTCCTGATAAAAAACGCAGATCGCCGCCATTACTAAAAAAAAAAAAAAAAAAAAATTAATAATAAAAATGCCATAAAACTATCCCCTATTTTGAAGACGCTATAACTTTTGCGCAAAGCAATCGCTTATTGCGATTTTTTTTTTTTTACCAAAAATATGTGAAGAAGAAGAATACGTATTGGCCTAAACCGAGGGAAAAAATGTTTGTTTTTTTTTTTTTGGGGGGGGGGGGATTTATATTATATATTTATAAATATAAATAAATTTATAATATTTATATATTTATAAATATAAATAAATTTATAATATAAATTTATTTATATTATAGCAAAAAGTATATAAAAAAAAAAAAAAATTTTTTTTTTTTCAAAATTTTTTGTTTATAGCGCAAAAAAAAAAAAAAATATCAAATACCACCAAAAGAAAGCTTTATTTGTGGGGGGGGGGGCGTCAATTTTGTTTGGGTGCAACGTCGCAACGACCGCGCAATTGTCAGTTAAAGCGACACAGCGCCGAATCGCAAAAAAGTGCTCTGGTGAGGAAGGGGGGGAGGGGGGGTAAAATCTTCCAGGGCTGAAGAGGTTAAAACCATTATCCTTGGATAATTGGAACTTTTAATTACCGTATATGAATGTATTTATTATTGTTATTATTATTATTGTGAATTATGTATAATAAACTGTTGAGGTGATATTACTGTTTATCGTGTTATTTTTAACTCTACAATGTATATTTCTTTGGAATTATATTCATATTATCTGTCCGTGCTTCATATAAAGTCCCACCCAGCCCCCCCCGTCCTAGTTTATAGGGATGGAGGCAGATGAACTTACCCTTTCATTGCCTCATTTAAAGTCCCAATTTCTTGTTCCCTCCTCTTCACCATGGACATTGTTGTGTGTATGGGACCTGCTTGGAGCAGATAACGAGAGGTGGAGGTGATTTGAATCTCAGGGTTCATTTAGGTTCATATCGTTTTTTCGAGAACTGAAAGGGCCGTAAATCTGGCCTTTCTGTTTATTTGGGTCTACCCATCCAGCTGGGTACATTCACGGCTTGCACGGCTTGACGCGATGCTCTGCCGAATTGACAGCGACTGTAAATAGAGGGCAGAATGCAGCCTGGACGTCCAGTGCCCAGTCAGGAAGACGTTCAAAGGAGTCACCGACTCGATGCTTTCCTCTCCTCCTCAGGAACCTTTCTCTACCACTAGTACTGTCCCCGACAGGCGGGGGTACCTCTCCCTATGCTACCCACTCACACCAAAGCTTGTCAAACCCGGGAGCCAGGGCCTTACAAAGGCTGTGCCTGGCCCAAGATGGCTGCTAGAGTCACATGGGGCGGCAGCATCCAGTAGGATAGCTTCCCCGGTGACCCAAAGAAAAACCCAAAGAAAAACATAGAGGAACCATGTTCCTCTTGACCTCCTCCTCCTCCAACAGCAGTGCCACTTTGGAAGAGACCGCCAAGCGGGGTAAGTCCGCGCTATGTCAAGATACCTCTCAACTCAACCTGTTGTGGAGAGAGTAGACTGCACCTGCTTACAAGCCTCTTCTCCAGCATGCCCTGTTTCTTCCCAGCACTCATAGGTAAGCCCTAAAACACCGTCCTCCCTCACCCAACGGTTCAGACCATCTATCAGGTCCAGAAGCATGTCCCAATTGTCTCTCAGGAAGGGTGGGACATGGGAGACATACGGTACATCAAAACTCTGTCCACCAAAAAAAGGGGCCTATAAAACCTATTTATAACACATACTACTAATGATTTCATAAAACAACCTACGGGACAACCGAGTCCAAAGCCTGCAACCGCAGCCACTGTGATATTCAACCAACTTCTGCATAAACCTAGAGAAGAAGAAGAAGATCTGATAGGTAAGATTCCCAGGGATACAATTATAGAATCCAGGATTAGTAAAAATGGAAGTCCTGCAGAACTCAGGACCATCAAGGGTGTCCGATAACCTTCAATGGCACAGCTGTACAACTCCTTCCTGACCTCTCCAGACAGAAACTTGGCTTAAACAACCAATGTGGGCCAAAAATATGAAATACAGGTGGGGTTCCTTATTGCTCATCACAAGGGTACATTTGCTGCTGTCCTCAACTTTCTGGGCAACTGTGAACTGTCCTCAGATCACCATTCCAGGCTGGCCACTGAAACCTCCTCCGAACATCAATTTCCCACCCAGCCGCAATGGCCAAGACAACAAAGAAAGAACATTGACCATTCTCCGCTACAAACGTTAGCAACCGCTTGAGGAGCTCACTATGGTGGAGCATTGCTCACCTTTCTGCCCATGGTGACACCAAAGTCACCCCTCTTGATGAAGGATCCCTCATCGTATACCCGAGAGACATTCACAATTACAGTTTCCTGGGTTGTTCTCACAGTTGGAGCCTTTTATCTTCATTCTCCTAGTTGCCAGTCCTGCCCAATGTTTTCTCAACTAGAGGGAACCATTTCAAAATTTCCTTTCAAACTGTTTAATTTTTTCTTTAAGTCCTTGAAAATTTTTCTATCTTTTAGTTGTTATCCCCAATTTTACCTGCTCCTTGGCTTTCTTCCCCTCCTTACCCCCCCCCCCACCCCACCTTCCATCCTTTGTCTCAGCCTGATCTGTGATGCATTTTAGCTTCCATTCTATCCCACTTTTGCAGGTCCAATGGATAAGCTCCATTCAAGTGAGTGGAGCAGTGATTGATTGTGTTGGACCATGCTATAGCGGAAAGATGGCTACTGAATGGCCAGTCCAGTTCTGGGAGAGCGTCAATAGACATCCTCCCAGAACCCCGCCCCCTCTGCGGTGTGCACGCTCTGTGACCGCTGCGTCATTTGGACACAGCTGAACACGGATCGGGGTAAAGGGCCAATCGCAGCTGCCCTTCACCATCTAATCAGCTGTGTCCAATCACAGTGCTCATCAGTGTCCTCAGTGCCGCCTACCAGTGCCCATCAGTATCCATAAGTGCCCATCAGTGCTGCCTATCAGTGCCCATCAGCCTTATCAGTGCTTATTCAGTACCTCCTCATTAGTACCCATCAGTGCAGCCTCATTAGTGCCCATCAGTGCCACCTATCAGTGCCTCCTCATCAGTACCGCCTCATCAGCGCCCATCAATACTGCCTCATCAGTGCAGCTTCATCAGTGCTTATTCAGAACCGCCTCATTAGTACCCATCAGTGCATCCCCCTTAGTGCACATCAGTGCCGCCTATCAGTGCCGCCTATCAGTGCCTCCTCATCAGTGGTGCCTCATCAGTACCGCCTCATCAGTGCCCATCAATACTGCTTCATCAGTGCAGCCTCATCAGTGCTTATTCAAAACTGCCTCATTAGTACCCATCAGTGCTGCCTCCTTAGTGTCCGTCAGTGCAGCCTCATTAGTACCCATCAGTGCAGCCTCATTAGTGTCCATCGGTGCAGCCTCCTTAGTGCCCATCAGTGACGCCTATCAGTGCAGCCTTATCAGTGCCTCCTCATCAGTCCCCATCAATACCTCCTCATCAGTGCCCAGCAGTACAGCCTTATCAGTGCTTATTCAGTACCGCCTCATTAGTACCCATCAGTGCAGCCTCCTTAGTGTTCATCAGTGCAGCCTCCATAGTGCCCATCAGTGCAGCCTCCTTAGTACCCATCAGTGCAGCCTCCTTAGTGCCCATCAGTGCGGCCTCTTTAGTGCTCATTAGTGCAGCCTCATCAGTGAAGAAGAATAATTACTTATTTGCAAAATTTTATAGCACAAAATATTAGGTCTTTTTTTCGTTTGTTTAGCAAATAATAAACCCGTCAGTGGTGATTAAATACCACCAAAGGAAAGCTCTATTTGTGTGAAAAAAATGATATAAATATCACATATCTCCCACTGTGACTATACACTTTTGGTAAAGAAAAAGAAATATGACCTATTGATGTACACCATTCGCTGAGTAGACGTTCTTCACCACTAGCTGAGGTGAGTGGACTGCCTCTCCTGCCAGTGACCCCGCAGCTCAGGTAGGTCCAGCTTGGGTAAGTCCTGCTCAGGTAGGTCCTGCTCAGGTAGGTCCAGCTCAGGTAGGTCCAGCTCAGGTGGGTCCAGCTCAGGTAGGTCCAGCTCAGGTGGGTCCAGCTCAGGTAGGTCCAGCTCACATAGGTCCTGCTCAGGTAGGTCCAGCTCAGGTAGGTCCAGCTCAGGTGGGTCCAGCTCAGGTAGGTCCAGCTCAGGTAGGTCCAGCTCAGGTGGGTCCAGCTCAGGTAGGTCCAGCTCGGGTAAGTCCTGCTCAAGTAGGTCCAGCTCCCATAGGTCCTGCTCAGGTAGGTCCTGCTCCGGTAGGTCCAGCTCACGTAGGTCCAGCTCAGGTAGGTCCAGCTCAGGTAGGTCCTGCTGAGGTAGGTCCAGCTCACGTGGGTCCAGCTCACATAGGTCCTGCTCAGGTATGTCCAGCTCAGGTAGGTCCAGCTCAGGTGGGTCCAGCTCAGGTAGGTCCAGCTCAGGTGGGTCCAGCTCAGGTAGGTCCAGCTCAGGTGGGTCCAGCTCAGGTAGGTCCAGCTCAGGTAGGTCCAGCTCAGGTGGGTCCAGCTCAGGTGGGTCCAGCTCAGGTAGGTTCAGCTCAGGTAGGTCCAGCTCAGGTGAGTCCAGCTCAGGTAGGTCCAGCTTAGGTAGGTCCAGCTCAGGTAGGTCCAGCTCGGGTAAGTCCTGCTCAGGTAGGTCCAGCTCAGGTAGGTCCAGCTCACATAGGTCCTGCTCAGGTAGGTCCAGCTCAGGTAGGTCCAGCTCAGGTGGGTCCAGCTCAGGTGGGTCCAGCTCAGGTAGGTCCTGCTCAGGTAGGTCCAGCTCTGGTAGGTCCAGCTCTGGTAGGTCCAGCTCAGGTAGGTCCAGCTCAGGTAGGTCCAGCTCAGGTGGGTCCAGCTCAGGTAGGTCCAGCTCACATAGGTCCTGCTCAGGTAGGTCCAGCTCAGGTGGGTCCAGCTCAGGTGGGTTCAGCTCAGGTGGGTCCAGCTCAGGTGGGTCCAGCTCAGGTAGGTCCAGCTCAAGTAGGTCCAGCTCAGGTAGGTCCTGCTCACGTAGGTCCAGCTCAGGTAGGTCCAGCTCAGGTAGGTCCAGCTCAGGTGGGTCATGCTCAGGTAGGTCCAGCTCAGGTAGGTCCAGCTCACATAGGTCCTGCTAAGGTAGGTCCAGCTCAGATAGGTCCAGCTCAGGTAGGTCCAGCTCACGTAGGTCCAGCTCAGGTAGGTCCAGCTCAGGTGGGTCCTGCTCAGGTAGGTCCAGCTCAGGTAGGTCCAGCTCAGGTGGGTCCTGCTGAGGTAGGTCCAGCTCACGTAGGTCCAGCTCAGGTAGGTCCAGCTCAGGTAGGTCCTGCTCAGGTAGGTCCAGCTCAGGTAGGTCCAGCTCAGGTAGGTCCAGCTCAGGTAGGTCCTATGAGTTGTCACATTTCCAACACAGAGATAGAGAGCTGTGCCTGTACGAAGAGGTATGAAGGAGTCGTGGGTGCAGTGTGTGAGCTACCTGAAATGTGAGACTTCACCTGAGCCGACTGCTATCTACTCCTTGATATGAATCGAAGGAGAACGACTGCAGGTATCTACCCCAAACAATGAACGGAGGGCGATCGGCCACAAGTATAGAGTGATAACTCTCTGACTCCCTCTTTCCATGTCATATCTCCCTTAGATTGGGCCCTATTCTCTCCTTTCCGTTCCCTTGACCCCCCAATCGTTTGTTTTAGTTCTCATTGGAACACCTTATGGATTCCTTTGTCTACAATTTTGATTTGACAGCTCCATCTTGCCCCCTATAATAAGTTGGGGCCACGTCACATTCGCAATCTATTGGGTGACAACAATTAAAATCCACTCACCTGTCTCCCTGGTTTCTCTCCGATGTCTCTGCGGCTGGCCGGAAGGGTCTCTGGCTTCATTGGGTTGGGAGATTCCAACCATCAAAGTCATGACTTGTTTACTCTGCCATGGTAGAAGCTCGATGGTGACAGATGATTATTTTATCTACAGGTTTTCTACAGATGTGACCGGTTACGTTTCCTCTCTGTGTGCAAAGGAGGGACAACGGAACACGCAAAAGCACATGGCGGGCTATTTATACAATATTTGTTTTGTATCGGTCCTCGCCTACTATGTAACTATTAGATAAGAACCTGAATGACCACAACATACAGAGATATATAATGTAATACTGACACATAATCACACACATAGGTTGGACTATGTACATATGTAACTATGTAGCATTCATGCAAGTCCTGAAAATTCCCCGTAATGTTTGTAATATGTGTGAAATGTCAGAAAAACTTTCAATTTGTTGCCTTTTTTTGGGGGTCAATGTAACATTCAATCCTAAGAGAGAATGGGGGTTTCCAAATTCCAATAATCCCCCCCACCTCCTGACCCTCACAATGGCTGACCAGGGTTGTAGGGATGAGGCCCTTTTCCTCATCAACATTGAGGCAAGGTGTCTGGTCCCCCTTAAAATTTGACTTAGAGGGTCTGGTGTGGATTTCCTGGAGGATCTCATATACAGTGCTTTGAAAAAGTATTCATACCCCTTGAAATGTCCCACATTCTGTGATGTTACAACCAAAAACGTAAATGTATTTTATTGGGATTTTATGTGATAGACCAACACAAAGTGTCACATAATTGTGAAGTGGAAGGAAAATGATAAATGATGCAAATAAATATGTGAAAAGTGTGTGTGTGGGGGGGGGATTTGTATTCAGCCCCCTTTACTCTGATACCCCCAACTAAAATCTAGAGGAAACAATTGCCTTCAGAAGTCACCTAATTAGTAAATAGAGTCCACCTGTGTGTCATTTAATCTCAGTAAAAATACAGATGTTCTGTGAAGCCCTCAGAGGTTTGTTAGAGAACCTCAGTGAACAAACAGCATCATTAAGTCCAAGGAACACACCAGACAGGTCAGGGATAAAGTTGTGGAGAAGTATAAAGCAGGGTTAGGTTATAATAAAATCTCCCAAGCTTTGAACATCTCACGGAGCTCTGTTCAATCCATCATCAGAAAATGGAAAGAGTATGGCACAACTGCAAACCTACCAAGACATGGCCGTCCACCTAAACTGACCGGCCGGGCAAGGAGAGCATTCATCAGAGAAGAGCCAAGAGGTCCATGGTAACTCTGGAGGAGCTGCAGAGATCCACAGCTCAGGTGGGAGAATCTGTCCACAGGACAACTATTAGTCGTGTTCTCCACAAATCTGCCCTTTATGGAAGAGTGACAAGAAGAAAGACATTGGTGAAAGAAAGTCATAAGAAGTCCTGTTTGTAGTTTGTGAGAAGCCATGTGGAGGACACAGCAAACATGTGGAAGAAGGTGATCTGGTCAGAGGAGACCAAAATTCAACTTTATGGCCTAAAAGTAAAACGCTATGTGTGGGGAAAACTAACACTGCACATCACCCTGAACACACCGTGAAACATGGTGGTGGCAGCATCATGTGGTGGGGATGGTTTTCTTCAGCAGGGACAGGGAAGCTGGTCAGAATTGATGGGAAGATGGATGGAGACAAATACAGGACAATCTTAGAAGAAAACCTGTTAGAGTCTACAAAAGACTTGAGACTGGGGCGGAGGTTCACCTTCCAGCAGGACAACGACCCGAAACATCCAGCCAGAGCTACAATGGAATGGTTTAGATCAAAGCATATTCATGTGTTAGAATGGCCCAGTCACAGTCCAGACCTAAATCCCATTGAGAATCTGTGGCAAGACTTGAAAATTGCTGTTCACAGACACTCTCCATCCAATCTGACAGAGCTTGAGATATTTTACAAAGAAGAATGGGCAGAAATGTCCTCTCTAGATGTGCAAAGCTGGTAGAGACATCCCCAAAAAGACTTGTAGAGAAAGGGGGTTCTACAAAGTATTGACTCCGGGGGGCGCCATACAAATGCCCCTCCCCCCCCCCACACTTTTCACATATTTATTTGTATCATTTATCATTTTCCTTCCACTTCACAATTATGTGACACTTTGTGTTGGTCTATCACATAAAATCCCAATAAAATACATTTATGTTTTTGGTTGTAACAAAATGTGGGGAATTTCAAGGGGTATGAATACTTTTTTCAAGGCACTGTATATATATATATATATATATTTTTCTTTTTTCTTTTTTGTTGTTACATGAAGTACCCCCATTAAAATCCATATCAAGCTGAAAGGTCTATGCCCATTTTTATTTTGCTGTAGGGTGTAATAATCAATAGCAATCAGTGCAGTCGCCTTAATATTGTGAATCATGCTCAATAAATCAATACTATATAAAAAATACAAAAAAGATATAAAAAAACACTAGTTGCTGCCTTTACACACACATGACCTTTAATGACCTCCCAGTCTTAGTCCGGAGGGTTCAATATTGAGTTAGCTCCGCCCTTTGCAGCTATAACAGCTTCACCTCTTCTGGGAAGGCCGTCCACAAGGTTTAGGAGGGTGTCTATGGGAATGTTTGACTATTCTTCCAGAAGAACATTTGTGAGGTCAGGAACTGATGTTGGATGAGAAGGCCTGGCTCACAGTCTCTGCTCTAATTCATCCCAAAGGTGTTCTATCGGGTTGAGGTCAGGAGGCCAGTCAAGTTCCTCCATCCCAAACTCACTCATCCATGTCTTTATGGACCTTGCTTTGTGCACTGGTCCCAATCATTTGGTGGAGGGGGGATTATGGTGGGGGGAGGGGGGATTATGATGTGGGGTTGTTTTTCAGGGGTTGGGATTGGCCGCTTAGTTCCAGTGAATAGAACTCTTAAGGCTTCAGCATACCAAGACATTTGGGACAATTTCATGCTCCCAACGTTGTGGGAGGAGTTTGGGGACGGCCCCTTCCTGTTCCAACATGACTGCCCACCAGAGCACAAAGCAAGGTCCATAAAGACATGGATGAGCGAGTTTGGGGTGGAGGAACTTGACTGGCCTGCACAGAGTCCTGACCTCAACCTGATAGAACAGAAGCCAGGCCTTCTCATCCACATCAGTGCCAGACCACACAAATGAGCTTCTGGAAGAATGGTCAATCATTCCCATAGACACCCTCCTAAACCTTGTGGACGGCCTTCCCAGAAGAGTTGAAGCTGTTATAGCTGCAAAGGATGGGCCAACTCATTATTGAACCCTACGGACTAAAACTGGGATGAATTATAGTGGAGACTGCGAGACAGACCTTCTCATCCAACATCAGTGCCTGACCTCACAAATGCTCTTCTGGAAGAATGGTCAAACATTCCCATAGACACCCTCCTAAACCTTGTGGACGGCCTTCCCAGAAGAGTTGAAGCTGTTATAGCTGCAAAGGGCGGAGCCAACTCAATATTGAACCCTACGGACTACAAGCCATCCATTTTTTACAGTTGTCATGTGACCTGTTGTGATTGGTCACAGCGATCACATGATACAGACAGTGAGTCGGTACAGTGATCAGTCATCGGCTGTGTCCAGTGGAAACAGTGGGGGGACACAAGGCACATTCTGGGTAGGACGTGTTGTGACGTCCTCCCAGAACAATAAGGTCCCCACCCGGCTGTTATTTTACAATGGGCCGGATGGGATGTGATTAATATCGGGGCCCAATACTGGAGGTGAGCATATACTGCTCATGGGAGGAGAATTGCATGCTGCACACCAGTGATCTGTAGTGTGACGATAAGTGGAACGTCAATCTCACCGGTGGTTGGAAGCACTGAAAATTCTGTGGACTTTCATTGGATCACAAATCATTGGGTGGCCTTTTGTTTTATTTTTTATATCATTTTTAGTTTTTATTCTTTATTGTTCTTTTTAGTTGCGCTACTGCTGTAGGATGTGCTACATCGATTCACAAAATTGCAAAAAATTTGTGTGATGGCAAAATCTGGAGAAGGTGCAACATACAACGGTTCTCTTTAGCTTCATCCTCTCTCTCTTGTCTTCCCTCCCCTCCCATCTGTGGCCCCTTCTTACACCTATTCTGGTTTCAGCTCCAAAAACAGCCTAGGAGAGGTGAAGCCACTTCATCCTTCCTCAACCATATCAGGGAAGAATCAGGATTTCGACCTCTCTAACATACCTGACATGCATTCAGAATATTTTATTTCCTCTTTAGGCGGGTTCCTCCAACATTCTTGTAAAAGTCGATCCTTCAGCCCTTCTTCAGAACTCGGTTACATCCAGCAATCATTTACAAAGCTCTGCCTACGTCGATAGATGAGCGGATCTTTCCAGGTTCAGTTCAAGGTCGGCCACTTACATGGGGGACGTACCAGTTTTGCCACTTCCATGGGGGACGTACAAGTTCGGCCACTTCCAAGAGGGCGTCCCAGTTTGGCCATTTCCATGGGGGCCGCCCCAGTTTGACCACTTCCATGGGGGCGTACCAGTTTGGCCACTTCCATGGGGGATGTACAAGTTCGGCCACTTCCAAGGGGGGCGTCCCAGTTTGAGCACTTCCATGGGGGACGTATAAGTTCGGCCACGTCCAAGGGGGACGTACCAGTTTGGCCACTTCCATGGGGGGCGTCCCAGTTTGACCACTTCCATGGGGGCGTACCAGTTTGGCCAGTTCCATGGGGGATGTACAAGTTCGGCCACTTCCAAGGGGGGCATCCCAGTTTGACCACTTCCATGGGGGACGTACAAGTTTGGCCACTTCCAAGGGGGACGTACCAGTTTGGCCACTTCCATGGGGGGCGTCCCAGTTTGACCACTTCCATGGGGGCGTACCAGTTTGGCCAGTTCCATGGGGGATGTACAAGTTCGGCCACTTCCAAGGGGGGCGTCCCAGTTTGACCACTTCCATGGGGGCGTACCAGTTTGGCCACTTCCATGGGGGACGTACCAGTTTGGCCACTTCCATGGGGGACGTACAAGTTTGGCCACTTCCGAGGGGGCGTACCAGTTTGACCACTTCCATGGGGGGCGTCCCAGTTTGACCACTTCCATGGGGGCGTACCAGTTTGGCCACTTCCATGGGGGCGTCCCAGTTTGACCACTTCCATGGGGGCGTACCAGTTTGGCCACTTCCATGGGGGACATACAAGTTCGTCCACTTCCGAGGGGGCGTACCAGTTTGACCACTCCCATGGGGGGGCATCCAGTTTGACCACTTCCATGGGGAATGTACAAGTTCGGCCACGTCCAAGGGGGACGTACCAGTTTGGCCACTTCCATGGGGGGTGTACCAGTTTGACCACTTCCATCAGGGGCATCCCAGTTTGACCACTTCCATGGGGGCATACCAGTTTGGCCACTTCCATGGGGGCGTACCAGTTTGGCCACTTCCATGGGGGGGGGCGTCCCAGTTTGGCCACTTCCATGGGGGACGTACAAGTTCGGCCACATCCAAGGGGAACGTACCAGTTTGGCCACTTCCATGGGGGCGTACCAGTTTGGCCACTTCCATGGGGGGGGCGTCCCAGTTTGGCCACTTCCATGGGGGACGTACAAGTTCGGCCACATCCAAGGGGGATGTACCAGTTTGACCACTTCCATGGGGGGTGTCCCAGTTTGACCACTTCCATGGGGGCGTCCCAGTTTGACCACTTCCATGGGGGCATACCAGTTTGGCCACTTCCATGGGGACGTACAAGTTTGGCCACTTCCATGGAGGGCGTCCCAGTTTGACCACTTCCATGGGGGACGTACAAGTTCGGCCACTTCTGAGGGGGCGTCCCAGTTTGACCACTTCCATGGGGACGTACAAGTTCGGCCACTTCCGAGAGGGCGTACCAGTTTGACCACCTCCATGGGGGGCGTCCCAGTTTGACCACTTCCATGGGGGCTTACCAGTTTGGCCACTTCCATGGGGGACGTACAAGTTTGGCCATTTCCGAGGGGGCGTACCAGTTTGACCACTTCCATGGGGGGCGTCCCAGTTTGACCACTTCCATGGGGGCGTACCAGTTTGGTCACTTCCATGGGGGATGTACAAGTTCGGCCACTTCCAAGAGGGCGTCCCAGTTTGGCCATTTCCATGGGGGCCGCCCCAGTTTGACCACTTCCATGGGGGCGTACCAGTTTGGCCACTTCCATGGGGGATGTACAAGTTCGGCCACTTCCAAGGGGGGCGTCCCAGTTTGGCCATTTCCATGGGGGCCGCCCCAGTTTGACCACTTCCATGGGGGCGTACCAGTTTGGCCACTTCCATGGGGGATGTACAAGTTCGGCCACTTCCAAGGGGGGCGTCCCAGTTTGACCACTTCCATGGGGGACGTACAAGTTTGGTCACTTCCAAGGGGGACGTACCAGTTTGGCCACTTCCATGGGGGGCGTCCCAGTTTGACCACTTCCATGGGGGATGTACAAGTTCGGCCACTTCCAAGGGGGGCGTCCCAGTTTGGCCAGTTCCATGGGGGATGTACAAGTTCGGCCACTTCCAAGGGGGGCGTCCCAGTTTGACCACTTCCATGGGGGCGTACCAGTTTGGCCACTTCCATGGGGGACGAACCAGTTTGGCCACTTCCATGGGGGACGTACAAGTTTGGCCACTTCCGAGGGGGCGTACCAGTTTGACCACTTCCATGGGGGGCGTCCCAGTTTGACCACTTCCATGGGGGCGTACCAGTTTGGCCACTTCCATGGGGGCGTCCCAGTTTGACCACTTCCATGGGGGCGTACCAGTTTGGCCACTTCCATGGGGGACGTACAAGTTCGGCCACTTCCGAGGGGGTGTACCAGTTTGACCACTCCCATGGGGGGGCATCCAGTTTGACCACTTCCATGGGGAATGTACAAGTTCGGCCACGTCCAAGGGGGACGTACCAGTTTGGCCACTTCCATGGGGGGTGTACCAGTTTGACCACTTCCATGGGGGGCGTCCCAGTTTGACCACTTCCATGGGGGCATACCAGTTTGGCCACTTCCATGGGGGCGTACCAGTTTGGCCACTTCCATGGGGGGGCGTCCCAGTTTGGCCACTTCCATGGGGGACGTACAAGTTCGGCCACATCCAAGGGGAACGTACCAGTTTGGCCACTTCCATGGGGGCGTACCAGTTTGGCCACTTCCATGGGGGGGGCGTCCCAGTTTGGCCACTTCCATGGGGGACGTACAAGTTCGGCCACATCCAAGGGGGATGTACCAGTTTGACCACTTCCATGGGGGGTGTCCCAGTTTGACCACTTCCATGGGGGCGTCCCAGTTTGACCACTTCCATGGGGGCATACCAGTTTGGCCACTTCCATGGGGACGTACAAGTTTGGCCACTTCCATGGAGGGCGTCCCAGTTTGACCACTTCCATGGGGGCATACCAGTTTGGCCACTTCCATGGGGGACGTACAAGTTCGGCCACTTCTGAGGGGGCGTCCCAGTTTGACCACTTCCATGGGGACGTACAAGTTCGGCCACTTCCAAGAGGGCGTACCAGTTTGACCACCTCCATGGGGGGCGTCCCAGTTTGACCACTTCCATGGGGGCTTACCAGTTTGGCCACTTCCAGGGGGGACGTACAAGTTTGGCCATTTCCGAGGGGGCGTACCAGTTTGACCACTTCCATGGGGGGCGTCCCAGTTTGACCACTTCCATGGGGGCGTACCAGTTTGGTCACTTCCATGGGGGACGTACAAGTTCGGCCACGTCCAAGGGGGATGTACCAGTTTGGCTACTTCCATGGGGGGCCTACCAGTTTGACAACTTCCATGGGGGGCGTCCCAGTTTGACCACTTCCATGGGGGCGTACCAGTTTGGCCACTTCCATGGGGGGCGTACCAGTTTCGCCACTTCCATGGGGGGGCGTCCCAGTTTGGCCAGTTCCATGGGGGACGTACAAGTTCGGCCATGTCCAAGGGGGACGTACCAGTTTGGACACTTCCATGGGGGCGTACCAGGTTGACTACTTCCATGGGGGGAGTCCCAGTTTGGCCACTTACATGCGGTACGTATAAGTTTGGCCACTTACATGTGGGACGTACCAGTTTGACCACTTCCATGGGGGACGTACAAGTTCGGCCACTTCCAAGGGGGATGTATAAGTTTGGCCACTTCCATGTGGGATGTACCCCCCCTCTAGCGACAACTTAGCTGACAACCATATAATTAACATGTTAGTCATTGCCGACCAGCCGCCGTCATTATACTGCGTCAGGTCGGCACAATCCCGCGAACCGTCGTAGCTGTACATCGGCTCCTTGAAGCAGGATAGCAGGCGCACGCACGTGCCTGCTGCATTACGGGGGTGCTGATGCTCGTGCGCGTTCGCGGGCATGAGAGGCAGAACAGGGACGTGGGTGTGTAAACACACAAATCCATGTTCTGTGAGGAGAGGAGAGGGAGATTGTGAGTTCCTAATAGCTAAGAACCACGATCTGTCATCTCTTATACTCAGTCCCTTCCCCCCACAGTTAGAACACACAGTCAGGGGACACAGTTAACCCCTTGATCGCCCCCTAGTGCTAACCCCTTCCCTGCCAGTGACATTTACACAGTAATCAGTGCATTTTTATAGCACTGATCGCTGAATAATTGTCAATGGTTTAAAAAATGTGTCAAAAGTGTCCAATGTGCCCGCCTCCATCCCTATCATTAGTTAAAAACGGGGACAGAGAGAGGTGGGACTTTAAATGAAGCACACAGCAAGTAAAAAAGTTGGTCAAGCGACTGGGAAATAAAGTTTATTGTAGTAAAGTAGTCTGTAATCCACTACAAAACATTTTAGGCATCAAGCCTCAACATAGTAAACCTTAGATTAAATGGACATAGGGTATATAATGAACCACAATCACAGACATATACAAAGACATATACAGGTAATAGGGACAAACAGTGACAATCAATACATATAGTACATAGGTCATGATAGTAGGAACTGAGGTAATCTGTATGGCTTCCTAGAATAAATAAAATGACAGATAATAGAGATATGGTCATATATTATCTTGATATTCCATGATTGAAGTGGAGGTAAAAAAATTGATAAAAATCTCGACGCGTTTCGCGGCGGCCTGATGAGCGGCTGTGATGCCACAAAAATGTAACTAAAAGAGGAATATAGCAATAACAGGGTGAATGTGGACAGAAAAGGTCCCTGCAGCCAGTGTCCGCTACAGTGCCCCCCCCGTCCCATAGTCGGGCAGACCCAGCTAGATCCACCACGGGTCAGCTTGGAGCTGTCCTGGAGAGTTGAGTTTGCCGGGAAAGCCCATCAGCATTCCCATCCTGCTTTCCTGGCCGATACTGGATGGTAAAATTGTAGGACTGCAGGGCCAAGCTCCATCGTAACAAACATCCATTATCCCCGGAGAACCGATTAAGCCAGATTAATGGATTGTGGTCAGTGGGCACCGTAAAAGATCGTCCGTAGAGATAAGATTGGAATTTCTTGAGAGCCCACACCACGAAAAAACACTCCTTCTCCACGGCTGCATAACCGACTTCCCTGGGTAGCAGCTTCCGAATGATGTAGGCCACTGGGTGCTCACCGCCATCAGGTCCTACTTGGCTCAGTACTGCCCCCAGCCTGAATGTAGAGGCATCTGTGTGGACACAAAAACGTTTGGTTGGGTCAGGGGCAGCTAGAACAGGAGCTGAAGTTAGTGCATTCTTTAATCGTTGGAAGGCAGCTTCACACTCGGGGGACCACAGTACCTGTCGGGGAAGGTGCTTCTTAGTCAGGTCTGTCGGGGGCTTAGCGATGGAACTATATCCTGGGAAAAACTTCCTATAGTACCCAGCTGTGCCGGAGAATGCCAGGACCTGGGTTTTAGTACGGGAGGTTCAGCCACGTCTTAGCAGGCTAGGGTCGTTGTTGTCCACTGCCTACTCGATGTCCAAGGTACTGTACCTCTGACATCCCTATGCTGCATTTTTCTGGCTTAAGGGTTAGTCCTGCAGCCTTGATGCGGTCTAACATGACACCCAGGTGAACCAGATGGTCCTCCCAGGTATCACTGTAGTTCGCAATGTTGTCCAGATATGCACAAGCATAGTCCTGGAGGCCATCGAGGAGTCGATCTACAGTACCATCCTCTGGAAAGTCGCTGGTGCATGCTTCATCCCAAATGGCATTACTTTAGACTGGTATAGGCCAAACGGGGTAAAGAATGCCGACTTCGGAATAGATTCCGTATCCAGAGGAATTTGCCAGTACCCTTTGAATAGGTCGAGGGTTGTCAGGAATTTTTCCCGAGCAATGCGATCTAACAGATCATCCACCCGGGGCATAGGGTAAGCATCAGTGGTGGTGCACTCATTTAATTTGCGATAGTCTACGCAGAAGCAAGTCGTGCCATCCCACTTCGGTACAAGGACCACCGGGGTAGCCCAGGGGTTGCTGGATGGCTCAATGACTCCCAACTCAAGCATCTCCTTAATCTCACGACACATTCCCTCTCTCACTGCGTCAGGTATCCGGTAAGCCGCTTGTCTTAGTGGCAGTTGTCCCGGGATCTCCACACGGTGCACTGCCATAGTAGTGTACCCAGGGACTGTGGAGAACATTTCCCTTCTCCGACTAAGGACCTGTCTAGCTTGTTCTCTCTGCGTCGGCCCTAGCTGGTCGTCAAGCTTTATCGTCTCTATCCCTGCAGTAATCCTATTTAGCTCCGGGAGCTCCGGCAGGGGAAGGTTCTCAGAATCTTCCACAGCTGGAGCACATATAGCGGCTACCTCTCCTGATCTTTCCCAGTATGCTTTCAACATGTTCACATGAAAGGTCCGTCGGACTCTTTCATCTGAACATTTAGCCACTAGGTAGGTCATGTCACAGAACTTTGCCACAACCCGGTAAGGTCCCTGCCAAGTGGCCTGTAACTTGTCCTGCCTGGTTGGCCTAAGGGCAAGAACCTTCTGCCCAACCTCCAGAGTGCGGTTCCGAGCAGTACGATTGTACCATCATTTCTGCCGCCTCTGGGAAGCCCGAAGGCTCTCTTGGACAGTGTCTGTGAGCTCCTTCAGTCTGTCCCTAAACTCAAGAAAATATGCTACGATAGAGGACCCTTGGGGATCAATTCCCCCTTCCCAGTGGGCTCTGACTAGATCTTGGGGCCCCCTCACCTGCCTCCCATACAGTAACTCAAATGGGGAGAACCCAGTAGATTACTGCAGCACCTCCCGATAAGCAAAGAGAAGGTGTGGCAGATATCTCTCCCAATCCCTGTGAGAGGTTGTGAATATCCCAAGCAGCTGTTTCAGTGTTCCATTGAACCTCTCACACAGTTCGTTGGTCTGGGGGTTATAAGGAGAAATCTGTAGGGGCTTTATCCCACAGAGCCTCCATAACTGCTGAGTGAGGTCAGCAGTGAACTGGGTCCCCTGGTCATAGATGATTTCCCGAGGGAAACCCACCCTGGCAAAGATCTGGAGCAAGGCATCAGCCACGGTTTCTGCGTGGATATTTGCCAGGGGAATGGCCTCCGGGTACCAGGTGGCAGAATCCACCACAGTAAGGATATATCTCTTCCCAAAAGGACTAGGTTGGGGCAATGGTCCTACCAAATCTACGGCAATGCAGCTAATGGGTTCATCAATGTTAGGTAAAGGGTGTAGGGGAGCTTTCAGTGGGCCCCCATGCTTACCCACCCGCTGACATGTGTCACAGGTCTGGCAATACTGTCAGACATCCCCCGTAATCCCTGGCCAATAAAACAACTGAGTCAGATGCTGGAGGGTCTGGGTCATCCCCAGGTGTCCGGCTAAGGGTATATCATGCCCAATGCGCAACAGGTCATGCTGATATTTCTGAGGAGCAAACAGCTGCCGCTTGGGCAGATGGGAGGCTGTCTTTCCCTCAGTTACCCAATAAAGTAATTCCTGGACCCACTCTACCCGCACCCCCTCCAACCCCCCAGGGTCCAATCCTGCTCTTTCCCTATAGCTAGCTAGGGAAGGGTCGCTGAGAGTTGCCTGAGCAAAGTCTTGGGGAGAAGCCCAAGTCCAGGTAGGAATAGCTGGGGTAGTACAGTCTAGGTCAGGGGTGACAGGTCTTACTTGGGTCCCGTCCTTGAGGGAGCGCACCTCCATCCGGGCTTGCTGGTGGGTGGTAACAGGGTAGGCTTCCGGGGATACATCCAGGGAGAAGGCTGAATTTAAATGTCCCAAATCGTTGCCCAACAAAACCTCTGCAGGTAAGTTGTGCATTATTCCAACTTCCACTTCTTTGGCCCCTGAACCCCAATCAAGGTGAACCCTGGCAGTGGGGACCCGCATAACATTTCCCCCGGCCACCCGTACAGCCACAGACCGTCCCGTCTGCTCTGCCGAGGTTATCATCCGGGACTGTATCAAGGTAATAGTAGCTCCCGTGTCCCGCAGTCCCTGGGCAGCCCGACCACACGGCTTGTCGATGGTGCAAACGATTATCCGTAGCGGCAGCTTGCACAGGGTCTGCCTCATGTAGAATTCCAATATTCTCCTCACTTGGGTAAGTCACATCATCTCTCTCCAAACAGTGTGCAGCAGCCCGGGCAGGTCCAAGGGGCCTGTTGTTCCGCGCGTCCTGGGAAACATTCTGCGGACAATACCTCCTAACATGCCCTGCTTGGTTGCATCTGTAGCAGAGGTCCCCCTTCCCTCGTGAAGATGGTAGCTGAGTGGGACAGGAGATTGATGGCTGGTGTGGAGGGGCAGCACTCCCCAGAATGTTGGGGACAGGCCGAGCTGGGGTCTTAGGCACTGGTTGTAAAGTCCACCTTGAATCCACGTATTGGTCAGCTAGGGTGGCAGCTTCATCTACTGTGATTGGCCGCTGATCCTTTACCCAGCCTCTAACTTCATGTGGGGTATGATCGTAGAATTGTTCCAGGAGGATTAGCTGGAGCGCATCTGCCATGGTAACAGCTTGACGCCCGGTCATCCAACTCTCCGCTGCTCGGGTCATTTGATGAGCCCATTCTGTGTAAGGCTCTCTCTCCTTTCGGTGGAGGTTGCGAAACCTCAAACGTTGTGCCTAGGCAAGAGGAAGCATCCCACAGCTTACCACCAATTGTGACGGATCCTATCCCACACTCCGCTGAGTGCTTTCGTCAGTAATACCTCTTCCTCCAGTCTGACCATCAGAGAGATATATTAATTATAGCGGCATTGAATACAAGGCTAGCCGGTAATAGCTTGTACGAATCTTGAATGATTTACTGGACAGCATACAGCTTTTTTTTACACCTTTTAACACAAGGGGTCATTATACTGCGGCAGGTCGGCACGATCCCGCGACCTGTCATAGCTGTACATCGGCTCCATGAAGCGGGATAGCGGGGGGGTGCCGATGGTCGTGCGCAATCGCGGGCACGAGAGGCAGAACAGGGACGCGTCTGTGTAAACACACAAATCCCTGTTCTGTGAGGAGAGGAGATCTAGGAACCACGATCTGTCATCTCCTATAGTCAGTCCCCCTCCCCCCACAGTTAGAACACACACAGTCAGGGAACACATTTAACCACTTGATCGCCCCCTAGTGTTAACCCCTTCCCTGCCAGTGACAGTTAGTAATCAGTGCATTTTTATAGCACTGATCACTGAATAATTGTCAATGGTTTCAAAAATGTGTCAAAAGTGTCCAATCTGCCCGCCATAATGTCGCGGTCACGATAAAAATCGCAGATCGCCGCCATTACTAGTAAAAAAAAAAAATAATAATAATAAAAATGCCATAAATCTATCCCCTATTTTGTAGACGCTATAACTTTTACGCAAACCAATCAATATACGCTTATTGCGATTTTTATTACTAAAAATATGTAGAAGAATACGTATCGGCCTAAACTGAGGAAAAAATTAGTTTTTTAAAAAAAAAATCGGGGGTATTTAATTATAGCAAAAACTACAAAATATCATGCTTTTTTTTCAAAATTGTCGCTCTTTTTTGTTCATAGCGTAAAAAATAAAAAACGCAAATCAAATACACCAAAAGAAAGCTCTATTTGTGGGAGATAAAGGATGTCAATTTTGTTTGGGTACTGTCACGGACCTGGCCGGGACGGAGGCTGTTGGAGAGGACTGTATGCAGGCCTGTTGCCCACCGATTATGGGCCCTAGCATTTGGGGGAATGGTGCTCTCTGTGAGCTGTATGCCTGGGGACCCTGGGGTTGGTGTTACTATGGATTCAGCTCCATGTCCCCCCAAAACACACAGACTCTGGAACCCTTTATATGCCATATTAGAATGGTGACTGATTTATACCATTGGGACTCGTACTGTTAAATGCTAATGTCATCAATTCTGCTATAATGTGTTTAGTGTGGCTCTAAGAGTCTTTTCACCCATTGTTGTTTATGTTAATTGAGAGAGCTGATCACATTAGCCACCAGCCCTGGCTAATAGACGAATGGTCTGGGCTGAGGAGGGGGGAGATTGTTGTTTGTATTGTTAATTGTATTAATGTGTGAAGCCCGGTGCCCACAAGACTGTCATCTGGTCTGGGTACATTTTGTAGTAAATTAGGTCATGTTAATTAGGTTAGCTTTGAGTCATCCCTGATATAAAAAGGTCTGTGAGATCTCAAAATAAAGGCAGTTCTGATGTACTCCAAGACTGGTGTTGTCTAGTTCTTGGGGTTCCTATAGCCAGATCCATTGGACTTGTGTTCCAGGACTTAGGAAGCGGTATATGACGGAAGCACTCAAGCGGAGTGTGGGGCGTTCCGTGACATTGGTGGCAAGCAGCGGGAAAGCTTCCTGAAGTCTGAAGTCTGGGACATCCAAACCTCCAACTGGATCCAAGATCAGCATAGCAGACTTCAGTCACCCCAGCGGAGATATGGACCTGGCATCAGAATTCCCGGGGCTGCTGCGGATCATCCTTTCAACGTACACCAGGACTGTGTCTGAGGATGAATACCTGGAGCTCAGGCAGCTGATTCGGGTGGAGCTCTGGAATGCAGCCCTCCGTCTCGCTGGTATAAAACAGGGCAAGTGCTTTCCAACCCAAGAGCAACGGGCCAGTGACCAACGGGCATTGCGGATGGCATTCCTGGGAGAGCAGCCCCAGGAGCAATGGGTGACTGAGTTGGACAGGTTGGTCCAGCAGGAGATAGAGCTGGACAATCGTTATCGGGCTCTGCAATGGCACGCAGAGGAGGGATATTTAGGGGAGACAACAGAATGCTCTCCGGAGGGATATGACTTTGGCGGCCCTGGATTGCTGTGGGAGAACCTTACAGATCTTTTTATGTTTGGCGATGAGGGGGAACCTGACCTTGAGGACATGAGAGACTATAGAGAGTCTATGCTCGGTCTTGCAGGGGTCTCAGAGCTCAAACCTGATCTGGACCATTTGCTAAGGAAGGAACAGCATCTGGAAAGGGCATACAGGAAACTGCTAGAACAAGTTCAGCAGCATGCCAGAGAATCGGCAGTGGAAAATCCGGAGATTGCCGTCCCCAAACCTGAAGTGCTGACAACAGGGCAGAGCTCTGCTAACCTCTGTCCAGAAATGATAGCATCTTCTGGGTTCCATGGACAGGAGATGGTGAACCTCTATTCCCAGACATCAGTTGCAGAGACATGGGATTTGATAGACTTTTCTGCTGAGGAAGAACAACCTGATGAGCCTCCAGCAGAAGAGCTGCTATCAGGGCCAAAGTTCACTGTGTTCTGCCCAGCACCAACAGTGGCTTCGGCCTTCCTGAGAGAAGAGGTAGTCGGCCTTTCTCCCACAACACTGACAGGGACATGTGATTTTCTGCCAGCAGCATCTATGGAGTTAAAACAAACTTCTCCAGCTGAAGATCTGGTAACTGAACAGAGGGTCCAAGACCTCTGTCCCACACTTTTACCAATTCCAGAGACTGGGGATTTAATAGACGTTTCTGTAGAGGAGGAACCACCTGGCAAACCCCCAGCAGAAGTGCTGGCAACCGGACAGAGGGTCCAAGACCTCTGCCCCACACCTGCAGCAATTGTGGAGGTCCAAGGAGAGAATGCAGTCATCACCTCACAACTGCAGCTTGATCTGGTGTCGGTTGATGGGGCTTCAGTCCCCACCTGTATACCCCAGGAATGCTGGGCAGTCGGCCCAGATCCCCAACAGCAGGATGGAGTGAGCCCAGTCCCCCTGTCTTCTCTCCAGCGGCAGAAAGGATTCCAGGGAGAAGAGCCAGTCCGGGCCTCTCCCCAGCGGCAGATATGTTCTCTGAGAGAGGCAGAGGTTGGCTGGGTGAGTGATACTCTGTTTGGAATAATTTATTTGGGGTACTGTGTGGGTACAGGCAGTAGAGGACTGGAGCTGTTTACTAACTTCGGAGTCAACCCGTCTGGGGTCTCCTCCTGTGTTAGTCTCCTGCCGAAAGGGGAGAAATGTCACGGACCTGGCCGGGACGGAGGCTGTTGGAGAGGACTGTATGCAGGCCTGTTGCCCACCGATTATGGGCCCTAGCATTTGGGGGAATGGTGCTCTCTGTGAGCTGTATGCCTGGGGACCCTGGGGTTGATGTTACTATGGATTCAGCTCCATGTCCCCCCAAAACACACAGACTCTGGAACCCTTTATATGCCATATTAGAATGGTGACTGATTTATACCATTGGGACTCGTACTGTTAAATGCTAATGTCATCAATTCTGCTATAATGTGTTTAGTGTGGCTCTAAGAGTCTTTTCACCCATTGTTGTTTATGTTAATTGAGAGAGCTGATCACATTAGCCACCAGCACTGGCTAATAGACGAATGGTCTGGGCTGAGGAGGGGGGAGATTGTTGTTTGTATTGTTAATTGTATTAATGTGTGAAGCCCGGTGCCCACAAGACTGTCATCTGGTCTGGGTACATTTTGTAGTAAATTAGGTCATGTTAATTAGGTTAGCTTTGAGTCATCCCTGATATAAAAAGGTCTGTGAGATCTCAAAATAAAGGCAGTTCTGATGTACTCCAAGACTGGTGTTGTCTAGTTCTTGGGGTTTCTATAGCCAGATCCATTGGACTCGTGTTCCAGAACTTAGGAAGCGGTATACAGACGGAAGCACTCAAGCGGAGTGTGGGGCGTTCCGTGACAGGTACAACGTCACACGACCGCGCAATTGTCAGTTAAAGCAACGCAGTGCTGAATCGCAAAAAATGGCCTGGTCATTGAGCATCTTCCGGGGGGCTGAAGTGGTTAATTGATACAGAACTTATGGCAGCCCAGGTGACCAGACAGTGCGGCTCCGGAGGCCAATGTGACCAGCTCTTTCAATGATTTATTGTTCAGACTTAAACAAAGAATAGTCTTTGGGCAAATCCAAGAAAACAGTCTCTCAAAAATGTAACAAAAAGAGGAAAATAGCAATAACAGGGTGAATGTGGGCAGAACAGGTCCCTGCAGCCAGTGTCTGGGGCAAACCATATCAGGGAAGAATCAGGCTTTCAACCTCTCTAACATACCTGACATTCATTCAGAATATTTTATTTCCTCTTTAGGCGGGTTCCTCCAACATTCTGGTAAAACTTGATTCTCCAGACTTTCTTCAGAACTCGGTTACATCCAGCAATCATTTACAAAGCTCTGTCTACGTGGATAGATGAGCAAATCTTTCCAGGTTCAATTCAAGGTTGGCCACTTCCATGGGGGGCGTACCAGATTGGCCACTTTCATGGGGGACGTAGGGTTGCCACATCATCCCTTTAATCCAGGACACATATGAATTACTCGGGTTCTGAGGCTGATTTAATGCAGATAAGGCACCAAGTGAGTTTAATTACCACCTTTATCAGCCACAGAACCTGTGTAATTAATGTGCGTCCTGGATTAAAGGGATGACGTGGGACCCCCATGGTGTAACAGTTTGGCCACTTCCATGTAGGGCGTACCAGTTTGGCCACTTCCATGGGGGACTTACCAGTTTGGCCACTTTCATGGGGGACTTACCAGTTTGGCCACTTCCATGGGGGACTTGCCAGTTTGGCCACTTCCATGGGGAACTTACCAGTTTGGCCACTTCCATGGGGGGCGTCCCAGTTTGACCACTTCCATGGGGGGGGTGTACCAGTTTGGCCACTTCCATGGGTGGCGTACCAGTTTGGCCACTTCCATGGGGGGTGTACCAGTTTGGCCATTTCCATGGGGGGGTACCAGTTTGGCCACTTCCATGGGGGACGTACCAGTTTGGCCACTGCCATGGGGGATGTACCATTTTGGCAATTCCTTGGGGGGTCGTACCAAACTGGTAAGTCCCCCATGGAAGTGGCTAAACTGGTACATACCCCATGGAAGTGGCCAAACTAGTACGCCCCCCATGGAAGTGGCCAAACTGGTACGCCCCCCACAGAAATGGCCAAACTGGTACACCCCCCATGGAAGTGGCCAAACTAGTACGCCCCCCATGGAAGTGGCCAAACTGGTACGCCCCCCATGGAAGTGGCCAAACTGGTACGCCCCCCATGGAAGTGGTCAAACTGGGACGCCCTCCATAGAAGTGGCCTAACTGGTACGTCCTAGGGTTGCCACATCATCCCTTTAATCCAGGACGCACATTAATTACACATTAATTACACAGGTTCTGTTTGGCCACTTCCATGGGGAGTGTACCAGTTTGGCCACTTCCATGGGGGACGTACCAGTTTGGTCACTACCATGGGGTATGTACCAGTTTGGCCACTTTCTTGGGGGACTTATCAGTTTGGCCACTTTCATAGGGGGTGTACTAGTTTGGCTATTTCCATGGGGGGGGCGTACCAGTTTGGCCACTTCCATGGGGGACATACCAGTTTGGTCACTTCCATGGGGGGGCATATAACTTCAGCCACTTCCATGGGGGATGTACTAGTTTGGCCACTTCCATGGGGTACGTACCAGTTTAGCCACTTTCATGGGGGGTCGTACCAGTTTGGCCGCTTCCATGGGGGGTCATACCAGTTTGGCCACTTCCATGGGGGGTCGTACCAGTTTGGCCACTTCCATGGGGAACTTACCCAATGGGGTGATTAAATACCACCACCAAATGCCACAGAACCTGTGTAATTAATGTGCATCCTTGATTAAAGGGATGATGTGGCAACCCTAGGACGTACCAGTTTGGCCACTTCCACGTGGGACGTATCAGTTTGGCCACTTCCATGGGGGGCACCCCAGTTTGACCACTTCCATTGGGGGCATCCCAGTTTGGCCACTTCCATGGGGGGCGTACCAGTTTGGCCACTTCCATGGGGGGCGTACCAGTTTGGCCACTTCCATGTAGGACGTACCAGTTTGGTCACTTCCATGGGGGGCGTACCAGTTTGGCCACTTCCATGGGGGACTTACCAGTTTGGCCACTTCCATGGGGGACTTACCAGTTTGGACACTTCCATGTGGGACTTACCAGTTTGGCCACTTCCATGGGGGACTTACCAGTTTGGCCACTTCCATGGGGGCGTCCCAGTTTGACCACTTCCATGGGGGGTGTACCAGTTTGGCCACATCCATGGGGGACGTACCAGTTTGGCCACTGCCATGGGGGATGTACCAGTTTGGCCAATTCCATGGGGGGTCGTACCAAACTGGTAAGTCCCCCATGGAAGTGGCTAAACTGGTACATACCCCATGGAAGTGGCCAAACTGGTACACCCCCCATGGAAATGGCCAAACTGGTAACCCCCCCATGGAAGTGGCCAAACTAGTACGCCCCCCATGGAAGTGGCCAAACTGGTAAGCCCCCCATGGAAGTGGTCAACTGGGACGCCCTCCATGGAAGTGGCCTAACTGGTACGTCCTAGGGTTGCCACATCATCCCTTTAATCCAGGACGCACATTAATTACACAGGTTCTGTGGTACACTCACCATGGAAGTGGCCAAACTGGTATGACCTCCCATGGAAGTGGCCAGTTTGGCCACATCCATGGGGAGTGTACCAGTTTGGCCACTTCCATGGGGGACGTACCAGTTTGGTCACTACCATGGGGTATGTACCAGTTTGGCCACTTTCTTGGGGGACTTACCAGTTTGGCCACTTTCATGGGGGGTGTACTAGTTTGGCTATTTCCATGGGGGGGGCGTACCAGTTTGGCCACTTCCATGGGGGACGTACCAGTTTGGCCACTTCCATGGGGGGGCATATAACTTCAGCCACTTCCATGGGGGATGTACTAGTTTGGCCACTTCCATGGGGTACGTACCAGTTTAGCCACTTTCATGGGGGACTTACCAGTTTGGCCAATTCCATGGGGGGTCGTATCAGTTTGGCCGCTTCCATGGGGGGTCATACCAGTTTTGCCACTTCCATGGGGGGTCGTACCAGTTTGGCCACTTCCATGGGGAACTTACCCCATGTGGTGATTAAATACCACCACCAAATGCCACAGAACCTGTGTAATTAATGTGCATCCTCGATTAAAGGGATGATGTGGCAACCCTAGGACGTACCAGTTTGGCCACTTCCATGTGGGACGTATCAGTTTGGCCACTTCCATGGGGAGCGTCCCAGTTTGACCACTTCCATGGGGGGCATCCCAGTTTGGCCACTTCCATGGGGGGCGTACCAGTTTGGCCACTTCCATGGGGGGTGAACCAGTTTGGCCACTTCCATGGGGGGTGAACCAGTTTGGCTATTTCCATGGGAGGCATACCAGTTTGGCCACTTCCATGGGGGATGTACCAGTTTGGCCACTTCCATGGGGGGGCGTATAACTTCAGCCACTTCCACGGGGGATGTACCAGTTTGGCCACTTCCATGGGGTACGTACCAGTTTAGCCACTTCCATGGGGGACTTACCAGTTTGGCCACTTCCATGGGCGGTCATACCAGTTTGGCCACTTCCATAGGGGGGTCGTACCAGTTTGGCCATTTCCATGGGGAACTTACCCCATGTGGCGATTAAATACCACCACCAAATGCCACAGAACCTGTGTAATTAATGTGCATCTTGGATTAAAGGGATGATGTGGCAACCCTAGGACGTACCAGTTTGGCCACTTCCATGTGGGACGTATCAGTTTGGCCACTTCCATGGGGGGCGTCCCAGTTTGACCACTTCCATGGGGTGTGTCCCAGTTTGGACACTTCCATGGGGGGCGTACCAGTTTGGCCACTTCCATAGGGGGCGTACCAGTTTGGCCACTTCCATGGGGGGGTGTACCAGTTTGGCTATTTCCATGGGGGACGTACCAGTTTGGCCACTTCCATGGGGGGGCATATAACTTCAGCCACTTCCATGGGGGATGTACTAGTTTGGCCACTTCCATGGGGTACGTACCAGTTTAGCCACTTTCATGGGGGGACTTACCAGTTTGGCCACTTCCATGGGGGGTCGTACCAGTTTGGCCGCTTCCATGGGGGGTCATACCAGTTTTGCCACTTCCATGGGGGGTCGTACCAGTTTGGCCACTTCCATGGGGAACTTACCCCATGTGGTGATTAAATACCACCACCAAATGCCACAGAACCTGTGTAATTAATGTGCATCCTCGATTAAAGGGATGATGTGGCAACCCTAGGACGTACCAGTTTGGCCACTTCCATGTGGGACGTATCAGTTTGGCCACTTCCATGGGGGGCGTCCCAGTTTGGCCACTTCCATGGGGGGCGTACCAGTTTGGCCACTTCCATGGGGGGTGAACCAGTTTGGCCACTTCCATGGGGGGTGAACCAGTTTGGCTATTTCCATGGGAGGCATACCAGTTTGGCCACTTCCATGGGGGATGTACCAGTTTGGCCACTTCCATGGGGTACGTACCAGTTTAGCCACTTCCATGGGGGACTTACCAGTTTGGCCACTTCCATAGGGGGGTCGTACCAGTTTGGCCATTTCCATGGGGAACTTACCCCATGTGGCGATTAAATACCACCACCAAATGCCACAGAACCTGTGTAATTAATGTGCATCTTGGATTAAAGGGATGATGTGGCAACCCTAGGACGTACCAGTTTGGCCACTTCCATGTGGGACGTATCAGTTTGGCCACTTCCATGGGGGGCGTCCCAGTTTGACCACTTCCATGGGGGGTGTCCCAGTTTGGCCACTTCCATGGGGGGCGTACCAGTTTGGCCACTTCCATAGGGGGCGTACCAGTTTGGCCACTTCCATGGGGGGGTGTACCAGTTTGGCTATTTCCATGGGAGGCGTACCAGTTTGGCCACTTCCATGGGGGACGTACCAGTTTGGCCACTTCCATGGGGGGCGTATAACTTCAGCCACTTCCATGGGGGATGTACCAGTTTGGCCACTTCCATGGGGTACGTACCAGTTTAGCCACTTCCATGGGGGACTTACCAGTTTGGCCACTTCCATGGGCGGTCGTACCAGTTTGGCCACTTCCATGGGGGGTCGTACCAGTTTGGCCACTTCCATGTGGGACGTACCAGTTTGGCCACTTCCATGGGGGGGCGTCCCAGTTTGACCACTTCCATGGGGGGCGTCCCAGTTTGACCACTTCCATGGGGGGCGTCCCAGTTTGACCACTTCCATGGGGGGCGTACCAGTTTGGCCACTTCAACGGGGGGTGTACCAGTTTGGCCATTTCCATGGGGGGGCATACCAGTTTGGCCACTTCCATGGGGTACGTACTAGTTTGGCCACTTCCATGGGGGACCTACCAGTTTGGCCACTTCCATGGGCTACGTACCAGTTTGGCCACTTCCATGGGGGACTTACCAGTTTGGCCACTTCCATGGGGGTTGTACCAGTTTGGCCACTTCCATGGGGGTTGTACCAGTTTGGCCACTTCCATGGGGGTTGTACCAGTTTGGACACTTCCATGGGGAACTTACCCCATGTGGTGATTAAATACCACCAAAAGAAATCTCTATTTGTGTGAAAAAAATTATAAAAATGTCATATATGTACAGTGTTGTATGACCGCGCAATTGTCATTCAAGATGTGACAGCGCTGAAAGCTGAAAAGTGGCCTAGGCAGGAAGTGGGGGGGTAAAAGTGGTTAACCATTTCCCGACCGTATAACTTAAATATACCTAGTACGTGATCTGACACTTCTGGGTAGGGGGTGTGCATGCGTGCCGCCGGCGGCCCGCTCCCGCTGTGATTATACACTTTACCTATTAAAGGCTGGTAAAGTATTAAGGTGCTTGTCAATGATGTGCACCATTCTCTAAGTAGACATTCTTCACCACTAGCTGAGGTGAGTGGACTGCCTCTCCTGCCAGTGACCCCGCAGCTCAGGTAGGTCCAGCTCAGGTAGGTCCTGCTGAGGTAGGTCCAGCTCATGTAGGTCCAGCTCAGGTAGGTCCAGCTCAGGTAGGTCCTGCTCAGGTAGGTCCAGCTCATGTAGGTCCAGCTCAGGTAGGTCCAGCTCAGGTAGGTCCAGCTCAGGTAGGTCCTGCTCAGGTAGGTCCAGCTCAGGTAGGTCCAGCTCAGGTAGGTCCTATGAGTTGTCACATTTCCAACACAGAGATAGAGAGCTGTGCCTGTACGAAGAGGTATGAAGGAGTCGTGGGTGCAGTGTGTGAGCTACCTGAAATGTGAGACTTCACCTGAGCCGACTGCTATCTACTCCTTGATATGAATCGAAGGAGAACGACTGCAGGTATCTACCCCAAACAATGAACAGAGGGCGATCTGCCACAAGTATAGAGTGATAACTCTCTGACTCCCTCTTTCCATGCCATATCTCCCTTAGATTGGGCCCTATTCTCTCCTTTCCATTCCCTTGACCCCCCAATCGTTTGTTTTAGCTCTCATTGGAACACCTTATGGATCCCTTTGTCTACAATTTTGATTTGACAGCTCCATCTTGCCCCCTATAAAAAGGAGGGGCCACGTCACATTCGCAATCTATTGGGTGACAACAATTAAAATCCACTCACCTGTCTCCCTGGTTTCTCTCCGATGTCTCTGCGGCTGGCCGAAAGGGTTTCTGGCATCACTCCCTCATTGGGTTGGGAAATTCCAATCATCAAGGAAGTCATGACTTGTTTATTCAGACTACCATGGTAGAAGCACGATGGTGACAGATGATTATTTTATCTACAGGTTTTCTACCAGCCTGACCGGTTACGTTTCCTCTCTGTGTGCAAAGGAACACGCAAAAGCACATAGAGTGGGGAGAACAAGTATTTGATACACGGCCGATTTTGCAGGTTTTCCTACTTACAAAGCATGTAGAGATCTGTAATTTTCATCATAGGTACTCTTCAGCTGTGAGAGACGGAATCTAAAACAAAAATCCAGAAAATCACATTGTATGATTTTTAAGTAATTCATTTGCATTTTATTGGATGACATAAGTATTTGATCACCTACCAACCAGGAAGAATTCCGGCTCTCACAGACCTGTTATTTTTTCTTTAAGAAGCCCTCCTGTTCTCCACTCATCACCTGTATTAACTGCACCTGTTTGAACTTGTTACCTGTATAAAAGACACCTGTCCACACACTCAATCAGATGCCAACCTCTCCACAATGGCCAAGATCAGAGAGCTGTGTATGGACATCAGGGATAAAATTGTAGACCTGCACAAGGCTGGGATGGGTTTCACCACAATAGGCAAGCAGCTTGGTGAGAAGGCAACAACTGTTGGAGCAATTATTAGAAAATGGAAGAAGTTCAAGATGACGGTCAATCAACCTCAGTCTGGGGCTCCATGCAAGATCTCACCTCGTGGGGCATTAATGATTAGGTGGGGGATCAGCCCAGAACTACACGGCAGGACCTGGTCAATGACCTGAAGAGAGCTGGGACCACGGTGTCAAAGAAAACCATTAGTAGCACACTATGCTGTCATGAATTAAAATCCTGCAGTGCACGCAAGGTCCCCCTGCTCAAGCCAGCGCATGTCCAGGCCCGTCTGAAGTTTGCCAATGACCATCTGGATGATCCATAGGAGGGATAGGAGAAGGTCATGTGGTCTGATGGGACAAAAATAGAGCTTTTTGGTCTAAACTCCACTTGCCGTGTTTGGAGGAAGAAGGAAGAGTACAACCCCAAGAACACGAGATGGAAACATCATTCTTTGGGGCTGCTTTTCTGCAAAGGGGACAGGACGACTGCACCGTATTGAGGGGAGGATGGATGGGGTCATGTATCGCAAGATCTTGGCCAACAACCCCCTTCCCTCAGTAAGAACATTGAAGATGGGTCGTGGCTGGGTCTTCCAGACAATGACCCAAAACACACAGTCAGGGCAACTAAGGAGTGGCTCCGTAAGAAGCATCTCAAGGTCCTGGAGTGGTCTAGCCAATCTCCAGACCTGAACCCAATAGAAAATCTTTGGAGGGAGCTGAAAGTCCGTATTGCCCATCGACAGCCCCGAAACCTGAAGGGTCTGGAGAAGGTCTGTAGTGGGCCAAAATCCCTGCTGCAGTGTGTGCAAACCTGGTCAAGAAGTACAGGAAACGTATGATGTCTGTAATTGCAAACAAAGGTTTCTGTACCACATATTAAGTTCTGCTTTTCTGATGTATCAAATACTTGTCATGCAATAAAATGCAAATTAATTAATTACTTAAAAATTATACATGTCTGTGATTTTCTGGATTTAGATTCCGTCTCTCACAGTTGAAGAGTACCTATGATAAAAATTAAAGACCTCTACATGCTTTGTAAGTAGGAAAAAAACAAAATAATAAAGTGTAGCGCTAAAATGTGATATATCAAAACCCGTATAGACCTTAAGTAACAGTGATAATGAAAGTAAACCCATAATATCAATTATTAAACATATGTGTATATATAAAAAACACTTGAAAACTTGGTGAAAATCATGCAAAGGAAAGATATAATGAATAGTCCCAGTCTATATACTGGGTGATGTAAAGATTCATTAATGGGAACTGTCACGGAACGTCCCTCACTCCACTTGAGTGCTTCCGTCATATACCACTTCCTTATAGTCTGGATACAGATATCAGATATTCCAACCGATCATAAGCACAAAACAAGGCGACACTTGCTTAGATGCTAACATGGACTATTTTATTTAGAATCAAAATTACAAGACTTTATATGCCGTTGGAACCTCCTTTAACAATACAACTGTAACCTAATTAACATGAGCTAGTTTACTAAATCATTTACCCAGACTAGGTGACTATTCAATACACATTACCATGACCATCAACACAGAGTTAATTAGAGCAAACAACAATGAGTTGAATACCCTTAGAACCTGTGGTAAGCCAGACTAGACTGTTCGTCTCCTAGCCAGTCCAGGAGGACAATGTGATCAGCTCACTCAATTAACAGGTTGAGTTCAGAATCAACCAAACCAATAATAGTCTCTACATACATCCTGTGAGATATTGTGGACAAATATTACTGTCCCATTTTAAGTAGTCCAAGATATATTTTCTCACTCACCCTGTGCCAGGACATAAGAGGTATATGGGGAGCTGGAACAAGGGCATCCCCTACTTTCCAAGGGATTCTGAGTTCCACGGGCCCTCCCGTCACATCTCTCCCCTTTCGGCAGAAGACTAACACAGGAGGAGACCCCAGATGGGTTGACTCCGAATTTAATCCATAGTTCCAGTCCTCTACTGCCTGTACCCACACAGTACCCCAAATAAATTGTTCCAAACAGAGTATTACTCACCCAGCCAACCTCTGCCTCTCTCAGAGAACATATCTGCCGCTGGGGAGAGGCCTGGACTGGCCCTTCTCCCTGGAGTCCTTTCTGCCGCTGGAGAGAAGACAGGGTGTCTGGGCTCACTCCGTCATGCTGTTGTGGATCTGGGACGACTGCCCACCATCCCTGGGGTATACAGGTGGATACTGAAAATATTGTGAAAATTATAAAAATGTAAAGAAAATTAAATTTTGGGATTAGATGAAAAATGATACGCAAACTGCTCATGGAGTGGACTCCCATGCGGGATCATATGCACACAAAATAACACAGTATATCTAGAACATATCCAACAAGAAAGAAAGACAATAAATAATACATATTTACTATACAATGTGGTAAATGAATTAATACTGTCAGGCCTGATTGATAAAAGAATGAATGTCCCATTCTATATTCATGCCAAAAGGCGAATAGGAGTGCAATTCATATATCCAGAAGGTCTCAAGTTGTGAGACACCTCTGGTTTTAGACCCTCTCCTCCACGGGGTCTTATACCTGTCAATAATCAAGAAGGAAGTCCCTTTTGGGTTACGATCATGATGTAACCTGTAATGTCTGGGTACAGTATGTTTCGTGTCCCCACTCTTAATTAAAGCAATGTGTTCAGCAACTCTAATAGAAAATGTGCGGATGGTGCGACCCACGTATTGTTTCCCGCAAGGGCAGGTGATAAGATAAACAATATAGTGGGTCGCACAGGTACAAAATTGTTTAATGGAGTATTGTTTATTGGTGACTGTAGATCTAAATTCAACCACTCTGCTTCCCACTCCCGAATTGTGCTGACACACTATACATTTTCGGATAAAAACCAGTCAGTTCGTGAAAGAACGATGGGCGTGGGGGGGATTAATAATGTTTGGGGCTATTCTACTTTGTAAGGTGGGCACCCCTCTAAAGACAACCTTCGCCTGATCGGGTAGGGATGGGCCAAGAATACAATCATTTTTAAGAATGTTCCAGTGTTTAACGAAAATAGCTTTGATTTGACGGTATTAGGTAGAGAACTAGGTCATCATAGTCCACCTGAAACTATTGTCGCTATCACGTTTGGGCTTAACGGCCAATAGAGATTCCCTATCCATTTTCTAAATACGTGAAAATTCCCAATCAACATCTGCATGGTTATACCCTTTATCCAATAATCGAGTTTTAAGCATGTTGGCCTGCTCCTTGAAAATTTCAAAATTGGTACAGTTTCTGCGTAACCGCAAGAATTGACTGCGTGGGACAGACCGGAGCCAGGACGGGTGGTGACAGCTGTCTATGGGAATAAAACCGTTTCTGTCCGTAGGTTTAAAAAAGGTTTGAAATTCAAAATGGCCATTCACCATGCAGATCTCTAAATCCAAAAAATGCATCTTGTCAGTGCTGAAATTGAAAGACAAAGACATACCCCTGTCATTCTTGTTTAATAAATCAAAGAAGGCCTGTAATGAGTCTGCAGTACCATTCCATAGGAGGAGGATGTTGTTTATGTAACGGGCCCATAGAACCAAGGACGGGTTCTCAAGGGCATAGAAGACATCCTCCTCCCACTTGGCCATGAACAGGTTGGCGAGACTGGGGGCAAATTTTGCCCCCATGGCCACTCCACGAAGTTGGAGATAGAATTGTTGGTTGAACCAAAAATAACTATGTGTAGGTGCGAACTGCAATAACTCCATAATAAATTCACTTTGAAAGGAAGCTAGGGTTGGATCTTTCTCTAGAAAGTATTTCACAGCTTCAATACTCCTTTCATGTGGTATGTTAGTGTAAAGGGAGGCTACATCGGCGGTAGCCAAAATGCAGTCCCCTTGTACATCTAAACCCTCTAATAATCTAATTGTAGATCCAGTATCCTTTTTTTTATATATATACATATATGTTTAATAATTGATTTTATGGGTTTACTCTCATTATCACTGTTACTTAAGGTCTATACGGGTTTTGATATATCACATTTTAGTGCTACACTTTATTATTTTGTTTGTGCATTTACCATATATCCAATTTGGTGTTTTAGCAGCTAACGTTGTGAGTAGCACAGAATTATTTATTTACACTTTTATTTGTAAGTAGGAAAACCTGTAAAATCATCAGTGTATTAAATAAATGGATTTTTAATATAGCTTACCTGTAAAATTCTTTTCTTGAAGTACATCACGGGACACAGAGCACCATAATAATGACAAATTTGGTTTTACGCTTACCTTTAGGTGATTGGACACTGGCAACCAATAGTAAGACGGTTTCTCCCATATAACCCCTCCTATACAGGAAATACCTCAGTTTTGTAGCAAGCAATGACGATCCCAGAAAAGAGGGGAGGGACCTCTGTGTCCCGTGATGTACTCCAAGAAAAGGATTTTACAGGTAAGCTGTATTAAAAATCCATTTTTCTTTATCGTACATCACGGGACACAGAGCACCATAATAATGACTAATTGGGATGTCCAAAAGCAATGCACCTAAGGGGGGGGGACACCATATCCCCAAGCTCAACGGGCCAGAGACTATAAAGCTACCTGCAACACGCTGTGGCCTTTTTGAGATCTCACATCCACCTGGTGAACGTATGAACTGAAGACCAAGCGGCCGCTTTGCAAACCTGAGCCATAGACACCTGTTGGCAGGACAAAAAGGCAGTCAGTTTTCCGAAAAGAAGCTGACATCTTTAAATAAACTTTGATCACCCTCACCACATCAAGCGAGTGACGTGACCTTTCCTCCCTAGTTTTAGGGTTTGGAAAAAAGGAAGGTAGAATGATATCCTGATTCAAATGAAATTTGGAAACTACCTTTGGTAAAAAATCCGGACGAGGGCGCATGACCACTCTGTCCTGATGAAGAATCAAAAAAGGTTCTTTGCAAGAAAGGGTGGCCAATTCTGACACCCTTCTAGCCGAAGTTATAGCCACCAAAAACAACAATTTCCTGGTTAATAGGACAAACGGAATATGTCCAATAGGTTCAAACGGTTGACACTGTAAGGCTGACAGGACCAAATTTAGGTCCCAGGGACATAAAAGCAGCTTAACCGGCGGCCTTAGATGCGTAACTCCCTTAACAAAGGTTCGTACCAAGGAATGGGATGCAATTGGCCTTTGGAAAAATACCGATAAGGCCGAAATCTGTCCTTTAATTGTCCCTAAAGCCAGCTTCAAGTCTACTCCTGCTTGAAGAAAAGCCAGAACTCTTCCAATTGTATACCTACGAGGGTTCCACTTCCATTCCTCACACTAAGAAATGTATGACTTCTAGACTCTATAATAGATAGCTCTAGAAACTGACTTTCTAGCGTTTATTGGAGTAGACAAGACTGAGCCCATGATACCATGGTCTTTCAATATTCTGGTCTCAATAGCCATGCAATCAAATTCAGCAACCGTAAAGAAGGATGGAATATGGGTCCTTGAGACAACAGGTCTGGATGGCACAGAAGGACCAATGGGTCCCCTACTGCCAACTTCACAATCTCCGAGTACCATGATCTCCTGGGCCACGTTGGGGCCACCAAGTTCACTGGCTTTCGTTCCTCCTGTATTCTGCGTAGTAAGTGCGGCAGAATTTGGATCGGAGGGAAGGCATATATCAGAGAATACTAATCCCAATTAACTACTAAAGCGTCTATCCCGACAGCAAGCGGATCCTTGGTCCTGGATACAAACCTGTCCAGTTTGGCATTTAATCTGGATGCCTGCAGATCCACATCTGGGGTCCCCCCAGTGTTGACAGATCTGTAGAAAAACTTCGGGATGCAGGGACCATTCCCCTGGCAACAATTTCTGGTGACTTAGGAAGTCTGCCTGCCAATTGTCCACCCCCCGGAATAAACACTCCCGAAAGAAACGGCACTTGCTTCTCTGCCCAAGTCAATATGTAATTCACCTCTCTTTGGGCTGCCCGACTCCTGGTACCTCCCTCGTGGTTGATATATGCCACTACCGTGGAGTTGTCGGCATGGACTCGGACAGGGAGACCCCGTAACCTGGACGTCCAGAAACACAGAGCCAGACGAGCTGCCCAAATCTCCAATAGATTGATGGGCAAGGTCCTTTCTGCCTGGGATCATATTCCCTGGACAGACGCCTCCTCCAGGACTGCTCCCCAGCCGAGGCGACTGGTGTCTGTAGTTACTACCCTCCAGACTGCTGGTGGAAAAGATTTTCCTTTTCTCAAATTGCTGGTTTTTAACCACCAAGAGAGACTCCATTGTACCTGTGGGGATAGAACCATAGGATGATCCAAGGCTTCCAGAATGCTGTTCTGGAACACCCTGAAGTGGAACTGTGCATATGAAATTGCGTTGAAGGATGACACCATTTTGCCCAGCAACCTCATGCATAGCTGAATAGAAGGCCTTGGTTCTTTTTTCACCTTCTGGATGAGTTCCACTATGGAAACGACCTTCAAGGGGGGTAAAAACACCCTTTCTTGGGCGGTGTCCAAGACCAGACCCAGATATACCAAGGCCTGGGTTGGACATAGGGTTGAACTGTCCACATTTAGAATCCAACCCAGGCATTGTAAAACCCGTTCTTGACACGTTTTGGATCAGGATGGGGCAAGAGCAATCCCTCAAGAGAAGATCGTCCAGATAACGTACCATGAAGATCTTCTGGGACCTTATGGACGCCAATACCAGGGCCAGAATCTTTGTGAAAACCCTGGGGGCCGTGGCTAGACTGAATGGCAGTGCCACGAATTGAAAATGACGGCCCTCTACTGCGAAATGCAGAAAACGTTGATGTGGACCGAAGATCGGTACATGAAGGTATACGTCCTTGATATCTATGGATGCTAAATAATCTTCTTTTCTCAGAGATTTTATTATTGAACGAACCGACTCCATACGGAAGGACCGGACGTTTACAAAAAAGTTGAGAGCCTTGAGGTCCAAAATGGGCCTTACTTCCCCATTTGGTTTCGGCACGGTAAAAAGGTTTGAGTAAAACCCCTTGAATCTTTCTCCGTGCAGAACCTTGACAATTACCCCCTGCTTCAGCAGATGCTGCAAGGCTAGGAATAGGCATTTCTTTTTCTCTGGATCCGACGGGACCCTTGAGTACAGAAAATGGCTTGGAGGGATTTCCCGGAATTCTATTCTGTAACCCTATGTTATAGTGGAAATAACCCATCTGTCTTGGACCAGATCTTCCCATGTATCCAAAAACAGTGGAAGCCTGCCCCCCACCCGTGAGAGCGGGGGCATCCCTTCATAAGGTTGACTTGGAGTTGGATTTGGCTGGCTTTTGGTTCCAGGGCTTCCTCTGACCCTGAGGTTTTTTAAAACCTGATGGCTGAGGCCATCGATACCGCTTAGGGGAAGAAGCACTAGGTCCCGGAGCATTGGGAATTTTATAAGAGGGTTGCTTACCTCTCCTTTTAGTAGGGAGAAGGGCACTCTTTCCTCCAGAGATCTTTTGGATATATTTATCCAGATCTTCACCAAACAAGCGTTCTCCATGGAATGGAAAAGCTGCAAGTAGCCTCTTGCATGGCGTCTCAGCAGACCAGTTCTTTAGCCACAAAACCCTGCGCATATGTACGGACAGTAACGCAAAACGAGACATCTGCTGAATTGAATCTTTCAATGCGTCCACTGCAAAACATAAAGCATGAGGAAGCTCCGACAATTCCTCGGAAGGTTCCTCCATTATTAACCTTTTAAAACGGTCTTTTAGGGATTGGCAAATCCCAATAGCTGCAACTGCTGGCTGAACTGCTGCACCAGCCACCGCAAAGGAGGCTTTTAATAAGGACTCTAGCTTTTTATTGGCCGGATCCTTAAATACCTGGGCATTATCCACTGGGCAGGTTAAACTCTTATTCACTGAAGAAATGGTGGCATCCACCAAAGGTGTACCCCATCTCTTCCTGAATTTTTCCTCCATAGGATATAAGATAGAAAACCTTTTTGGAGGCAAGAATATCCTGTCAGGATGATCCCAGTCTGCGTAGATCACCTGCTCCAATAGAGGATGCAAAGGGAACGCTTGGGAACCTTGCTGAGGTCGCAAGGATTCCAAAGTAGAATAGGAGAGTCCAGACTCCTGAACCGGAGATAACTTAAAGCCAACTCATACCATCTCAGTCAGAGATTGGATAAACAATTTTTAGGAATGGGAGGCTGAAATTGGCTTCTCCGAACCTGAGTCCTCAGGTGAGGATTCTTCAGCCTCTCCTTCTTCCCGGTCTTTTATGGCCACCTCCTCCAAATCCTCTGCGCACTCTGGTTCCAGATCACCTGGACCCATCTAGCTATAAAAGTCCTGGTGCTCTAGTGATTCTCCACTTGGCCCAGGCTCAGGGGAGGGGAGATCTATTACGCTTCTTCCCTCCCTGAGTTACAGAAGCAATCATGCCAGCTATTTTGCCTTCAAGGCCTGCTAATGCCGATGCCAAATCATCCTTTGTAAGATAAGCCGAGGCAGGAATATTGGTAGTGGCCACTATGCCTGAAAAATGCAATGGCTCAGCCAGGCCAGATGCCGCAGGTCTTTCAGGGGAGATTGAGGCTGCATCAGCATGGGGCTGGTCTCCTGTTTTCAAGGAAGGTACTCTTACCCCTGTGCTTGCCCTGCTCCCCGTACCTCGTTTTCTGGAAGACATTGCTTACCTACAGGAAAAAAGTACTCCCCGCAAGCTGAAACCAGTGTTTAACCTATTGCAACTGTGTCCAAAAACCTCCAGACTCACGTGCCCAAGTATCGCCCTATGTTGTCCCAGCACATGCCATGAGCTCTAGCTCCTTATAAAGCCTGCCTAGTAGTGGACTGAGCGCTTGCGCGCTCCTGCGCGACCAGCACACGCATCTGCCGTGCACAGCAGCAGTGCACGCGCACAGCAATTGCGCACATGCCAGGAGCACACGCGCACAATGGCGGCGCGCACAACGGCAGTGCGCACGCGGCACATGTGAACACCCGCACACGCCCTCCATAAGTGCACAGAGGGAATATATATATATATATATAAAATTCCCAAAGGGAGTACTCACCATCCCAAGCAACAGGGCCTGTCTTCCCCCATCACGGCGGGTAAAATCCCAATAAAATATATTTACGTTTTTGGTTGTAACATGACAAAATGTGTGGAATTTGAAGGGGTATGAATACTTTTTTTAAGGCACTGTATGTAGATGTTGGCATGATACTGCGGGGCCTTAGAAAGGAGGTTGTACCCTCAAAACATTTACATGATGAGAGATTCTTGTCCAGGTGTCAAGCAGAGTATATTGCTTATATGAGTTATGGATTATGTATTGATAATTGATGAAGAGAAAGAACAATTAAAGATAAGGAAGTGTCGGTGAGTGATGGTAAGCTTCAGCAATATGCTTCTAATTGTGAGTTTGAAAGATGAAATGATCTTCCCAATAGGGAAGTTGAGAGTTAATGGAAGAATATTAATTATGCAAATCGGGTGAAATATGTATAGGGATTTATCGGATAAGATAAGGATGAGATCTTTGACCTCCCAGAAAAACCAGGAAGGAGCAGAAAAACATTCCATAGGACTAGACATCGCGGTGACTCTACAGATGTTTCTGATGTACAGCCGTCTACCTCTTCATCATCCCAAAGAAAAGGCCGGGACAACATGGAGCAACAAAGAAGTCGAGAGGTGAGTCCAGCGGTGCCCAATATGAATGGGATGGATTTCAGATTCAGATACAGAATACTTTAATAATTCAAAAGGGAAATAACTGCGATACGACTGCATTCAACAAGACAACACAAGACCACAATAATGAACAGAACAAAGCACAATGACACAATACAATGACCAACAACAGCAATTGGTACAAATAAAACAAATTAAAACTATACTCTAATAAAACATCTCTACTATTAAAATACAACATAGAATAAATAACACAGTTAGAGGTGGGAGAGCAGTTCAAGCTGAGCAAAAGTACGGAGCAAACTTTGCCTGTTCGGCAAACACCTGAATTTGAAGGTAGCTCACAGGATGTTGGCCCGTCAAGTGCCCCACAAGGCACTGCGCTCTTCACAGTGCATTCTAGGGCTCTAATTGGATGAAGCCTTGTACCTGACCGCTGCTTAGGTGCAAGGTTTCACCAATTAGGATTGTTAGAGCCCTGGTTGGACAAAGTAATGATTTCTTTCTCCAATCTCGGCTCAATGCTCATAGTCCCATAACATTACATAACATTTAGTGCGGTATACCTTTTTTTTTTTTTTTGGTTCTATATTTTTTTTGTTTTTTTTAATTGTCCCCTGCCTGTTAAATTGTCAGAAGCAGTTTTTCTGACTGCGACACGGTGTTCTCCTTTTCTAATCTTTTAAATAGTTTTTACATTTCAATCAGCGTCAGTCCTCAATTTAAAGTGCACCAAACACCGCTTTTCTTTAAATAAAGTTCATCCAATCACACATGGAGGGGGGCTGGAGGAACAAAGTTATAGTTATGGAAAAGCTCAGTTATGGGGATGGAGGATCTCGGTTAGGGGGGATATAGGAGCTTAATTATGAGGGATGGAGAACCTCAGTTATGTGGATGAAGGAGCTCAGTTGTGGGGGATGGAGGAGCTCAGTTATGGGGGGGGCTGGAGGAGCTTAGTAATTGGAGATAAAGGACCTCAGTTTTGGGGGATGGATGACCTCAGTTATGAGAGATGGAGGACCATAGTTATGAAGGATGGAGGACCTCAGTTATGGGGATGGAAGAGCTCAATTATGAGGGATTAAGGACCCCACTTATGGGGGATGAAGGAGCTTAGTTATGGGTGATTAAGGAGCTCAGTTATGGGGGATGGATGATCTCAGTTATGAGAGATGGAGGACCTCAGTTTTGGGGGGAAGAGGACCTCAGTTATGGGGGATGGAAGAGCTCAGGTATGAGGGATGGAGGACCTCAGTTATGGAAGATGGAGGACCTCAGTTATGCAGGATGTAGAACCCCAGTTATGAGGGATGGAGGAGCTCAGTTATGGGTGATGGAGGAGCTCAGTTATGGGGGATGGAGGAGCTCAGTTATGGAGGATGGGGAGCTCAGTTATGGGGGATGGAGGAGCTCAGTTATGGGGAATGGAAGAGCTCAGGTATGAGGGATGGAGGACCTCAGTTATGGAAGATGGAGGACCTCAGTTATGCAGGATGTAGAACCCCAGTTATGAGGGATGGAGGAGCTCAGTTATGGGTGATGGAGGAGCTCAGTTATGGGTGATGGAGGATCTCAGTTATGAGGGATGGAGGAGCTCAGTTATGAGGGATGGGGGACCTCAGTAATGGGAGATGAAGATTCTCAGTTATGAGGGATGGGGGACAACAGTTATTGGGGATGGAAAAGCTCAGTTATGGGGGCTGTAGGAGCTTAGTAATGGGAGATGAAGGACGACCTCAGTTATGGGTCTGGAGGAGCTCAGTTATGAGGGATGGAGGAGCTCAGTTGTGAAGGATGGAGGAGCTCAGTTATGAAGGATGGAGGAGCTCAGTTATGAAGGATGGAGGAGCTCAGTTATGGGGGATGGAAGAGCTCAGTTGTGGGGAATAAGGAGCTTAGTTATGGGGGATGGAGGACTCGAGTTATGGGAGACTGAGGAGCTTAGTTATGAGAGATGGAGGACCTCAGTTATGGGGGATGGAGGAACTGAGTTATGGGAGACTTAGGAGCTTAGTTATGGAGGAGCTCAGTTATGGGGGATGGAGGAGCTCAGTTATGATGGATGGAGGACCTCAGTTATGGGGGCTAGAGGACCTCAGTTATGGGAGTTGGGGATGCTTAGTTATGGGGGGTGGATGACCTCAGTTATGGGGGATGGAGGACCTCAGTTATTGGGAATGGATAACCTAAGTTATGGGGATGGAGGACTTCAGTTATATGAAATAGAGGGCCTTAGTTATTGGGGCTGGGAGACCTCAGTTATGGGGGATGGAGGACCTCAGTTATGGGGGATGGAGGAGCTCAGTTATGGGGGGTGGAGGAGCTAAGTTATGGGGACTGTAGGAGCTCAGTTATGTGGATTGAGAAGTTAAGTTATGGAGGATGGAAGACCTCAGTTATGGGGGATGTAGGAGCCCAATTATGATGGACGTATGACCTCAGTTATGGGGGATAGGTTAGCTCAGTTATGGGGCATGGAAGAGCTCAGTTATGGGGGATGGAGGAACTCAGTTATGTGGCTGGAGGAGCTCAGTTATGGGGGATAGAGGAGCTCAGTTATGGGGGATAGAGGAGCTCAGTTATGGGGGATGGAGGAGCTCAGTTATGGGGGACAGAGGAGCTCAGTTACAGGGGACGGAGGAGCTCAGTTATGGGGGATGGAGGAGCTCAGTTATAAGGGATGGAGGAACTTAGTTATCGGGGCTAGAGGAGCTCAGTTATGGGAGTTGGAGGAGCTTAGTTATGGGGGATGGAGGACCTCAGCTATGGGAGATGGATGAGCTCAGTTATGGGGGATGGAGGACCTCAGCTATGGGAGATGGATGAGCTCAGTTATGGGGGATGGAGGACCTCAGCTATGGGAGATGGATGAGCTCAGTTATGAGGGATGGAGGACCTCAGTTATGGAGGATGGAGGACCTCAGCTATGGGAGATGGATGAGCTCAGTTATGGGGGATGGAGGACCTCAGCTATGGGAGATGGATGAGCTCAGTTATGGGGGATGGAGGACCTCAGTTATGGGGGATGGAGGACCTCAGCTATGGGAGATGGATGAGCTCAGTTATTGGGGATGGAGGACCTCAGTTATGGGGGATGGAGGAGATCAGTTATGGGAGATGGAGGAGCTCAGTTATGGGGGATGGAGGAGCTCAGTTATAAGGGATGGAGGAACTTAGTTATCGGGGCTAGAGAAACACAGTTATGGGAATTGGAGGAGCTTAGTTATGGGGGATGGAGGACCTCAGTTATGGGGGATGGAGGACCTCAGCTATGGGAGATTGATGAGCTCAGTTATGGGGGATGGAGGACCTCAGTTATGGGGGATGGAGGACCTCAGCTATGGGAGATGGATGAGCTCAGTTATGGGGGATGGAGGACCTCAGTTATGGGGGACAGAGGAGCTCAGTTATGGGAGATGGATGAGCTCAGTTATGAGGGGTGCACCGTGCACCCATCCCCAGCCACAGAGAGCACCGTGCACCCATCCCCAGCCACAGAGAGCACCGCGCACCCGTCCACAGCTACAGAGAGCACCGTGCACCCGTCTCCAGCCACAGATAGCACCGGACTGAATCCTGAAACTTTATAGGGATTCTCTCCAGATTAATCAAATGCAGACCCTCCCTCATCACGGGGCCTGGGCAATCCCTAAAGGCCAGTGGCTCACTAAAGGCAGATTCAACAACCCTCCTCTCCAGGTCCTTCCTAGGAAGAGACTTCATTTCCTCCGCTGTCACTCGCCACTGCTGAAGCATTTTCAGGCACGGGGAAACATAAGCCGGGAGCCCACCATGTTGGACCCTCAGGCTTTTCACTGGCCCACCATTCTCCCAGCTTCGCGGAAAAGGCCTAAACCAAGACTGAAAAATACCAACCCGCCCAGGCGGTTCCTCTGCCAGCATATTACCAAAGTTATGTTTCAAAAACATCAGTGAAAAAAAATACCACTAAGTTGACCATACCTAGGCCACCCATCCGCCTGGGAAGGTAGGTTACCGACCTCTTAATGAGGTTTACTTTGTTCCCCCCATAACAGCTGGAAGAAACAGCTGTAGCTCTTCTCATAGATAGACACTGGCAAAACACAGACAAAGCTGACATACAGAAATACCGGGATCAGGTAAGTTTTAATCAGGTCAATCCTTTCCCTGTAAGAGAGTTTCCAAGCCTTCCAGCTGGCAACCTTGGCATCGGCATCTTGTAGCATGCTTTCTCAATTTGCAAGGCTGTAATCACCAGGACCAAATTTGATTAAAAAATTTTAACTTCCTGCCAGGGCTCTGGGAAGGTGTCAGAAAGCTTGAAACCATCACCTTCCTCTCCCATCCAAAAAAAAATCACTTTTATCCTGATTGATCTTTTAGCCAGATGCATACTGCTCCATCACTGAGACCACCTCCTCCGCCCCAGAGATGAAAACAGACACGTCATCAGCCAAGGAAATGACCCTCAGAGAGGGCTCACCTGGAATGCCCAAAGCCACCCAGCACAACGGTCCGCCCTCTAATCTCCTGATGAAAGGATCCATAGCGAACGCATATAGCAGAGGACTCAAAGTGTGTGTCACTTGCCACGTCACCTGTCACCAGATGCAGATTGTCACTTGCCATGTCGCCTGCCACATGTTGCGTATTGTCACTTGCCACGTCGCCTGTCACCAGATGCAGATGGCACTTGCCACGTCGCGGATTGTCACTTGTCATGTCACTTGCCATGTCGCCTGCCACGTTGCGGATTGTCACTTGCCATGTCACTTGCCACGTCGCCTGCCACGTTGCGGATTGTCACTTGCCATGTCACTTGCCACGTCGCCTGCCACATGTTGCGGATTGTCACTTGCCACGTTGCCTGTCACCAGATGCAGATTGTCACTTGCCACGTCACCTGCCACGTTGCGGATTGTCACTTGCCATGTCACTTGCCACGTCGCCTGCCACATGTTGCGGACTGTCGCTTGCCACGTCACCTGTCACCAGATGCAGATTGTCACTTGCCACGTCGCCTGTCACCAGATGAAGATTGTCACTTGCCACGTCGCCTGCCACATGTTGCGGATTGTCACTTGCCACGTTGCCTGTCACTTGCCACCTGCTAAGGTGGTCTCTTGTGTCCCAGAGACAGGCAGCAGAGAGATGATGTAATCTCTCTGCTGCCGCAGCTGCCTGCATGGAGGAGGGGAAGTTGAACTGCAGGGATGCAGGGCGGGCGCCGGGCGGTGAGAGATGATGTCATCTCTCTGCTCCCCCGCCCGCCGGCTCCCTGATTGGCCAGCAAGCAGCAGCCCGCCCACAAACACATTGAGCCGCACAAGTCAGTCAGCGGCGGCTCTCTCTTACCTATGGAGCTGCCCGGCGGCTCCCTCACTCACATAGCCGCCCAGCGGCTCTCTCAGTCACGGAGCCGCCCGGCTCCTCCTTCACTCACGGGACTCCTGGTGTGAGGGGGGGCTCTGCTGGGGACTCCTGATGTGAGGGGGGCTCCACTGGGGACTCCTGATGTGAGGGAGGGCTCCGCTGGGGACATCTGATGTGAGGGGGGCTCCGCTGGGGACTCCCAATGTAAGGGGGGCTCCGCTGGGGACACCTGATGTAAGGGGGGCTCCGCTGGGGACATCTGATGTGAGGGGGGCTCTGCTGGGGGCACCTAATGCAAGGACAGACTCTGCTGGGACACCTGATGCAAGGACGGACTCTGTTGGGACACCTGATGCAAGGAAGGATGGCTTGTGGCAGGCGACATGGCAGGTGACACGCTCAGGGATCCCACTGATTCGGCATTATGGCATTTTATATTACAATGTAATAATAGAAATAATGCACTTCAATCATCCTGACACCATAACAACCATGGTGCCGGGATGATTGAAGTGCTAACACCAGGTGTTTGGAGTATCTTTATCTTCTGATTGTTAAACTTTCTAGAATACACATATTTTTATTGTTGTGTAGGATCTGGGCCTGCTGTCCCTCCATCCCTCTCCCCCCCTTTCCCTCTCCATCCTTCATTCATCTCAGACTCTAACCACACCCCCTTTGAGCCACGCAGATTTAAGACATGCCCACTATTTCGCTTAAACCACACCTATGCTTCGCGCGCCGCAGTTTTACTTTTCCCCTATGCCACGCCCGCAAACGCATGCCCCACCCCCTGATTATAACAAGACTCGCCTACAGCCAAAAAAGTGTCGCTAAAAATTTTTTCACAATGTTGGCAATTATGCTAGAATCAGGGCGACTAGTAGACAAGGATAAACATAGAACACGCCAAAGGTCGGGGTCACAAGCAGACAGGGATAGTCGAGAACAGGCCAAGATCGGTAACTGGAAACACAGCAAGCAGCACACAAAAGCTAAACACACAATGGTTGATCAGACAGGTTGGCTTGCACTGCACAGGTTAATATAATGTTCCTAATTAGAGGCTGAGGTGGAGCTATGCTGAGGGAAGGTTATATAAGCAGTCAGGTGAAGGGTGGCTGGCTTCTAAAGGTGAACACATGGAGGAGAGGTAAGCTGACAGACAAAGATTACTGCATAACCATGACAGTCACAGACAGAATACAGTAATCAGAAAACTCCACCGCCTGACACACTGGTGCCGAGAAGGCAGAGTTCCCCTTAAAAAAAAACCCCTATCTATTCTACTCTGACTACAACCTCGCTGAAAAGTGAACCCCGCGTTGTCTGGGCAGCAATGAATGTGCCGGGCTGTAAAAAGAAAAGGCTTGATCTTCATGAAGAGGCATTTCCTGTCCCACTTGGTCTGGGGCCCATAGATGTTGATCAGGTGCAGGTCCTGCCCCACCCCCCCCCTCCCATGGAGACATCTAAGACCATGCATCTCCCCATTTCTAACTCAATAATCAGAGGACAGGTCACCGGAAAAAAGTACCACAACTCCAGTGTAAGGCTCGACCGCAAGAGACCAAAAGAAGGGGCCGCGCCTCCACTCCTTCTTTGCCATGATGAATATCGGCCAAACTAGACAACCAGGTCTCTTGAAAAAAGAAAATATCAGCATCAAACCTGCTGAGTAAAAATAAGGCCGTGTTACGAGCACTTACCGATTTTCTGCTGGAGACATTAATTATCGCCATTCAATTCGCAGCAGAACATGCGAACAGGCACAAAATTCGGCAGAACACATGAACACTGTTAAACAGTGGCGTCGGCAGGGGGGGCTCACCGTGGCTGAAGCCCCGAGTGGGTCCCAAAAATCCCAGAATCTCAAGTGGACACCGTTCTATTTATAGCCCCGATCGCCGCCGAGCGGGGACCGATCTTATTCCGAGCACCGCCGAGCGGGGACCGATCTTATTCCGATCGCCGCTGAGCGGGGACGATCTGATTCGGAGCACCGCTGAGCAGGGACCGATCTTATCCCGAGCACCGCTGAGCGGGGACGATCTAATTCCGAGCACCGCTGAGCGGGGACCGATCTTATCCCGAGCACCGCTGAGCGGGGACCGATCTTATCCCGAGCACCGCTGAGCGGGGACCGATCTTATCCCGAGCACCGCTGAGCGGGGACCGATCTTATTCCGAGCACCGCCGAGCGGGGACCGATCTTATCCCGAGCACCGCCGAGCGGGGACCGATCTTATCCCGAGCACCGCCGAGCAGGGACCGATCTTATTCCGAGCACCACCGAGCGGGGACCGATCTTATTCTGAGCACCGCCGAGCGGGGACCGATCTTATTCCGAGCACCGCCGAGCGGGGACCGATCTTATCCCGAGCACCACTGAGCGGGGACCGATCTTATCCCGAGCACCGCTGAGCAGGGACCGATCTTATCCCGAGCACCGCTGAGCGGGGACCGATCTTATTCCGAGCACCGCCGAGCGGGGACCGATCTTATTCCGAGCACCGCCGAGCGGGGACCGATCTTATTCCGATCGCCGCTGAGCGGGGACGATCTGATTCGGAGCACCGCTGAGCAGGGACCGATCTTATCCCGAGCACCGCTGAGCGGGGACGATCTAATTCCGAGCACCGCTGAGCGGGGACCGATCTTATCCCGAGCACCGCTGAGCGGGGACCGATCTTATCCCGAGCACCGCTGAGCGGGGACCGATCTTATCCCGAGCACCGCTGAGCGGGGACCGATCTTATCCCGAGCACCGCTGAGCGGGGACCGATCTTATTCCGAGCACCGCCGAGCGGGGACCGATCTTATCCCGAGCACCGCCGAGCGGGGACCGATCTTATCCCGAGCACCGCTGAGCGGGGACCGATCTTATCCCGAGTACCGCTGAGCGGGGACCGATCTTATCCCGAGCACCACCGAGCGGGGACCGATCTTATTCCGAGCACCGCCGAGCGGGGACCGATCTTATTCCGAGCACCGCCGAGCGGGGACCGATCTTATCCCGAGCACCACTGAGCGGGGACCGATCTTATCCCGAGCACCGCTGAGCAGGGACCGATCTTATCCCGAGCACCGCTGAGCGGGGACCGATCTTATTCCGAGCACCGCCGAGCGGGGACCGATCTTATCCCGAGCACCGCTGAGCAGTGTATGTATGTCAGGTAGGTAGGTCAGTGTATGTATATCAGGTAGGTAGGTCAGTGTATGTAGGTCAGTGTATGTATGGTAGGTAGGTCAGTGTATGTAGGTCAGGTAGGTCAGTGTATGTCAGGTGGGTAGGTCAGTGTATGTATGTCAGGTAGGTAGGTCAGTGTATGTATATCAGGTAGGTAGGTCAGTGTATGTCAGGTAGCATACCTCCCAACTGTCCCGGATTGGCTGGGACCTTCCCGGAAATTAATCTATGTCCCGGGGTCCCGGCCAATCAATGTAATGTCCCGCAGCAGAGCCAAGTGCCGGAACAAGTTCCACCACTTGGCTCCATTGAAACTACTGGCAAGGATGTGCTGGCGTGGGGGTTTTTTCGGCTGGCGCTGCTCACGTCTCCCCGCATGGTTATCTCACTATGTCAGCGCTGCAGCCTCCACCAACCCCTCCAGCACTCTGGAGACCCAGGGACAGCCTGACCAATCGGGTGCTGCCCTGGGTGAACATGAAGACTGAGCCTGGCAGCAGGTCCGGGGAGCGGGACAGCACCCAGCCAAGGACTCCAGGAGGCGGCGGGGATGAAGAGCCACAAGGGCGGCCAGAACCGATTGCCTGGCCTCCGCAGCAGGAAGAAGAGCGCCGAAGAGCTCCCAGCCCAGGACTAAGGATGAGCTCCGGCGTGTTCGCATGCTGAACGTGCAGAGCCCACCAGGAAGTCGGCACGGCGCAGCGCTAATCACAAGCAGTGAGACATTTCCCGATGTGCGGCTTGGGATCAGGAAATGTCTCCCTACCTGTGATTAGCGCTGCGCCATGACGACTTCCTGGCAGGCTCTGCACATTCAGCATGCGAACACACTGGAGCTCATCCTTACCCAGGACCGATCTGGACAGGCTGACCGGAGATTAGGACGGACGGGCAGGAGGTGCAGCCAGAGAAAGCAGGAGATCTGCTGGATGGAGCAGCTCTGTGACCACCGCGCTATGAGAACGGGCTCTGCGCACTGCATGGAAGGTACTGTGTCACATACACCTTCCCACAGGAGGGACTGCAGAGAGGGCTAGGATCTCTCCCACTTACCACCCCCTCCTTCCTCCCCCCCTTCCTCCTGCACTTCCTGCACTCAGCACATAGCGCACCCCGCAACCCTGCACTCAGTATGTAGCGCACCCCGCAACCCTGCACTCAGTATGTAGCGCACCCCGCAACCCTGCACTCAGTATGTAGTGCACCCCGCAACCCTGCACTCAGTATGTAGCTCACCCCGCAACCCTGCACTCAGTATGTAGCGCACCCCACAACCCTGCACTCTTTATGTAGCGCAACCCTGCACACAGTACGTAGCGCAACCCTGCACTCAGTACATAGCACAACCCTGCACTCAGTATGTAGCGCACCCCGCAACCCTGCACTCAGTATGTAGTGCACCCCGCAACCCTGCACTCTTTATGTAGCGCAACCCTGCACTCTTTATGTAGCGCAACCCTGCACTCTTTATGTAGCGCAACCCTGCACTCTTTATGTAGCGTAACCCTGCACTCTTTATGTAACGCAACCCTGCACTCTTTATGTAGCACAACCCTGCACTCAGTACATAGTGCGCCCCTCAACCCTGCACTCTGTACGTAGCACACCCAACAACCCTGCACTCTGTACGTAGCACGCCCAGCAACCCTGCACTCTGTACATGTAGTAAAAAAATGCAGACTCCAAACACTCCTGACCCCTGCATTCTGTGCATTACACCCTCCCGAGCCCTGCATTCTGTGCATTACACCCTCCCGAGCCCTGCATTCTGTGCATTACACCCTCCCGAGCCCTGCATTCTGTGCATTACACCCTCCCCACCCCTGCATTCTGTGCATTACACCCTCCCGACCCTGCGCTCTGTACATTACACACCCACATTTTGCCACGGCATGCACCGCGGGTTGTCCCTTGACTCAGGTGTCCCTCATTGGGAAGTTCAAAAGTCGGGAGGTATGCAGGTAGGTAGGTCAGTGCATGTCAGGTAGGTCAGTGTGTGTCAGGTAGGTAGGTCAGTGCATGTGTGTCAGGTCAGTGCGTGTCAGGTAGGTCAGTGCATGTCAGGTAGGTCAGTGCATGTCAGGTAGGTCAGTGCGTGTCAGGTAGGTAGGTCAGTGCGTGTCAGGTAGGTAGGTCAGTGTAGGTCAGGTAGGTAGGTCAGGGCATGTCAGGTAGGTAGGTCAGTGTATGTATGTCAGGTAGGTAGGTCAGTGTATGTCAGGTAGGTCAGTGTATGTTAGGTAGGTAGGTCAGTGTATGTATGTCAGGTAGGTAGGTCAGAGTAGGTCAGTGCATGGCAGTGTATGTGTGTCAGGTAGGTCAGTGCATGTCAGGTAGGTAGGTCAATGTAGGTCAGTGCGTGTCAGGTAGGTCAGTGCATGTCAGGTAGGTAGGTCAGTGTATGTATGTCAGGTAGGTAGGTCAGTGAATGTATGTCAGGTAGGTATATCAGTGTATGTATGTCAGGTAGGTCAGTGCGTGTCAAGAAGGTCAGTGTATGTCAGGTAGGTAGGTCAGTGTATGTATGTCAGGTAGGTAGGTCAGTGTATGTATGTCAGGTAGGTAGGTCAGTGTAGGTCAGTGTGTGTCAGGTAGGTAGGTCAGTGTATGTATGTCAGGTAGGTACATCAGTGTATGTATGTCAGGTAGGTCAGTGCGTGTCAAGAAGGTCAGTGTATGTATGTCAGGTAGGTAGATCAGTGTATGTATGTCAGGTAGGTAGGTCAGTGTAGGTCAGTGTGTCAGGTAGGTAGGTCAGTGTGTCACAGAGTATGTCAGGTAGGTCTGTGCATGGCGGTGTATGTATGTCAGGTCAGTGTGTGTCAGGTAGGTGAGTTTAGTGGTCAGCATTGATGGGCACCGGTAAGCCAAGCAGCAACCAGCAGTGAGCTTCCCCCTCCGCCACACAACCCCACCGCCCAGCCAAAATACCTTGTGCCACCACTGCAGACCCCCCCCAGTGCCAGCCTTGGACTTCGGGCTGAAGCCCCTGGTCTTTTTGCCACCTAGCTACGCCCCTGTCGTTAGTCTATGGGACACGAACATGAAGAATCAAAAGTGCTCATTTTAAAGGCTAATTTGCATGATATTGTCCTAAAAAGTGTTTGGGGACCCGGGTCCTACCCCAGGGGACATGTATCAATGCAAAAAGAAGTTTTAAAAACTGACATTTTTTCAGGAGCAGTGATTTTAATAATGCTTAAAGTGAAACAATAAAAGTGTAATATTCCTTTAAGTTTCATACCTGGGGGGTGTCTATAGTATGCCTGTAAAGGGGCGCATGTTTCCCGTGTTTAGAACAGTCTGACAGCAAAATGACATTTCAAAGGAAAAAAGTCATTTAAAACTACTCGCGGCTATTAATGAATTTTCGGGTGCCGGTAATATAGACAAATCTTATTGAAAAAAATGGCATGGGATCCCCCCCAGTCCATTACCAGGCCCTTTGGGTCTGGTATGAATATTAAGGGGAACCCCGAACCAAAAATTAAAAAATAAAAATGCTCAGGGGTCTCCCTAAAATCCATACCAGGCCCTTCAGATCTGATATGGAAATTAAGGGGAACCCTCCACCAAATTTAAAAAAAAATGACGTAGGGGTCCCCCCAAAATCCATACCAGATCCTTATCTGAGCACGCAACCTGGCAGGCCGCAGGAAAAAAGGGGGGACGAGAGAACGCCCCCCCTCCTGAACCATACCAGGCCACATGCTCTCAACATGGGGAGGGTGCTTTGGGGTCTGACCCCAATGCACCTTGTCCCCATGTTGATAGGGACAGGGGCCTCATCCCCACAACCCTTGCCCGGTGGTTGTGGGGGTCTGCAGGCAGGGGGCTTATCGGAATCTGGAAGCCTCCTTTCACAAGGGGACCCCCAGATCCCGACCCCCCCCTGTGTGAATTGATAATGGGGTACATTGTACCCCTACCATTTAACAAAAAAAGTGTAAAGAATGCTAAAAAAGACAGGAGACAGCTTGGGACAAGTCCATTATTAAAAAATAAAAAACCAAAAATGTCCAGTGATGTAAGTTCATACCGCCCAACAGACCAAAAAAGAAAAAAAAAAAGCAGCAACGGATCCGCCTCCATGAGAGGCTCCCACCGATTGACGCATCTTCTCTGTGACAGTTCTTATATAGCTGAGGGCGGGGCCACCCAGTGACGTAAACGGGTGACGCCAGAGGGGGCGGGGTCACCTCTACGCCATTTATCTATATGCCGAGACCCGACAATTCATTACAGTCGTGATCAGATTTCCCATTACAGCCGGGATCTGGGGGTCCCCAGGGTTGTGGGGATGAGGCCCTTGTCCCTATGAACATGGGGACAAGGTGCAGGTGCTTTGGGGTCAGACCCCAAAGCACCCTCCCCATGTTGAGGGCATGTGGCCTGGTACGGTTCAGGAGGGGGGGCACTCTCTCACCCCTCTCTTTTCCTGTGGCCTGACAGGTTGCGTGCTCGGATAAGGGTCTGTATGGATTCTGGGGGGACCCCTACGCCATTTTTTAAAAAATTTGGCGCAGGGTTCTCCTTAATTTCCCTATCAGATCTGAAGGGCCTGGTATAGATTTTAGGGAGACCTCCACGCAATTTTTTAAAAAATTTTGGTTCGGGGTTCCCTTTAATATTCATACCAGACCCAAAGGGCCTGGTAATCGACTGAGGGGGGACCCCGTGCTCTTTTTTTCTTTTTCTTGTTTACAAACTTTTTTATTTGGTGCAAAGAAATAGTACAAAAAGCTTATTGACATATGCCATAAAATGTACAATCAAAGTCATTTCTACAAAAAGGAATAACAATATATATTAAGCCTTTCTTGAATGGAGTATATATCTATATATAAATACAAATATTCCTATTATACATTAGACTCTATATTCATATAATACTCTTCAGTGAACTCCAGTATTTAGTAGAATTATTCCGGGTTAAAGAAGAGATTAGCATGGTTAAACCATGGGTCCCATTTCTTTGTGTAGAATTGGTTAGTGTTTTGTATTGTGTGGAATATTTTTTCCATTAAATTAATATTGTTAATTCTGGTTTTCAAATGTGAAAGAGGAACTGTGGGGGATTTCCAATGCTATCAACCAGTGTACAGCAACACATATTGTGTGGATCAATCTCATATTATGTATGGAAAGACCGATGATAGGGGAAAATAGGAGACAGTTATATTTAGCGAGCTTTATGTTGCTATTTGAGATTTTGGAGGCAAATTTTGTCCAGTTGTTTCCATATCTGAGTAACTCTATCGCAATCCCAGAAGATATGAGAAAAGGATCCTGCTGAACCTCTGAAACATGTATGAGGGGTGTCAGGGAAAATAGCAGGAATTTTACCTGGAGTATAATACCACCTTGTAAAAAGTTTGATCGCAGTTTCTTTGATCGTAATCGATCTTGTGCATTTGTGTAAATTAGAGATACATTTGTCCCAATTTTCCATTGTAAATGAGAAATCACATTCTTGTTCCCACTTGAGCATATAGGGAAGTTTGGATCGTTCTGCATTATTGACTAGATTAGAGTAGATTTCAGATATCAGGCCTGCTCTCCTAGGAGGTTTTAGACAAATGTTTTCAAAAATGATGGTGGGAGTGAGTTTACTGTTTGGAAATATGTACTAAAAAAATGTCTAATTTGGAGAAATTTATTAAACTCAGTATTGGGGATCTGATGTCTAGATTTCAATGAAGAGACCATGAAAAGTCTCCTCTCTCATTTGAGGAAAGGGGGAATTTTGGGTCACCAATAAAAGATGCGAGTGGAGGTGTGTTAAAGGTTAAGTTTTTTTTTTTTGTTATGTAGTTTCCATAATTGATATGAATGTGAGACTAATTGATTAAGGTTGTCTAGGATGTGAGTTGATACTTTATTACCCCATAATATACTTGAGATAGAATATGGTTGGATGGAGTCTTTTTCAAATCTAACCCATGGGACTTTGGGGTTGGGAATGGGCCATTGTGCTATTTGTGACCATCTGGCGGCTAGGTAATAAAGCCAGAAGTCTGGGAGACCCAGACCACCGTATTTGTGTGGATTGTGTAATACTGATCTAGATAGACGTGGACGGGAGTCTGACCAGATACATTTATTGATTTCTGTTTGGAATTTAGTAATAGTTACTTTATTTAATCTGATTGGGAGAGCTCTAAATAGGTATAAGATTTTTGGTAAGATCGTCATCTTAATCGCTGTAAGGAACGATATTTTAAAAGATTTCCATAATTTGAGCATCAATCTCATTTTTTTGTATTAATGGGGTGTAGTTTTTTAAGGAAAGGTCATTAATATTTGGTGTAAGAAATATACCAAGATAAGGGAGAGAATCCATTGACCATGAGAAATTGAATGAGGAACGTAAGGAGTCTAATTGGGATGATGGGATGTTAATTGGCATTCCTATAGATTTGGTGACATTCACTGTTAGGCCAGATAGTGAGGCGAATGTTTTAAGAGTGTGTAGTAAATTTGGTAAAGCAATATTGGGTTGTGTGAGGAATAATACCATGTCGTCCGCATACATACTCAATTTACAGGTATTATTGTTAGAGTTATAACCTTTTATATCTGGGTTGTGCAGTACTGCTGTAGCTAAGGGTTCAAGCGCTAATGCGAATAATAAGGGAGATAGGGGACAACCCTGTCTTGTTCCTCTGCCTAGTCTGAATTATAGCCTGGTAATCTAATCCTAGTGGATGGGTTATGATAAAGAGCGTGAAAGGCGTGGAGAAATTCTCCTAAGAAGCCGTATCTTTTCAGAACTAAGTCAAGGAAATCCCAGGATACACCATCAAATGCTTTATTGATATCGAGACTAAGAAGTAAAACAGATTTGGAGTTGATATTTGCGTCTTGTATTATGTTAGTGGCTAATCCAATGTTGTCTGTAATTTGTCTACCAGGTATGAACCCTGATTGGTAGGGGGAGATTAGTGAGGGAATTATTAATGCAAGTCTATTGGATAATAATCTACAGAATATCTTAAGGTCATTGTATATTACAGAAATTGGTCTGTAGTTTTGTGGCAATGTGTGGTCTTTGGTTTTGGGATAAGAGACATATTTGCAAGAAGTATTTGTTCTCCTTTAAGAATGTTGTTATATAATTTTGCTAAATTTGGTGTTAATAATTGTTGATATTGTTTATAATAGAATGAGGTGAAACCATCTGGGCCCGGGGCTGAGTTTTTTTTAAGGAATTTTATTATATGATGTATTTCCTCCTCTGTGCATGGGGCGTTTAAAGCATCTATTTGTGTTTGGGTTAGCTTTGGAAATGGGATTTTCTCCAACCAGGACATTGCTGTGGGCGGGATCGATGATTTAGGAGCTGAAAGTAGGTCAGAGTAGAATTTTTTAAAGATAGATAATATTTCTTGTGGATGAGTGACTAGTTGGTTTGAGTTATTTTTAAGTTTATATACATGGGTGGGTTTTATAGATTGGTTAAGCTTGCGGGCAAACATTGACGAGTATGCATTACTTGACAGGACCCCGTGCTCTTTTTTTCAATGAATTTTCTCTATATTGCCGAGACCCGACAATTCATTACAGCCGTGATCAGTTTTAAATGACTTTTTTTCCTTTAGAAATGTCATTTTGCTCTTGGACTGTTCTAAACACGGGAAACATGCGCCACTTTACAGACATACTGTAGACACCCCCCAGGTACGAAATTTAAAGTAATATTTCATTTTTTTTCACTTTAAGCATTAAAAAAATCACTGCTCCCGAAAAAATAGCCGTTTAAAAAAAAAAAAAGAAATTTGCATTGATAAATGTCCCCTGGGGCAGGACCCGGGTCCCCAAATACTTTTTATGGCAATAACTTGCATATAAGCCTTTAAAATGAGCACTTTTGATTTTTCACGTTAGTGCCCCATATACTTTAACCACTTCAGCCCCGGAAGGATTTACCCCCTTCCTGACCAGAGCACTTTTTACAATTTGGCACTGCGTCGCTTTAACTGCTAATTGCGCGGTCATGCAATGCTGTATCCAAATGAAATTTGCGTCCTTTTCTTCCCACAAATAGAGCTTTCTTTTGATGGTATTTGATCACCTCTGCGTTTTTTATTTTTTGCGCTATAAACGGAAAAAGACTGAAAATTTTGAAAAAAAATGATATTTTCTAATTTTTGTTCTAAAAAAAATCCAATAAACTCAATTGTAGTCATTCATTTAGGCCAAAATGTATTCGGCCACATGTCTTTCGTAAAAAAAATGTCAATAAGCGTATATTTATTGGTTTGCGCAAAAGTTATAGCGCCTACAAACTAGGGTACATTTTCTGGAATTTACACAGCCTTTAATTTATGACTGCCTATGTCATTTCTTGAGGTGCTAAAATGGCAGGGCAGTACAAAACCCCCACAAATGACCCCATTTTGGAAAGTAGACACCCCAAGGAAATTGCTGAGAGGCATGTTGAGCCCATTGAATATTATTTTTTTTTGTCCCAAGTGATTGAATAATGACAAAAAAAAGACAAAAAGTTGTCACTAAATGATATATTGCTCACACAGGCCATGGGAATATGTGGAATTGCACCCCAAAATACATTTAGCTGCTTCTCCTGAGTACGGGGATACCACATGTGTGGGACTTTTTGGCAGCCTAGCCACGTACGGGGCCCTGAAAACCAATCACCGCCTTCAGGATTTCTAAGGGCGTAAAATTTTGATTTCACTCCTCACTACCTATCACAGTTTTGAAGGCCATAAAATGCCCAGAAGGCATAAAAGCCCCCAAATTACCCCATTTTGGAAAGTAGACACCCCAAGCTATTTGCTGAGAGGCATGTCGAGTCCATGGAATATTTTATATTTTGCCACAAGTTGCGGGAAAATTACAAACTTTTTTTTTTTTTGCACAAAGTTGTCACTAAATGATATTTTGCTCAAACATTCCATGGGAATATGTGGAATTACACCCCAAAATACATTCAGCTGTTTCTCCTGAGTACGGGGATACCACATGTGTGGGACTTTTTGGGAGCCTAGCCACGTACGGGACCCCGAAAACCAAGCACCGCCTTCAGGATTTCTAAGGGCGTAAATTTTTGATTTCACTCTTCACTGCCTATCACAGTTTCGGAGGCCATGGAATGCCCAGGTGGCACAAAACCCCCCCAAATGACCCCATTTTGGAAAGTAGACACCCCAAGCTATTTGCTGAGAGGCATGGTGAGTATTTTGCAGCTCTCATTTGTTTCTGAAAATGAAGAAAGACAAGAAAAACTTATTTTTTTTCTTTTTTCAATTTTCAAAACTTTGTGACAAAAAGCGAGGTCTGCAAAATACTCACTATACCTCTCAGCAAATAGCTTGGGGTGTCTACTTTCCAAAATGGGGTCATTTGGGGGGGGGGGTTGTGCCACCTGGGCATTCCATGGCCTCCGAAACTGTGATAGGCAGTGAAGAGTGAAATCAAAAATTTACACCCTTACAAGACCCGAAGGCGGTGCTTGGTTTTCGGGGTCCCGTACGCGGCTAGGCTCCCAAAAAGTCTCACACATGTGGTATCCCCGTACTCAGGAGAAGCAACAGAATGTATTTTGGGGTGTAATTTCACATATTCCCATGGCATGTTTGAGCAATATATCATTTAGTGACAACTTTGTGCAAAAGTCACAATATAAAATATTCCATGGACTCGACATGCCTCTCAGAAAATAGCTTGGGGTGTCTACTTTCCAAAATGGGGTAATTTGGGGGGGTTTTGAACTGTCCTGGCATTTTATGCACAACATTTAGAAGCTTATGTCACACATCACCCACTCTTCTAACCACTTGAAGACAAAGCCCTTTCTGACACTATTAGTTAACATGAAAAAATATTTTTTTTTTAAAGAAAATTACTTTGAACCCCAAACATTATATATTTTTTTAAGCAAAGGCCCTACAGATTAAAATGGTGGGCGTTTCATTTTTTTTTTCACACAGTATTTGCGCAGCGATTTTTCAAACGCATTTTTTTGGGAAAAAACACACTTTTTTTTTTTAAATTTTAATGCACTAAAACACACTATATTGCTCAAATGTTTGATGAAATAAAAAAGATGATCTTAGGCCGAGTGCATGGATACCAAACACGACATGCTTTAAAATTGCGCACAAACGTGCAGTGGCGACAAACTACATACATTTTTAAAAGCTTTTACAGGTTACCACTTTAGATTTACAGAGGAGGTCTACTGCTAAAATGACTGCCCTCGATCTGACCTTTGCGGTGACACCTCACATGCATGGTGCAATTGCTGTTTACATTTGACGCCAGACTGATGCTTGCGTTCGCCTTTGCGGGAGAGCAGGGGGGGGCAGGGGTGCTTTTTTTTTTTCTTTATTATTTTTTTTGCTTTTTTATCTTATTTTTATCTCTTCCTTTCATTTTTTTTTAATAATTTTTATTGTTATCTCAGGAAATGTAAATATCCCCTATGATAGCAATAGGTAGTGACAGGTACTCTTTTTTTTGAAAAAAATGGGGTCTATTAGACCCTAGATCTCTCCTCTGCCCTCAAAGCATCTGACCACACCAAGATCGGTGTGATAAAATGCTTTCCCAATTTCCCAATGGCGCTGTTTACATCCGGCAAAATCGAAGTCATGAAATGCTCGTAGCTTCCGGTTTCTTAGGCCATAGAGATGTTTGGAGCCACTCTGGTCTCTGATCACCTATATGGTCAGCTGGTGGAATCACCGGCTGCATTCTCCCTGTTGGGACAGGAGAGCCAGAGAAAAACACGGAAGACGGTGGGGGGGGGGGGGCATTCCCTCCCACTGCTTGTAAAAGCAGTCTAGAGGCTAATTAGCCGCTAGGATTGCTTTTACATGAAAGCCGACCGCTGGCTGAAAAGAATGATACCAAGATGATACCTAAACCTGCAGGCATCATTCTGGTATAACCACTCAAAGTCCAACAACATACCAGTACATTGCTGGTCCTTGTTGGGCATACAGTTGCAATAAAAAGTATGTGAACCCTTTTGGAATGATGTGGATTTCTGCACAAATTGGTGATAAAATGTGATCTGATCTTCATCTAAGTCACAACAATAGACAATCACAGTCGGTTTAAACTAATAACACACAAAGACTTAAATGTTACCATGTTTTTATTGAACACACCATGTAAACATTCACAGTGCAGGTGGAAAAAGTATGTGAACCCTTGGATTTAATAACTGGTTGAACCTCCTTTGGCAGCAATAACTTCAACCAAACGTTTCCTGTAGTTGCAGATCAGACGTGCACAATGGTCGGGAGTAATTCTTGACCATTCCTCTTTACAGAACTGTTTCAGTTCAGCAATATTCTTGGGATGTCTGGTGGGAATCGCTTTCTTGAGGTCATGCCGCAGCATCTCAATCGGGTTGAGGTCAGGACTCTGACTGGGCCACTCCAGAAGGCGTATTTTCTTCTGTTTAAGCCATTCTGTTGTTGATTTACTTCTATGCTTTGGGTCGTTGTCCTGTTGCAAAACCCATCTTCTGTTGAGCTTCAGCTGGTGGACAGATGGCCTTAAGTTCTCCTGCAAAATGTCTTGATAAACTTGAGAATTCATTTTTCCTTCGATGATAGCAATCTGTCCAGGCCCAGACGCAGCAAAGCCGCCCCAAACCATGATGCCCCCACCACCATACTTCACAGTTGGGATGAGGTTTTGATGTTGGTGTGCTGTGCCTCTTTTTCTCCACACATAGTGTTGTGTGTTTCTTCCAAACAACTCAACTTTGGTTTCATCTGTCCACAGAATATTTTGTCAGTACTGCTGTGGAACATCCAGGTTCTCTTGTGCAAATTGTAAACGTGCAGCAATGTTTTATTTGGACAGCAGTGTCTTCCTCTGTGGTATCCTCCCATGAAATCCATTCTTGTTTAGTGTTTTACGTACCGTAGATTCACTAACAGGAATGTTAGCATATGCCAGAGACTTTTGTAAGTCTTTAGCTGACACTCTAGGATTATTCTTCACCTCATTGAGCATTCTGCGCTGTGCTCTTGCAGTCATCTTTACAGGACGCCCACTCCTAGGGAGAGTAGTAGCAGTGCTGAACTTTCTCCATTTATAGACAATTTGTCTTACCGTGGACTGATGAACAGCAAGGCTTTTGGAGATACTTTTATAACCCTTTCCAGCTTTATGCAAGTCAACAATTCTTAATCGTAGGTCTTCTGAGAGCTCTTTTGTGCGAGGCATCATTCACATCAGGCAATGCTTCTTGTGAAAAGCAAACCCAGAACTGGTGTGTGTTTTTTATAGGGCAGGGCAGCTGTAACCAACACCTCCAATCTCATCTCATTGATTGGACTCCAGTTGGCTGACACCTCACTCCAATTAGCTCTTGGAGATCTCATTAGTCTAGGGGTTCACATACTTTTTCCACCTGCACTGTGAATGTTTACATGGTGTGTTCAATAAAAACATGGTAACATTTAATTCTTTGTGTGTTATTAGTTTAAGCAGACTGTGATTGTCTATTGTTGTGACTTAGATGAAGATCAGATCACATTTTATGACCAATTTGTGCCGAAATCCATATCATTCCAAAAGGGTTCACATACTTTTTATTGCAACTGTATATTGTAATCTTTTTTTTTTTTATGCAGCCTGTGGGCTGAACGAAAAAGAGATCGGTGGGTATGCCCACCACTAGAATACCTCCCTTCATCCATCCACTTCTAATGATGGGCATACATGCACCATTTATATATGCGGAAGCATGGGGGCATCCGCCCCAAAAGTTAGGAGCAAATCGCTCCTCCGCCTTCTGCTGCCCCCACGCTTCGGCATATATCACCTCCGACAGCGCTGGAGTCATGGCTTTGTGTCGTGGGAGCAAACGCTGTTGCTGTCAAGATAGATAAATCTGTGCTGCAGCTGAATGGTGTACCTGAAAACAAAAATGGTTAACAATAAAGCACAGTAAACAGTAAAGTATTAAAAATTGCATACCTGAAAAGCAAACGGGATAAAACATAATAACAATAAAACATTGCAGAATAGAATACAGTAAAAAAGAGCAGAACAATAGAGAGAATAGAGAGAGAGAGAACAATAAAACGACAACTATTTTTGTTTTTTATATATTTTTGTATGTTTTTTTTTTTTTACACTTTTTTTGTAACTAACTTTTATAACTGTAACCGGTTCCAGGTTCGGGTCTCTCAAAATGCGATGGCATCTTGGGAGACCCTGTGAAAGTGTGCCTAGTCTGTGCAATGCTGTACCCTACGCTAATACTCAACTAGTGTATGGTAGCGTTCAAAACATTCACCAATGCAAAGACCAGGATTGTCAGGACAGGAGGGACAATAATAGCGGGTGTCACGCCTATATCCGCGCTTGCTGCAGACACAACATCTTTTTGGGGGGGTTCGTTGGGTAGGGGTACTCGGGAGGACATAAAGAAAATGCCTCTCATGCAGCCGACTGCATTTGGTTGGGGATGTGAATGGGGGAAGTACGGGCGCTGCAGAAGTGGTGGGTTCCCAATTAGGATTGGCGAATGCAGCAGGAAGGGCATTATGGGCACGACGGGCCTGTGTTTGTCTTCTTGGTGGCAGCGGGACACTACTTGTGCTTGTCACCTCACCAGCTTGAACTGCACTTATGGGACTCGCCACGTCACCAAGTGTTACTGCAGTGCTGGTTTGACTACGACCGGGGTGTACTAGGCCGCTGGTGCTTGCCAGTTCACCAAAACGCTACCAAAAAAACTGTTAGCGATCGCAGGGATCAGGCCTGACTCTGCGAACGCTGCAGTTATGCGTTTAGTGTTTTGTAAGTGACAGTGATCGATCGATACTGCACTTGGGTGGGCTGGGCCGGGCGGAGGGGCAAAACGCAGGTACTAGCAGGTATCTGGGCTGATTCCGCTAACACTGCGTTTTTGGGAACCCTAAACTGCTGGGGACGCTAGTATAGATCTGATCGGATCAGATATTGATCCGTTCAGATACTATACCACTAAGGGAGGCGTATGCTGCGTGCGTGGGTGTTAGCGGTACTGGCGCTAATCTGACGCTGCCTGGGGCGACGCATATCACCGCCGGGCGATCAGGGGGCTAAACCTTTATTCGGTAATAAACGGCGGGTGCCCTGACACTATAAAAATAAACGAACTAACCTGCGTCACCCGTAACAGTTATACAGTGATCAGTGGTGAAAGGGTTAACTAGGGGGCAATCAAGGGGTTAAAACATTTATTAGATAGTATATGGGGGTCCCTGTCACTATAAAACGCTGACTGCGAACCTAAATATTTACGTCCCTAACTAGCATCACCAGCGACACTAATACAGCGATCAGAAAAATGATCGCTTAGTGACACTGGTGACAGGGGGTGATCAAGGGGTAAAAACTTGGTTAGGGGGGTTAGGGGGGTATCCTAGACCTAAAGGGGGGTAATACTAACTGCCCTACCACACTAACTGTCACAAACTGACACCAATGCAGTAATCAGTAAAAAAAAAACTGCTATTGGTGTCACTGTGACGGGGGGAGGGAGGTGATCGGGGGGGGAGGTGATCAGGGGGGAGGTGATCGGGGGGGAGGTGATCGGGGGGGAGGTGATCGGGGGGGGAGGTGATCGGGGGGGAGGTGATCGGGGGGGAGGTGATCGGGGGGGGAGGTGATCGGGGGGGAGGTGATCGGGGGGGGTGAAAAGTGTGCCTGCATGTTCTACTGTCAGTGTAGTGTTGTGCAGATTTACTTGGATGTCATCTCTCCTCGGAAGCCGGAACGAAAAGGCTTCCAGAGGAGAGGAGAGGAGAGGAGAGGAGAGGTGACATCACTTCCTCTGCCGCTGTTGACATTACAGCAGCAGAGGAAGATTTTCCTTCGTTGGGAGCGAACGTGAGGGCGTGGCCACGAATGAGTGGCCTCCCCCTCAGCATTGATCACTCCCCTAACAATGCCGACCGCCTCGGGCATCGGGTGGGAGGCAGATCACATGCCAGGTATGTGATTTTGCCTGCCTGTGCCATTCTGCCGCAGTATATCTGCGTTAGGCGGTCGGCAAGTGGTTAACGGTGTTCCGGTGGCTTTCGAATTTGCCGCAAGCACCGCATATTGTTCGCATATTGTTCGGCGAAATAGGAGAACACCCGATGTTTGAGTTGAACTTGCCTTCAACTCGAACATTGGGCTCATCTCTAGTCGCCACCTTCAGTGGAGTGGGAACCGCCATCAGGATGATTGAGGTATATACGTTTCTTAGCCTGCTTACCCCCCTTCCTTCACGCTTTAATGTTCCTTGTGATTCCTCCTCCATAGAAATCATTGACTCACCACCAGAAGAACTTCCACCCTCCACCTCAGAAAACACCTCAAAAGTATTTGCCACCTCCACCCTCCCAGGTTCAGGAGCACTGACATCCTTCTTCCTCCTCCGCCTCTTACCCTTTTTCCTTTTAGCCTCCAACTATTCCATATCCTCATTCAACAATCCTGGTGGCAGAAATCCCCCCACCCCCCAGGACATCCTCATCCCCCCGCCCGCCCCCCGGACATCCTCATCCCTCTGCCCCGCCCCCCGGGACATCCTCATCCCTCTGCCCCCCAGGACATCCTCATCCCGCCCCCCAGGACATTCTCATCCCTCCGCCCCGCCCCCAGAACATCCTCATCCCTCCGCCCCCCAGGACATCCTCATCCCTCTGCCCCGCCCCCCAGGACATCCTCATCCTTCTGCCCCGCCCCCCAGGACATCCTCATCCCTCCGCCCCGCCCCCCAGGACATCCTCATCCCTCCGCCCCGCCCCCAGGACATCCTCATCCCTCCGCCCGCCCCCCAGGACATCCTCATCCCTCTGCCCCGCCCCCCAGGACATCCTCATCCCTCTGCCCCCAGGACATCCTCATCCCCCTGCCCCCCAGGACATCCTCATCCCTCTGCCCCCCAGGACATCCTCATCCCTCCGCCCCCCAGGACATCCTCATCCCTCCACCCCCAGGACATCCTCATCCCTCCGCCCCTAGGACATCCTCATCCCTCCGCCCCGCCCCCCAGGACATCCTCACCCCCCCCGCCCCCCAGGACATCCTCATCCCTCCACCCCGCCCTCCAGGACATCCTCATCCCTGCCCCCCGCCCCCCAGCAGCACCTTGCAGAACAGCACCACCTGGTGGAGAAGCTCCTCTGGTGCAGAGACTGTTGTGACTGGCTCAGTGATCTCTGTACAGCACTGCGGTATATGTCAGAGCTATATAAATGTATAATAATAATAGTGTGTGACACTGGGGAGGTGACATTGGAGTGTAAGCTCCTCTGTATAGAGACTGATGTGACTGGAGTATAAAGTTCATTTTATTTATTTTTAAACTTGTGCACTAAATTTGAAATATCACTATACTTATTTTATGCTCTTTCTCTCTCTTTTTAATCTTCTTCCAGCTGTAATCACCTGATGGAACCAAAATGTGGAAGTGTTATACATACACGTTCTGTGCACTGTCCATATTTATTTGCGTTGTCATTACTTTCTCCTACTTCTCCTACCATGTACAATTCAGACATTTGAAGATGAGATCTCATGGACTTCCCATTGCCACAGACACCATTACAGCTCTGGATAATCGAACATTTATCATCTCTCCGTATTATGAGCCTAGACTTGGCCAATCAGTCCGGGTCATCGCCATCATCCATGAATCTGTGAAAGAACTCTACTGTATCTTCCATTGTTCCTCCCATCAGAACATCTCTGTCAGGGCAGAAATAGATCTTCACGACGACAGATTCGGGTTCCCATATGGAACAGCAGATCTTCTATGTGCAGAACCTTCTGGGTGTGATTACACTTATATGTCTTTCTCTAATTCCACAAATACATTTCAGGACCTCCTGTTTGAAGTCAAGAACCGTCCACCACAACCAATCTCCTCCAATTTCACCGTCTGTATTTCTACTTTATATGGAAACTACAACAATGTCCTCCAGATGATCCAGAGTATTGAGATGTACAAGATTCTGGGGGCCTCTAGAGTCACTATCTATAAAACCAACTGTTCCCAGGATGTAGATAAGGTGTTATGTCATTACATTGATGAAGGAACTCTAGAGGTGGTGCCATGGCCAATAGACCACCATCTGCATACAGCAAAAGGATGGCGTTATTCCAAAGTACCCACCGCTGAGATCGGATATTTTGGACAAACTGCAGCCTTAAATGATTGTCTATACAGGAACATGTACAAAAGTAAGTTTGTTCTCTTCAATGACATTGATGAAATTATTCTTCCAGTCAAGGACTGGGACTGGTCATCACTGATGGAGAATCTCCAGAATAAACACCCAGATACAAGTGTCTTCCGCATTGAGAATCACATCTTCCCGAATTCAGTCAAAATCTCTGGATTTGACTTGTGGTCTCATGTTCCTGGGGTCAATATTCTCCATCATTCTGTCCGGGAACCTATGAACTGGAGACTCTTCAATGGCCGCAAATTGATTGTGAATCCCCGAGATGTATTTCAGACCTCCGTACACTCAGCTCTGAAACAAAGAGGACACTGGAAGAATATAAGATCAGATATGGTCCTCACCTTTCACTGTACACATAAATATAGAAGGGACATCACCGCAAAGGACCTCATTCCAGATGATGTACTGAGGAGACACAACATGTCCTTAGTGCCCAATGTAGATAAGGTGATTCAGAGACTTTTCCCTCAGCAATAGATCTCCCCCCGTATATCCTGTAATGTAGAGTGAAGACTAAAATTCTGTGTGTTCACAATTTAAAAACTCAAGTTTATCGATTTGTTTACTGATTAATGAAGACTGCTTGGAACGTGGGTGCTCAACCTATGGTCCTCCAGCTGAATGCAGAACTCCAAGTCGCATCATATCTCTGCCTTTGGGAGTCATGCTTGTAACTGTCTTGCCTTGCAATTCCTCATAGGACTTGTAGTTCTGCAACAGCTCGATGGCTACATTTTGAGCACCCATGGGATTGAAGAGCCTTGTTCTCGGGGCTGTTCTTCAGCTGGAACTTGGTGGAGCTAAGTTCCACCACTTTTGTCTGAGGCTCTCTGCTCCCCGCTTACCACTATCACTTCTAAACACAGAAGTTCAGCCTCCATGTGACAGCTTGTCTACCAACAGCTCCCACAGATCTGATCTCCTGAGCGGCTCCCAATGAGTGCAGGATGGGGACAAGGAAGATGCAGGCATCTAGGGTGCAGTGCGGATGCCGACACCCCCACTGGAAATTTCCTCCTAAAGGGTGCTGGGAGGTACTAAAGCCGACTGGGTGGGTTCCACCACATCCCAAAGGTGCTCTATTGGATTGAGATCTGGTGAGCGTGGAGGTCATTGGAGTACAGTGACCACACTGTAGTCATATAGGGATAGACATGGTCAACAACAATACTGAGGTAGGCCGTGGTGTTTAAACAATGCTCAATTGGTATTAAGGGGTCCATAGTGCGCCAAGAAAATATCCCCCACACCATTACACCCCCACCACCAGCCTGAACCAGTGATACCCCATCCCCCACACCATTACACCCCCACCACCAGCCTGAACCGGTGATACCCCATCCCCCACACCATTACACCCCCACCACCAGCCTGAACCAGTGATATCCCATCCCCCACACCATTACACCCCCACCACCAGCCTGAACCAGTGATATCCCATCCTCCACACCATTACACCCCCACCACCAGCCTGAACCAGTGATATCCCATCCCCCACACCATTACACCCCCACCACCAGCCTGAACCAGTGATACCCCATCCCCCACACCATTACACCCCCACCACCAGCCTGAACCAGTGATATCCCATCCCCCACACCATTACACCCCCACCACCAGCCTGAACCAGTGATATCCCATCCTCCACACCATTACACCCCCACCACCAGCCTGAACCAGTGATACCCCATCCCCCACACCATTACACCCCCACCACCAGCCTGAACCGGTGATACCCCATCCCCCACACCATTACACCCCCACCACCAGCCTGAACCAGTGATATCCCATCCCCCACACCATTACACCCCCACCACCAGCCTGAACCAGTGATATCCCATCCTCCACACCATTACACCCCCACCACCAGCCTGAACCAGTGATATCCCATCCCCCACACCATTACACCCCCACCACCAGCCTGAACCGGTGATACCCCATCCCCCACACCATTACACCCCCACCACCAGCCTGAACCGGTGATACCCCATCCCCCACACCATTACACCCCCACCACCAGCCTGAACCAGTGATATCCCATCCCTCACACCATTACACCCCCACCACCAGCCTGAACCGGTGATATCCCATCCCCCACACCATTACACCCCCACCACCAGCCTGAACCGGTGATACCCCATCCCCCACACCATTACTACCCCACCACCAGCCTGAACCGGTGATATCCCATCCCCCACACCATTACACCCCCACCACCAGCCTGAACCGGTGATACCCCATCCCCCACACCATTACTACCCCACCACCAGCCTGAACCGGTGATATCCCATCCCCCACACCATTACACCCCCACCACCAACCTGAACCGGTGATATCCCATCCCCCACACCATTACACCCCCACCACCAGCCTGAACCGGTGATATCCCATCCCCCACACCATTACACCCCCACCACCAGCCTGAACCGGTGATACCCCATCCCCCACACCATTACACCCCCACCACCAGCCTGAACCGGTGATATCCCATCCCCCACACCATTACACCCCCACCACCAGCCTGAACCGGTGATATCCCATCCCCCACACCATTACACCCCCACCACCAGCCTGAACCGGTGATATCCCATCCCCCACACCATTACACCCCCACCACCAGCCTGAACCGGTGATATCCCATCCCCCACACCATTACACCCCCACCACCAGCCTGAACCAGTGATATCCCATCCCCCACACCATTACACCCCCACCACCAGCCTGAACCGGTGATATCCCATCCCCCACACCATTACACCCCCACCACCAGCCTGAACCGGTGATACCCCATCCCCCACACCATTACTACCCCACCACCAGCCTGAACCGGTGATATCCCATCCCCCACACCATTACACCCCCACCACCAGCCTGAACCGGTGATATCCCATCCCCCACACCATTACACCTCCACCACCAGCCTGAACCGGTGATATCCCATCCTCCACACCATTACACCCCCACCACCAGCCTGAACCGGTGATATCCCATCCCCCACACCATTACACCCCCATCACCAGCCTATACCAGTGATATCCCATCCCCCACACCATTACACCCCCACCACCAGCCTGAACCGGTGATATCCCATCCCCCACACCATTACACCCCCACCACCAGCCTGAACCGGTGATATCCCATCCCCCACACCATTACACCCCCACCACCAGCCTGAACCGGTGATATCCCATCCCCCACACCATTACACCCCCACCACCAGCCTGAACCGGTGATATCCCATCCCCCACACCATTACACCCCCACCACCAGCCTGAACCGGTGATACCCCATCCCCCACACCATTACACCCCCACCACCAGCCTGAACCGGTGATATCCCATCCCCCACACCATTACACCCCCACCACCAGCCTGAACCGGTGATATCCCATCCCCCACAACATTACACCCCCACCACCAGCCTGAACCTGTGATACCCCATCCCCCACACCATTACACCCCCACCACCAGCCTGAACCGGTGATATCCCATCCCCCACACCATTACACCCCCACCACCAGCCTGAACCGGTGATATCCCATCCCCCACAACATTACACCCCCACCACCAGCCTGAACCGGTGATATCCCATCCCCCACACCATTACACCCCCACCACCAGCCTGAACCGGTGATACCCCATCCCCCACACCATTACACCCCCACCACCAGCCTGAACCGGTGATATACTATCCCCCACACCATTACACTCCCACCACCAGCCTGAACCGGTGATACCCCATCCCCCACACCATTACACCCCCACCACCAGCCTGAACCTGTGATACCCCATCCCCCACACCATTACACCCCCACCACCAGCCTGAACCGGTGATATCCCATCCCCCACACCATTACACCCCCACCACCAGCCTGAACCGGTGATATCCCATCCCCCACACCATTACACCCCCACCACCAACCTGAACCGGTGATACCCCATCCCCCACACCATTACACCCCCACCACCAGCCTGAACCGGTGATATCCCATCCCCCACACCATTACACCCCCACCACCAACCTGAACCGGTGATATCCCATCCCCCACACCATTACACCCCCACCACCAACCTGAACCGGTGATACCCCATCCCCCACACCATTACACCCCCACCACCAGCCTGAACCGGTGATATCCCATCCCCCACACCATTACACCCCCACCACCAGCCTGAACCGGTGATATCCCATCCCCCACACCATTACACCCCCACCACCAGCCTGAACCGGTGATATCCCATCCCCCACACCATTACACCCCCACCACCAGTCTGAACCGGTGATATCCCATCCCCCACACCATTACACCTCCACCACCAGCCTGAACCGGTGATACCCCATCCCCCACACCATTACACCACCACCACCAGCCTGAACCGGTGATACCCCATCCCCCACACCATTACACCACCACCACCAGCCTGAACCGGTGATATCCCATCCCCCACACCATTACACCCCCACCACCAGCCTGAACCGGTGATACCCCATCCCCCACACCATTACACCCCCACCACCAGCCTGAACCGGTGATATCCCATCCCCCACCATTACACCCCACCACCAGCCTGAACCGGAGATATCCCATCCCCCACACCATTACACCCCCACCACCAGCCTGAACCGGTGATACCCCATCCCCCACACCATTACACCCCCACCACCAGCCTGAACCGGTGATATCCCATCCCCCACCATTACACCCCACCACCAGCCTGAACCGGTGATATCCCATCCCCCACACCATTACACCCCCACCACCAGCCTGAACCGGTGATATCCCATCCCCCACACCATTACACCCCCACCACCAGCCTGAACCGGTGATATCCCATCCCCCACACCATTACACCCCCCACCACCAGCCTGAACCGGTGATACCCCATCCCCCACACCATTACACCCCCACCACCAGCCTGAACCGGTGATACCCCATCCCCCACACCATTACACCCCCACCACCAGCCTGAACCGGTGATACCCCATCCCCCACACCATTACATCCCCACCACCAGCCTGAACCGGTGATATCCCATCCCCCCACACCATTACACCCCCACCACCAGCCTGAACCGGTGATACCCCATCCCCCACACCATTACACCCCCACCACCAGCCTGAACCGGTGATATCCCATCCCCCACACCATTATACCCCCACCACCAGCCTGAACCAGTGATATCCCATCCCCCACACCATTACACCCCCACCACCAGCCTGAACCGGTGATATCCCATCCCCCACACCATTACACCCCCAGCACCAGCCTGAACCGGTGATATCCCAACCCCCACACCATTACACCCCCCACCACCAGCCTGAACCGGTGATATCCCATCCCCCACACCATTACACCCCCACCACCAGCCTGAACCGGTGATATCCCATCCCCCACACCATTACACTCCCACCACCAGCCTGAACCGGTGATACCCCATCCCCCACACCATTACACCCCCACCACCAGCCTGAACCTGTGATACCCCATCCCCCACACCATTACACCCCCACCACCAGCCTGAACCGGTGATATCCCATCCCCCACACCATTACACCCCCACCACCAACCTGAACCGGTGATACCCCATCCCCCACACCATTACACCCCCACCACCAGCCTGAACCGGTGATATCCCATCCCCCACACCATTACACCCCCACCACCAGCCTGAACCGGTGATATCCCATCCCCCACACCATTACACCCCCACCACCAACCTGAACCGGTGATACCCCATCCCCCACACCATTACACCCCCACCACCAGCCTGAACCGGTGATATCCCCTCCCCCACACCATTACACCCCCACCACCAGCCTGAACCGGTGATATCCCATCCTCCACACCATTACACCCCCACCACCAGCCTGAACCAGTGATATCCCATCCCCCACACCATTACACCCCCACCACCAGCCTGAACCGGTGATATCCCATCCTCCACACCATTACACCCCCACCACCAGCCTGAACCGGTGATATCCCATCCTCCACACCATTACACCCCCACCACCAGCCTGAACCGGTGATACCCCATCCCCCACACCATTACACCCCCCACCACCAGCCTGAACCGGTGATACCCCATCCCCCACACCATTACACCCCCACCACCAGCCTGAACCGGTGATACCCCATCCCCCACACCATTACACCCCTACCACCAGCCTGAACCGGTGATATCCCATCCCCCACACCATTACACCCCCACCACCAGCCTGAACCGGTGATACCCCATCCCCCACACCATTACACCCCCACCACCAGCCTGAACCAGTGATATCCCATCCCCCACACCATTACACCCCCACCACCAGCCTGAACCGGTGATATCCCATCCCCCACACCATTACACCTCCACCACCAGCCTGAACCAGTGATATCCCATCCCCCACACCATTACACCCCCACCACCAGCCTGAACCGGTGATACCCCATCCCCCACACCATTACACCCCCACCACCAGCCTGAACCAGTGATATCCCATCCCCCACACCATTACATCCCCACCACCAGCCTGAACCGGTGATATCCCATCCCCCACACCATTACACCCCCCACCACCAGCCTGAACCGGTGATATCCCATCCCCCACACCATTACACCCCACCACCAGCCTGAACCGGTGATATCCCATCCCCCACACCATTACACCTCCACCACCAGCCTGAACCAGTGATATCCCATCCCCCACACCATTACACCTCCACCACCAGCCTGAACCGGTGATACCCCATCCCCCACACCATTACACCCCCACCACCAGCCTGAACCAGTGATATCCCATCCCCCACACCATTACACCCCCACCACCAGCCTGAACCGGTGATATCCCATCCCCCACACCATTACACCTCCACCACCAGCCTGAACCGGTGATATCCCATCCCCCACACCATTACACCCCCACCACCAGCCTGAACCGGTGATATCCCCTCCCCCACACCATTACACCTCCACCACCAGCCTGAACCAGTGATATCCCATCCCCCACACCATTACACCCCCACCACCAGCCTGAACCGGTGATATCATATCCCCCACACCATTACACCCCCACCACCAGCCTGAACCGGTGATACCCCATCCCCCACACCATTACACCCCCACCACCAGCCTGAACCGGTGATATCCCATCCCCCACACCATTACACCCCCACCATCAGCCTGAACCGGTGATATCCCATCCCCCACACCATTACACCTCCACCACCAGCCTGAACCAGTGATATCCCATCCCCCACACCATTACACCCCCACCACCAGCCTGAACCGGTGATATCCCATCCCCCACACCATTACACCTCCACCACCAGCCTGAACCGGTGATATCCCATCCCCCATACCATTACACCCCCACCACCAGCCTGAAACGGTGATATCCCATCCCCCACACCATTACACCCCCACCACCAGCCTGAACCGGTGATATCCCATCCCCCACACCATTACACCACCAGCCTGAACCGGTGATATCCCATCCCCCACACCATTACACCCCCCACCACCACCTGCCTGAACCGGTGATATCCCATCCCCCACACCATTACACCACCAGCCTGAACCGGTGATATCCCATCCCCCACACCATTACACCCCCCACCACCAGCCTAAACCAGTGATATCCCATCCCCCACACCATTACACCTCCACCACCAGCCTGAACCGGTGATATCCCATCCCCCACACCATTACACCCCCACCACCAGCCTGAACCAGTGATATCCCATCCCCCACACCATTACACCCCCACCACCAGCCTGAACTGGTGATATCCCATCCCCCACACCATTACATCCCCACCACCAGCCTGAACCGGTGATATCCCATCCCCCACACCATTACACCCCCACCACCAGCCTGAACCAGTGATATCCCATCCCCCACACCATTACACCCCCACCACCAGCCTGAACCGGTGATATCCCCTCCCCCACACCATTACACCTCCACCACCAGCCTGAACCAGTGATATCCCATCCCCCACACCATTACACCCCCACCACCAGCCTGAACCGGTGATATCCCATCCCCCACACCATTACACCCCCACCACCAGCCTGAACCGGTGATATCCCATCCCCCACACCATTACACCTCCACCACCAGCCTGAACCGGTGATACCCCATCCCCCACACCATTACACCCCCACCACCAGCCTGAACCGGTGATATCCCATCCCCCACACCATTACACCCCCACCACCAGCCTGAACCGGTGATACCCCATCCCCCACACCATTACACCTCCACCACCAGCCTGAACCGGTGATATCCCATCCCCCCCACCATTACACCCCCACCACCAGCCTGAACCGGTGATATCCCATCCCCCACACCATTACACCTCCACCACCAGCCTGAACCGGTGATATCCCATCCCCCACACCATTACACCCCCACCACCAGCCTGAACCGGTGATATCCCATCCCCCACACCATTACACCCCCACCACCAGCCTGAACCGGTGATATCCCATCCCCCACACCATTACACCCCCACCACCAGCCTGAACCTGTGATACCCCATCCCCCACACCATTACACCCCCACCACCAGCCTGAACCAGTGATATCCCATCCCCCACACCATTACACCCCCACCACCAGCCTGAACCGGTGATATCCCATCCCCCACACCATTACACCTCCACCACCAGCCTGAACCAGTGATATCCCATCCCCCACACCATTACACCCCCACCACCAGCCTGAACCGGTGATATCCCATCCCCCACACCATTACACCCCCACCACCAGCCTGAACCGGTGATATCCCATCCCCCACACCATTACACCCCCACCACCAGCCTGAACCAGTGATATCCCATCCCCCACACCATTACACCCCCACCACCAGCCTGAACCGGTGATATCCCATCCCCCACACCATTACACCCCCACCACCAGCCTGAACCGGTGATACCCCATCCCCCACACCATTACACCCCCACCACCAGCCTGAACTAGTGATATCCCATCCCCCACACCATTACACCCCCACCACCAGCCTGAACCGGTGATATCCCATCCCCCACACCATTACACCCCCACCACCAGCCTGAACCGGTGATATCCCATCCCCCACACCATTACACCCCACCACCAGCCTGAACCGGTGATATCCCCTCCCCCACACCATTACACTCCCACCACTAGCCTGAACCAGTGATACCCCATCCCCCACACCATTACACCCCCACCACCAGTCTGAACCAGTGATACCCCATCCCCCACACCATTACACCTCCACCACCAGCCTGAACCAGTGATACCCCATCCCCCACACCATTACACCTCCACCACCAGCCTGAACCGGTGATATCCCATCCCCCACACCATTACACCCCCACCACCAGCCTGAACCGGTGATATCCCATCCCCCACACCATTACACCCCCACCACCAGCCTGAACCAGTGATATCCCATCCCCCACACCATTACACCACCACCACCAGCCTGAACCGGTGATATCCCATCCCCCACACCATTACACCCCCACCACCAGCCTGAACCGGTGATACCCCATCCCCCACACCATTACACCCCCACCACCAGCCTGAACCGGTGATACCCCATCCCCCACACCATTACACCCCCACCACCAGCCTGAACCATGATATCCCATCCCCCACACCATTACACCCCCACCACCAGCCTGAACCAGTGATATCCCATCCCCCACACCATTACACCCCCACCACCAGCCTGAACCGGTGATATCCCATCCCCCACACCATTACACCCCCACCACCAGCCTGAACCGGTGATATCCCATCCCCCACACCATTACACCCCCACCACCAGCCTGAACCGGTGATATCCCATCCCCCACACCATTACACCCCCACCACCAGCCTGGACCGGTGATATCCCATCCCCCAAACCATTATACCCCCACCACCAGCCTGAACCAGTGATATCCCATCCCCCACACCATTACACCCCCACCACCAGCCTGAACCGGTGATATCCCATCCCCCACACCATTACACCTCCACCACCAGCCTGAACCAGTGATATCCCATCCCCCACACCATTACACCCCCACCACCAGCCTGAACCGATGATATCCCATCCCCCACACCATTACACCCCCACCACCAGCCTGAACCGGTGATATCCCATCCCCCACACCATTACACCCCCACCACCAGCCTGAACCGGTGATATCCCATCCCCCACACCATTACACCCCCACCACCAGCCTGAACCCGTGATACCCCATCCCCCACACCATTACACCCCCACCACCAGCCTGAACCGGTGATATCCCATCCCCCACACCATTACACCCCCACCACCAGCCTGAACCCGTGATATCCCATCCCCACACCATTACACCCCCACCACCAGCCTGAACCGGTGATATCCCATCCCCCACACCATTACACCCCCACTACCAGCCTGAACTGGTGATACCCCATCCCCCACACCATTACACCCCCACCACCAGCCTGAACCGGTGATACCCCATCCCCCACACCATTACACCCCCACCACCAGCCTGAACCGGTGATATCCCATCCCCCACACCATTACACCCCCACTACCAACCTGAACCGGTGATATCCCATCCCCCACACCATTACACCCCCACCACCAGCCTGAACCGGTGATATCCCATCCCCCACACCATTACACCCCCACCACCAGCCTGAACCGGTGATACCCCATCCCCCACACCATTACACCCCCACCACCAGCCTGAACCGGTGATATCCCATCCCCCACACCATTACACCCCCACCACCAGCCTGAACCGGTGATATCCCATCCCCCACACCATTACACCCCCACCACCAGCCTGAACCGGTGATATCCCATCCCCCACACCATTACACCCCCATCACCAGCCTGAACCGGTGATATCCCATCCCCCACACCATTACACCCCCACCACCAGCCTGAACCGGTGATATCCCATCCCCCACACCATTACACCCCCACCACCAGCCTGAACCGGAGATATCCCATCCCCCACATCATTACACCTCCACCACCAGCCTGAACCGGTGATATCCCATCCCTCACACCATTACACCCCCCACCACCAGCCTGAACCAATGATACCCCATCCCCCACACCATTATACCCCCACCACCAGCCTGAACCAGTGATATCCCATCCCCCACACCATTACACTCCACCACCAGCCTGAACCGGTGATACCCCATCCCCCACACCATTACACTCCCACCACCAGCCTGAACCACTGATACCCCATCCCCCACACCATTATACCCCCACCACCAGCCTGAACCAGTGATATCCCATCCCCCACACCATTACACCCCCACCACCAGTCTGAACCGGTGATATCCCATCCCCCACACCATTACACCCCCACCACCAGCCTGAACCGGTGATATCCCATCCCCCACACCATTACACCCCCACCACCAGCCTGAACCAGTGATATCCCATCCCCCACACCATTACACCCCCACCACCAGCCTGAACCAGTGATATCCCATCCCCCACACCATTACACCCCCACCACCAGCCTGAACCGGTGATATCCCATCCCCCACACCATTACACTCCCACCACCAGCCTGAACCGGTGATATCCCATCCCCCACACCATTACACCCCCACCACCAGCCTGAACCAGTAATATCCCATCCCCCACACCATTACACCCCCACCACCAGCCTGAACCGGTGATATCCCATCCCCCACACCATTACACCCCCACCACCAGCCTGAACCTGTGATATCCCATCCCCCACACCATTACACCACCACCACCAGCCTGAACCTGTGATATCCCCTCCCCCACACCATTACACCCCCACCACCAGCCTGAACCGGTGATACCCCATCCCCCACACCATTACACTCCCACCACCAGCCTGAACCGGTGATATCCCATCCCCCACACCATTACACCCCCACCACCAGCCTGAACCGGTGATATCCCATCCCCCACACCATTACACCCCACCACCAGCCTGAACCGGTGATACCCCATCCCCCACATCATTACACCCCCACCACCAGCCTGAACCGGTGATATCCCATCCCCCACACCATTACACCCCCCACCACCAGCCTGAACCGGTGATATCCCACCCACCACACCATTACACCCCCACCACCAGCCTGAACCGGTGATACCCCATCCCCCCACACCATTACACCTCCACCACCAGCCTGAACCAGTGATATCCCCTCCCCCACACCATTACACCCCCACCACCAGCCTGAACCGGTGATACCCCATCCCCCACACCATTACACTCCCACCACCAGCCTGAACCGGTGATATCCCATCCCCCACACCATTACACCCCCACCACCAGCCTGAACCGGTGATATCCCATCCCCCACACCATTACACCCCCACCACCAGCCTGAACCAGTGATATCCCATCCCCCACACCATTACACCCCCACCACCAGCCTGAACCGGTGATATCCCATCCCCCACACCATTACACCCCTACCACCAGCCTGAACCAGTGATATCCCATCCCCCACACCATTACACCCCCCACCACCAGCCTGAACCGGTGATATCCCATCCCCCACACCATTACACCCCCCACCACCAGCCTGAACCGGTGATATCCCACCCACCACACCATTACACCCCCACCACCAGCCTGAACCGGTGATACCCCATCCCCCACACCATTACACCCCCACCACCAGCCTGAACCAGTGATATCCCATCCCCCACACCATTACACCCCACCACCAGCCTGAACCGGTGATATCCCATCCCCCACACCATTACACCCCCCACCACCAGCCTGAACCAGTGATATCCCATCCCCCACACCATTACACCCCCACCACCAGCCTGAACCGGTGATACCCCATCCCCCACACCATTACACCCCCACCACCAGCCTGAACCGGTGATACCCCATCCCCCACACCATTACACCTCCACCACCAGCCTGAACCTGAGATACCCCATCCCCCACACCATTACACCCCCACCACCAGCCTGAACCGGTGATACCCCATCCCCCACACCATTACACCCCCACCACCAGCCTGAACCTGTGATATCCCATCCCCCACACCATTACACCCCCACCACCAGCCTGAACCGGTGATACCCCATCCCCCACACCATTACACCCCCACCACCAGCCTGAACCGGTGATATCCCATCCCCCACACCATTACACCCCCACCACCAGCCTGAACCTGTGATATCCCATCCCCCACACCATTACACCCCCACCACCAGCCTGAACCGGTGATACCCCATCCCCCACACCATTACACCCCCACCACCAGCCTGAACCGGTGATATCCCATCCCCCACACCATTACACCCCCACCACCAGCCTGAACCGGTGATATCCCATCCCCCACACCATTATACCCCCACCACCAGCCTGAACCAGTGATATCCCATCCCCCACACCATTACACCCCCCACCACCAGCCTGAACCGGTGATATCCCATCCCCCACACCATTACACCCCCACCACCAGCCTGAACCGGTGATATCCCATCCCCCACACCATTACACCCCCACCACCAGCCTGAACCTGTGATATCCCATCCCCCACACCATTACACCCCCACCACCAGCCTGAACCGGTGATACCCCATCCCCCACACCATTACACCCCCACCACCAGCCTGAACCGGTGATACCCCATCCCCCACACCATTACACCCCCACCACCAGCCTGAACCGGTGATATCCCATCCCCCACACCATTACACCCCCACCACCAGCCTGAACCGGTGATATCCCATCCCCCACACCATTATACCCCCACCACCAGCCTGAACCAGTGATATCCCATCCCCCACACCATTATACCCCCCACCACCAGCCTGAACCGGTGATATCCCATCCCCCACACCATTACACCCCCACCACCAGCCTGAACCGGTGATATCCCATCCCCCACACCATTACACCCCCACCACCAGCCTGAACCGGTGATATCCCATCCCCCACACCATTACACCCCCACCACCAGCCTGAACCTGTGATTTCCCATCCCCCACACCATTACACCCCCACCACCAGCCTGAACCGGTGATATCCCATCCCCCACACCATTACACCCCCACCACCAGCCTGAACCGGTGATATCCCATCCCCCACACCATTACACCCCCACCACCAGCCTGAACCGGTGATATCCCATCCCCCACACCATTACACCCCCACCACCAGCCTGAACCGGTGATACCCCATCCCCCACACCATTACACCCCCACCACCAGCCTGAACCGGTGATATCCCATCCCCCACACCATTACACCCCCACCACCAGCCTGAACCGGTGATACCCCATCCCCCACACCATTACACCCCCACCACCAGCCTGAACCGGTGATATCCCATCCCCCACACCATTACACCCCCACCACCAGCCTGAACCGGTGATATCCCATCCCCCACACCATTACACCCCCACCACCAGCCTGAACCGGTGATATCCCATCCCCCACACCATTACACCCCCACCACCAGCCTGAACCTGTGATATCCCATCCCCCACACCATTACACCCCCACCACCAGCCTGAACCGGTGATATCCCATCCCCCACACCATTACACCCCCACCACCAGCCTGAACCGGTGATATCCCATCCCCCACACTATTACACCTCCACCACCAGCCTGAACCGGTGATACCCCATCCCCCACACCATTATACCCCCACCACCAGCCTGAACCGGTGATATCCCATCCCCCACACCATTACACCCCCACCACCAGCCTGAACCGGTGATATCCCATCCCCCACACCATTACACCCCCACCACCAGCCTGAACCTGTGATTTCCCATCCCCCACACCATTATACCCCCCACCACCAGCCTGAACTGGTGATACCCCATCCCCCACACCATTACACCCCCACCACCAGCCTGAACCTGTGATTTCCCATCCCCCACACCATTACACCCCCACCACCAGCCTGAACCTGTGATATCCCATCCCCCACACCATTACACCCCCACCACCAGCCTGAACCGGTGATACCCCATCCCCCACACCATTACACCCCCACCACCAGCCTGAACCGGTGATACCCCATCCCCCACACCATTACACCCCCACCACCAGCCTGAACCGGTGATATCCCATCCCCCACACCATTACACCCCCACCACCAGCCTGAACCGGTGATATCCCATCCCCCACACCATTATACCCCCACCACCAGCCTGAACCAGTGATATCCCATCCCCCACACCATTATACCCCCCACCACCAGCCTGAACCGGTGATATCCCATCCCCCACACCATTACACCCCCACCACCAGCCTGAACCGGTGATATCCCATCCCCCACACCATTACACCCCCACCACCAGCCTGAACCGGTGATATCCCATCCCCCACACCATTACACCCCCACCACCAGCCTGAACCTGTGATTTCCCATCCCCCACACCATTACACCCCCACCACCAGCCTGAACCGGTGATATCCCATCCCCCACACCATTACACCCCCACCACCAGCCTGAACCGGTGATATCCCATCCCCCACACCATTACACCCCCACCACCAGCCTGAACCGGTGATATCCCATCCCCCACACCATTACACCCCCACCACCAGCCTGAACCGGTGATACCCCATCCCCCACACCATTACACCCCCACCACCAGCCTGAACCGGTGATATCCCATCCCCCACACCATTACACCCCCACCACCAGCCTGAACCGGTGATACCCCATCCCCCACACCATTACACCCCCACCACCAGCCTGAACCGGTGATATCCCATCCCCCACACCATTACACCCCCACCACCAGCCTGAACCGGTGATATCCCATCCCCCACACCATTACACCCCCACCACCAGCCTGAACCGGTGATATCCCATCCCCCACACCATTACACCCCCACCACCAGCCTGAACCTGTGATATCCCATCCCCCACACCATTACACCCCCACCACCAGCCTGAACCGGTGATATCCCATCCCCCACACCATTACACCCCCACCACCAGCCTGAACCGGTGATATCCCATCCCCCACACTATTACACCCCCACCACCAGCCTGAACCGGTGATATCCCATCCCCCACACCATTACACCCCCACCACCAGCCTGAACCGGTGATACCCCATCCCCCACACCATTATACCCCCACCACCAGCCTGAACCGGTGATATCCCATCCCCCACACCATTACACCCCCACCACCAGCCTGAACCGGTGATATCCCATCCCCCACACCATTACACCCCCACCACCAGCCTGAACCTGTGATTTCCCATCCCCCACACCATTATACCCCCCACCACCAGCCTGAACTGGTGATACCCCATCCCCCACACCATTACACCCCCACCACCAGCCTGAACCTGTGATATCCCATCCCCCACACCATTACACCCCCACCACCAGCCTGAACCGGTGATATCCCATCCCCCACACCATTACACCCCCACCACCAGCCTGAACCGGTGATATCCCATCCCCCACACCATTACACCCCCACCACCAGCCTGAACCGGTGATATCCCATCCCCCACACCATTATACCCCCACCACCAGCCTGAACCAGTGATATCCCATCCCCCACACCATTATACCCCCACCACCAGCCTGAACCAGTGATATCCCATCCCCCACACCATTACACCCCCACCACCAGCCTGAACCGGTGATATCCCATCCCCCACACCATTACACCCCCACCACCAGCCTGAACCAGTGATATCCCATCCCCCACACCATTACACCCCCACCACCAGCCTGAACCTGTGATATCCCCTCCCCCACACCATTACACCCCCACCACCAGCCTGAACCAGTGATATCCCATCCCCCACATCATTACACCCCCACCACCAGCCTGAACCGGTGATACCCCATCCCCCACACCATTACACCCCCACCACCAGCCTGAACCGGTGATATCCCATCCCCCACACCATTACACCCCCCACCACCAGCCTGAACCGGTGATATCCCATCCCCCACACCATTATACCCCCACCACCAGCCTGAACCGGTGATATCCCATCCCCCACACCATTACACCCCCACCACCAGCCTGAACCGGTGATATCCCATCCCCCACACCATTACACCCCCACCACCAGCCTGAACCGGTGATATCCCATCCCCCACACCATTACACCCCCACCACCAGCCTGAACCGGTGATATCCCATCCCCCACACCATTACACCCTCACCACCAGCCTGAACCTGTGATATCCCATCCCCCACACCATTACACCCCCACCACCAGCCTGAACCGGTGATATCCCATCCCCCACACCATTACACCCCCACCACCAGCCTGAACCAGTGATATCCCATCCCCCACACCATTACACCCCTCACCACCAGCCTGAACCTGTGATACCCCATCCCCCACACCATTACACCTCCACCACCAGCCTGAACCGGTGATACCCCATCCCCCACACCATTACACCCCCACCACCAGCCTGAACCTGTGATACCCCATCCCCCACACCATTACACCTCCACCACCAGCCTGAACCGGTGATACCCCATCCCCCACACCATTACATCCCCACCACCAGCCTGAACCTGTGATATCCCATCCCCCACACCATTACACCCCCACCACCAGCCTGAACCGGTGATACCCCATCCCCCACACCATTACACCTCCACCACCAGCCTGAACCGGTGATATCCCATCCCCCACACCATTACACCCCCACCACCAGCCTGAACCGGTGATACCCCATCCCCCACACCATTACACCCCCACCACCAGCCTGAACCGGTGATACCCCATCCCCCACACCATTACACCTCCACCACCAGCCTGAACCAGTGATATCCCATCCCCCCACACCATTACACCCCCACCACCAGCCTGAACCGGTGATATCCCATCCCCCACACCATTACACCCTCACCACCAGCCTGAACCGGTGATATCCCCTCCCCCACACCATTACACCCCCACCACCAGCCTGAACCGGTGATACCCCATCCCCCACACCATTACACCCCCACCACCAGCCTGAACCGGTGATATCCCATCCCCCACACCATTACACCCCCACCACCAGCCTGAACCGGTGATATCCCATCCCCCACACCATTACATCCCCACCACCAGCCTGAACCGGTGATATCCCATCCCCCACACCATTACACCCCCACCACCAGCCTGAACCGGTGATATCCCATCCCCCACACCATTACATCCCCACCACCAGCCTGAACCGGTGATATCCCATCCCCCACACCATTACACCCCCACCACCAGTCTGAACCGGTGATATCCCATCCCCCACACCATTACACCCCCACCACCAGTCTGAACCGGTGATATCCCATCCCCCACACCATTACACCCCCACCACCAGCCTGAACCAGTGATATCCCATCCCCCACACCATTACACCCCCACCACCAGCCTGAACCGGTGATATCCCATCCCCCACACCATTACACCCCCACCACCAGCCTGAACCAGTGATATCCCATCCCCCACACCATTACACCCCCACCACCAGCCTGAACCGGTGATATCCCATCCCCCACACCATTACACCCCCACCACCAGCCTGAACCGGTGATATCCCATCCCCCGCACCATTACTCCCCCACCACCAGTCTGAACCGGTGATATCCCATCCCCCACACCATTACACCCCCACCACCAGCCTGAACCAGTGATATCCCATCCCCCACACCATTACACCCCCCACCACCAGCCTGAACCGGTGATATCCCATCCCCCACACCATTACACCCCCACCACCAGTCTGAACCGGTGATACCCCATCCCCCACACCATTACACCCCCACCACCAGCCTGAACCGGTGATATCCCATCCCCCACACCATTACACCCCCACCACCAGCCTGAACCGGTGATATCCCATCCCCCACACCATTACACCCCCACCACCAGCCTGAACCGGTGATATCCCATCCCCCACACCATTACACCCCCACCACCAGCCTGAACCGGTGATATCCCATCCCCCACACCATTACACCTCCACCACCAGCCTGAACCTGTGATATCCCATCCCCCGCACCATTACTCCCCCACCACCAGCCTGAACCGGTGATATCCCATCCCCCACACCATTACACCCCCCCACCACCAGCCTGAACCGGTGATATCCCATCCCCCACACCATTACACCCCCACCACCAGCCTGAACCGGTGATACCCCATCCCCCACACCATTACACCCCCACCACCAGCCTGAACCAGTGATATCCCATCCCCCACACCATTACACCCCCACCACCAGCCTGAACCGGTGATATCCCATCCCCCACACCATTACACCCCCACCACCAGCCTGAACCGGTGATATCCCATCCCCCACACCATTACACCCCCACCACCAGTCTGAACCGGTGATACCCCATCCCCCACACCATTACACCCCCACCACCAGCCTGAACCGGTGATATCCCATCCCCCACACCATTACACCCCCACCACCAGCCTGAACCGGTGATATCCCATCCCCCACACCATTACACCCCCACCACCAGCCTGAACCGGTGATATCCCATCCCCCACACCATTACACCCCCACCACCAGCCTGAACCGGTGATATCCCATCCCCCACACCATTACACCCCCACCACCAGCCTGAACCGGTGATACCCCATCCCCCACACCATTACACCCCCCACCACCAGCCTGAACCGGTGATATCCCATCCCCCACACCATTATACCCCCACCACCAGCCTGAACCAGTGATATCCCATCCCCCACACCATTATACCCCCCACCACCAGCCTGAACCGGTGATACCCCATCCCCCACACCATTACACCCCCACCACCAGCCTGAACCGGTGATACCCCATCCCCCACACCATTACACCCCCACCACCAGCCTGAACCTGTGATATCCCATCCCCCACACCATTACACCCCCACCACCAGCCTGAACCTGTGATACCCCATCCCCCACACCATTACACCCCCACCACCAGCCTGAACCTGTGATATCCCATCCCCCACACCATTACACCCCCACCACCAGCCTGAACCTGTGATATCCCATCCCCCACACCATTACACCCCCACCACCAGCCTGAACCGGTGATACCCCATCCCCCACCATTACACCCCCACCACCAGCCTGAACCGGTGATATCCCATCCCCCACACCATTACACCCCCACCACCAGCCTGAACCAGTGATATCCCATCCCCCACACCATTACACCCCCACAACCAGCCTGAACCGGTGATATCCCATCCTCCACACCATTACACCCCCACCACCAACCTGAACCGGTGATATCCCATCCCCCACACCATTACACCCCCACCACCAGCCTGAACCTGTGATATCCCATCCCCCACACCATTACACCCCCACCACCAGCCTGAACCGGTGATATCCCATCCCCCACACCATTACACCCCCACAACCAGCCTGAACCGGTGATATCCCATCCTCCACACCATTACACCCCCACCACCAACCTGAACCGGTGATATCCCATCCCCCACACCATTACACCCCCCACCACCAGCCTGAACCGGTGATACCCCATCCCCCACCATTACACCCCCACCACCAGCCTGAACCGGTGATATCCCATCCCCCACACCATTACACCCCCACAACCAGCCTGAACCGGTGATATCCCATCCTCCACACCATTACACCCCCACCACCAACCTGAACCGGTGATATCCCATCCCCCACACCATTACACCCCCCACCACCAGCCTGAACCGGTGATACCCCATCCCCCACCATTACACCCCCACCACCAGCCTGAACTGGTGATATCCCATCCCCCACACCATTACACCCCCACCACCAGCCTGAACTGGTGATATCCCATCCCCCACACCATTACACCCCACCACCAGCCTGAACCGGTGATACCCCATCCCCCACACCATTACACCCCCACCACCAGCCTGAACCTGTGATATCCCATCCCCCACACCATTACACCTCCACCACCAGCCTGAACCGGTGATATCCCATCCCCCACACCATTACACCCCCACCACCAGCCTGAACCTGTGATATCCCATCCCCCACACCATTACACCCCCACCACCAGCCTGAACCGGTGATATCCCATCCCCCACACCATTACACCCCCACCACCAGCCTGAACCGGTGATATCCCATCCCCCACACCATTACACCCCCACCACCAGCCTGAACCGGTGATATCCCATCCCCCACACCATTATACCCCCACCACCAGCCTGAACCAGTGATATCCCATCCCCCACACCATTATACCCCCACCACCAGCCTGAACCAGTGATATCCCATCCCCCACACCATTACACCCCCACCACCAGTCTGAACCGGTGATATCCCATCCCCCACAACATTACACCCCCACCACCAGCCTGAACCGGTGATATCCCATCCCCCACACCATTACACTCCCACCACCAGCCTGAACCGGTGATATCCCATCCCCCACACCATTACACCCCCACCACCAGCCTGAACCAGTGATATCCCATCCCCCACACCATTACACCTCCACCACCAGCCTGAACCGGTGATATCCCATCCCCCACACCATTACACCCCCACCACCAGCCTGAACCAGTGATATCCCATCCCCCACACCATTACACCCCCACCACCAGCCTGAACCGGTGATATCCCATCCCCCACACCATTACACCCCCACCACCAGCCTGAACCGGTGATATCCCATCCCCCACACCATTACACCCCCACCACCAGCCTGAACCGGTGATACCCCATCCCCCACACCATTACACCCCCACCACCAGCCTGAACCGGTGATATCCCATCCCCCGCACCATTACTCCCCCACCACCAGCCTGAACCAGTGATATCCCATCCCCCACACCATTACACCCCCACCACCAGCCTGAACCGGTGATATCCCATCCCCCACACCATTACACCCCCACCACCAGCCTGAACCGGTGATATCCCATCCCCCACACCATTACACCCCCACCACCAGCCTGAACCAGTGATATCCCATCCTCCACACCATTACACCCCCACCACCAGCCTGAACCGGTGATATCCCATCCCCCACACCATTACACCCCCACCACCAGCCTGAACCGGTGATATCCCATCCCCCACACCATTACACCCCCCACCACCAGCCTGAACCGGTGATATCCCATCCCCCACACCATTACACCCCCACCACCAGCCTGAACCGGTGATATCCCATCCCCCACACCATTACACCCCCACCACCAGCCTGAACCGGTGATACCCCATCCCCCACACCATTACACCCCCACCACCAGCCTGAACCGGTGATATCCCATCCCCCACACCATTACACCCCCACCACCAGCCTGAACCAGTGATATCCCATCCCCCACACCATTACACCCCCACCACCAGCCTGAACCGGTGATACCCCATCCCCCACACCATTACACCCCCACCACCAGCCTGAACCAGTGATATCCCATCCCCCACACCATTACACCCCCACCACCAGCCTGAACCGGTGATATCCCATCCCCCACACCATTACACCCCCACCACCAGCCTGAACCAGTGATATCCCATCCTCCACACCATTACACCCCCACCACCAGCCTGAACCGGTGATATCCCATCCCCCACACCATTACACCCCCACCACCAGCCTGAACCAGTGATATCCCATCCCCCTCACCATTACACCCCCACCACCAGCCTGAACCGGTGATATCCCATCCCCCACACCATTACACCCCCACCACCAGCCTGAACCGGTGATATCCCATCCCCCACACCATTACACCCCCACCACCAGTCTGAACCGGTGATATCCCATCCCCCACACCATTACACCCCCCACCACCAGCCTGAACCGGTGATACCCCATCCCCCACACCATTACACCCCCACCACCAGCCTGAACCAGTGATATCCCATCCCCCACACCATTACACCCCCACCACCAGCCTGAACCGGTGATATCCCATCCCCCACACCATTACACCTCCACCACCAGCCTGAACCGGTGATACCCCATCCCCCACACCATTACACCCCCACCACCAGCCTGAACCGGTGATACCCCATCCCCCACACCATTACACCCCCACCACCAGCCTGAACCGGTGATACCCCATCCCCCACACCATTACACCCCCACCACCAGCCTGAACCATGATATCCCATCCCCCACACCATTACACCCTCACCACCAGCCTGAACCGGTGATATCCCATCCCCCACACCATTACACCCCCACCACCAGCCTGAACCGGTGATATCCCATCCCCCACACCATTACACCCCCACCACCAGCCTGAACCGGTGATACCCCATCCCCCACACCATTACACCCCCACCACCAGCCCGAACCGGTGATATCCCATCCCCCCCACCATTACACCCCCACCACCAGCCTGAACCAGTGATACCCCATCCCCCACACCATTACACCCCCACCACCAGCCTGAACCGGTGATATCCCATCCCCCACACCATTACACCCCTCACCACCAGCCTGAACCGGTGATACCCCATCCCCCCACACCATTACACCCCCACCACCAGCCTGAACCAGTGATATCCCATCCCCCACACCATTACACCCCCACCACCAGCCTGAACCAGTGATATCCCATCCCCCCACACCATTACACCCCCACCACCAGCCTGAACCGGTGATATCCCACCCCCCCCACCATTACACCCCCACCACCAGCCTGAACCAGTGATATCCCATCCCCCACACCATTACACCCCCACCACCAGCCTGAACCGGTGATATCCCATCCCCCACACCATTACACCCCCACCACCAGCCTGAACCAGTGATATCCCATCCCCCACACCATTACACCCCCACCACCAGCCTGAACCGGTGATATCCCATCCCCCACACCATTACACCTCCACCACCAGCCTGAACCGGTGATATCCCCTCCCCCACACCATTACACCCTCACCACCAGCCTGAACCGGTGATATCCCATCCCCCACACCATTACACCCCCACCACCAGCCTGAACCGGTGATATCCCATCCCTCACACCATTACACCCCCACCACCAGCCTGAACCGGTGATACCCCATCCCCCACACCATTACACCCCCACCACCAGCCTGAACCGGTGATACCCCATCCCCCACACCATTACACCCCCACCACCAGCCTGAACCGGTAATACCCCATCCCCCACACCATTACACCTCCACCACCAGTCTGAACCGGTGATATCCCATCCCCCACACCATTACACCCCCACCACCAGCCTGAACCAGTGATATCCCATCCCCCACACCATTACACCCCCACCACCAGCCTGAACCGGTGATATCCCCTCCCCCCACACCATTACACCCCCACCACCAGCCTGAACCGGTGATACCCCATCCCCCACACCATTACACCCCCACCACCAGCCTGAACCGGTGATATCCCATCCCCCACACCATTACACCTCCACCACCAGCCTGAACCGGTGATATCCCATCCCCCACACCATTACACCCCCACCACCAGCCTGAACCGGTGATATCCCATCCCCCCACACCATTACACCCCCACCACCAGTCTGAACCAGTGATATCCCATCCCCCCACACCATTACACCTCCACCACCAGCCTGAACCGGTGATATCCCATCCCCCACACCATTACACCCCCACCACCAGCCTGAACCGGTGATATCCCATCCCCCACACCATTATACCCCCACCACCAGCCTGAACCGGTGATATCCCATCCCCCACACCATTATACCCCCACCACCAGCCTGAACCGGTGATATCCCATCCCCCACACCATTACACCCCCACCACCAGCCTGAACCGGTGATATCACATCCCCCACACCATTACACCCCCACCACCAGCCTGAACCGGTGATATCCCATCCCCCACACCATTACACCCCCACCACCAGCCTGAACCAGTGATATCCCATCCCCCACACCATTACACCCCCACCACCAGCCTGAACCGGTGATACCCCATCCCCCACACCATTACACCCCCACCACCAGCCTGAACCGGTGATATCCCATCCCCCACACCATTACACCCCCACCACCAGCCTGAACCGGTGATATCCCATCCCCCACACCATTACACCCCCACCACCAGCCTGAACCGGTGATATCCCATCCCCCACACCATTACACCCCCCACCACCAGCCTGAACCAGTGATATCCCATCCCCCACACCATTACACCCCCACCACCAGCCTGAACCGGTAATACCCCATCCCCCACACCATTACACCCCCACCACCAGCCTGAACCGGTGATACCCCATCCCCCACACCATTACACCTCCACCACCAGCCTGAACCGGTGATACCCCATCCCCCACACCATTACACCTCCACCACCAGCCTGAACCGGTGATATCCCATCCCCCACACCATTACACCCCCACCACCAGCCTGAACCGGTGATACCCCATCCCCCACACCATTACACCAGCCTGAACCGGTGATATCCCATCCCCCACACCATTACACCCCCACCACCAGCCTGAACCAGTGATATCCCATCCCCCACACCATTACACCTCCACCACCAGCCTGAACCGGTGATACCCCATCCCCCACACCATTACACCCCCACCACCAGCCTGAACCGGTGATATCCCATCCCCCACACCATTACACCACCACCACCAGCCTGAACCAGTGATATCCCATCCCCCACACCATTACACCCCCACCACCAGCCCGAACCGGTGATATCCCATCCCCCCCACCATTACACCCCCCACCACCAGCCTGAACCGGTGATATCCCATCCCCCACACCATTACACCCCTCACCACCAGCCTGAACCGGTGATACCCCATCCCCCACACCATTACACCCCCACCACCAGCCTGAACCGGTGATACCCCATCCCCCACACCATTATACCCCCCACCACCAGCCTGAACCGGTGATATCCCATCCCCCACACCATTATACCCCCACCACCAGCCTGAACCAGTGATATCCCATCCCCCACACCATTATACCCCCACCACCAGCCTGAACCAGTGATATCCCATCCCCCACACCATTACACCCCCACCACCAGTCTGAACCGGTGATATCCCATCCCCCACAACATTACACCCCCACCACCAGCCTGAACCGGTGATATCCCATCCCCCACACCATTACACCCCCACCACCAGCCTGAACCGGTGATATCCCATCCCCCACACCATTACACTCCCACCACCAGCCTGAACCGGTGATATCCCATCCCCCACACCATTACACCCCCACCACCAGCCTGAACCAGTAATATCCCATCCCCCACACCATTACACCCCCACCACCAGCCTGAACCGGTGATATCCCATCCCCCACACCATTACACCCCCACCACCAGCCTGAACCTGTGATATCCCATCCCCCACACCATTACACCCCCACCACCAGCCTGAACCAGTGATATCCCATCCCCCACACCATTACACCCCCACCACCAGCCTGAACCGATGATATCCCATCCCCCACACCATTACACCCCCACCACCAGCCTGAACCGGTGATATCCCATCCCCCACACCATTACACCCCCACCACCAGCCTGAACCTGTGATATCCCATCCCCCGCACCATTACTCCCCCACCACCAGTCTGAACCGGTGATATCCCATCCCCCACACCATTACACCCCCACCACCAGCCTGAACCGGTGATACCCCATCCCCCACACCATTACACCCCCCACCACCAGCCTGAACCGGTGATATCCCATCCCCCACACCATTATACCCCCACCACCAGCCTGAACCAGTGATATCCCATCCCCCACACCATTATACCCCCCACCACCAGCCTGAACCGGTGATACCCCATCCCCCACACCATTACACCCCCACCACCAGCCTGAACCGGTGATACCCCATCCCCCACACCATTATACCCCCACCACCAGCCTGAACCGGTGATATCCCATCCCCCACACCATTACACCCCCACCACCAGCCTGAACCTGTGATATCCCATCCCCCACACCATTACACCCCCACCACCAGCCTGAACCGGTGATATCCCATCCCCCACACCATTACACCCCCACCACCAGCCTGAACCGGTGATATCCCATCCCCCACACCATTACACCCCCACCACCAGCCTGAACCGGTGATATCCCATCCCCCACACCATTATACCCCCACCACCAGCCTGAACCGGTGATATCCCATCCCCCACACCATTATACCCCCACCACCAGCCTGAACCAGTGATATCCCATCCCCCACACCATTACACCCCCACCACCAGTCTGAACCGGTGATATCCCATCCCCCACACCATTACACCCCCACCACCAGCCTGAACCGGTGATATCCCATCCCCCACACCATTACACCCCCACCACCAGCCTGAACCGGTGATATCCCATCCCCCACAACATTACACCCCCACCACCAGCCTGAACCGGTGATATCCCATCCCCCACACCATTACACTCCCACCACCAGCCTGAACCGGTGATATCCCATCCCCCACACCATTACACCCCCACCACCAGCCTGAACCGGTGATACCCCATCCCCCACACCATTACACCCCCACCACCAGCCTGAACCGGTGATATCCCATCCCCCACACCATTACACCCCCACCACCAGCCTGAACCGGTGATATCCCATCCCCCACACCATTACACCCCCACCACCAGCCTGAACCGGTGATATCCCATCCCCCACACCATTACACCCCCACCACCAGCCTGAACCGGTGATATCCCATCCCCCACACCATTACACCCCCACCACCAGCCTGAACTGGTGATATCCCATCCCCCCACACCATTACACCCCCACCACCAGCCTGAACCGGTGATATCCCATCCCCCACACCATTACACCCCCACCACCAGCCTGAACCGGTGATATCCCATCCCCCACACCATTACACCCCCACCACCAGCCTGAACCGGTGATATCCCATCCCCCACACCATTACACCCCCACCACCAGCCTGAACTGGTGATATCCCATCCCCCACACCATTACACCCCCACCACCAGCCTGAACCAGTGATATCCCATCCCCCACACCATTACACCCCCCACCACCAGCCTGAACTGGTGATATCCCATCCCCCACACCATTACACCCCCACCACCAGCCTGAACCGGTGATATCCCATCCCCCACACCATTACACCCCCACCACCAGCCTGAACCTGTGATATCCCATCCCCCACACCATTACACCCCCACCACCAGCCTGAACCGGTGATATCCCATCCCCCACACCATTACACCCCCACCACCAGCCTGAACCAGTGATATCCCATCCCCCACACCATTACACCCCCCACCACCAGCCTGAACCGGTGATACCCCATCCCCCACACCATTACACCCCCACCACCAGCCTGAACCGGTGATATCCCATCCCCCACACCATTACACCCCTCACCACCAGCCTGAACCAGTGATATCCCATCCCCCACACCATTACACCCCCACCACCAGCCTGAACCGGTGATATCCCATCCCCCACACCATTACACCCCCACCACCAGCCTGAACCGGTGATACCCCATCCCCCCACACCATTACACCCCCACCACCAGCCTGAACCGGTGATATCCCATCCCCCACACCATTACACCCCCCACCACCAGCCTGAACCGGTGATATCCCATCCCCCACACCATTACACCCCCACCACCAGCCTGAACCAGTGATATCCCATCCCCCACACCATTACACCCCCACCACCAGCCTGAACCAGTGATATCCCATCCCCCACACCATTACATCCCCACCACCAGCCTGAACCAGTGATATCCCATCCCCCACACCATTACACCCCCACCACCAGCCTGAACCGGTGATATCCCATCCCCCACACCATTACACCCCTCACCACCAGCCTGAACCGGTGATACCCCATCCCCCCACACCATTACACCCCCACCACCAGCCTGAACCAGTGATATCCCATCCCCCACACCATTACACCCCCACCACCAGCCTGAACCGGTGATATCCCATCCCCCACACCATTACACCCCCACCACCAGCCTGAACCGGTGACATCCCATCCTCCACACCATTACACCCCCCACCACCACCCTGAACCGGTGATATCCCATCCCCCACACCATTACACCCCCACCACCAGCCTGAACTGGTGATATCCCATCCCCCACACCATTACACCCCCACCACCAGCCTGAACCGGTGATATCCCATCCCCCACACCATTACACCCCCACCACCAGCCTGAACCAGTGATATCCCATCCCCCACACCATTACACCCCCACCACCAGCCTGAACCAGTGATATCCCATCCCCCCACACCATTACACCCCCACCACCAGCCTGAACCGGTGATATCCCATCCCCCACACCATTACACCCCTACCACCAGCCTGAACCGGTGATATCCCATCCCCCACACCATTACACCCCCACCACCAGCCTGAACCGGTGATATCCCATCCCCCACACCATTACACCCCCACCACCAGCCTGAACCTGTGATATCCCATCCCCCACACCATTACACCCCCACCACCAGCCTGAACCGGTGATATCCCATCCCCCACACCATTACACCTCCACCACCAGCCTGAACCAGTGATATCCCATCCCACACACCATTACACCCCCACCACCAACCTGAACCGGTGATATCCCATCCCCCACACCATTACACCTCCACCACCAGCCTGAACTGGTGATACCCCATCCCCCACACCATTACACCCCCACCACCAGCCTGAACCGGTGATATCCCATCCCCCACACCATTATACCCCCCACCACCAGCCTGAACCAGTGATATCCCATCCCCCACACCATTACACCCCCACCACCAGCCTGAACCGGTGATATCCCATCCCCCACACCATTACACCCCCACCACCAGCCTGAACCGGTGATACCCCATCCCCCACACCATTACACCCCCACCACCAGCCTGAACCGGTGATATCCCATCCCCCACACCATTACACCCCCACCACCATCCTGAACCGGTGATATCCCATCCCCCACACCATTACACCCCCACCACCAGCCTGAACCTGTGATATCCCATCCCCCACACCATTACACTCCCACCACCAGCCTGAACCGGTGATATCCCATCCCCCACACCATTACACCCCCACCACCAGCCTGAACCGGTGATATCCCATCCCCCACACCATTACACCCCCACCACCAGCCTGAACCGGTGATATCCCATCCCCCACACCATTACACCCCCACCACCAGCCTGGACCGGTGATATCCCATCCCCCAAACCATTATACCCCCACCACCAGCCTGAACCAGTGATATCCCATCCCCCACACCATTACACCCCCACCACCAGCCTGAACCGGTGATATCCCATCCCCCACACCATTACACCCCCACCACCAGCCTGAACCGGTGATATCCCATCCCCCACACCATTACACCCCCACCACCAGCCTGAACCGATGATATCCCCTCCCCCCACACCATTACACCCCCACTACCAGCCTGAACCAGTGATATCCCATCCCCCACACCATTACACCCCCACCACCAGTCTGAACCGGTGATATCCCATCCCCCACACCATTACACCCCCACCACCAGCCTGAACCGGTGATATCCCATCCCCCACACCATTACACCCCCACCACCAGCCTGAACCGGTGATATCCCATCCCCCACACCATTACACCCCCACCACCAGCCTGAACCGATGATATCCCCTCCCCCCACACCATTACACCCCCACTACCAGCCTGAACCAGTGATATCCCATCCCCCACACCATTACACCCCCACCACCAGTCTGAACCGGTGATATCCCATCCCCCACACCATTACACCCCCACCACCAGCCTGAACCGGTGATATCCCATCCCCCACACCATTACACCCCCACCACCAGCCTGAACCGGTGATATCCCATCCCCCACACCATTACACCTCCACCACCAGCCTGAACCGGTGATATCCCATCCCCCACACCATTACACCCCCACCACCAGCCTGAACCGGTGATATCCCATCCCCCACACCATTACACCCCCACCACCAGTCTGAACCGGTGATATCCCATCCCCCACACCATTACACCCCCACCACCAGCCTGAACCGGTGATACCCCATCCCCCACACCATTACACCCCCACCACCAGCCTGAACCGGTAATACCCCATCCCCCACACCATTACACCTCCACCACCAGTCTGAACCGGTGATATCACATCCCCCACACCATTACACCCCCACCACCAGCCTGAACCAGTGATATCCCATCCCCCACACCATTACACCCCCACCACCAGCCTGAACCAGTGATATCCCATCCCCCACACCATTACACCCCCACCACCAGCCTGAACCGGTGATATCCCCTCCCCCCACACCATTACACCCCCCCACCAGCCTGAACCGGTGATATCCCATCCCCCACACCATTACACCCCCACCACCAGCCTGAACCGGTGATATCCCATCCCCCACACCATTACACCCCCACCACCAGCCTGAACCGGTGATATCCCATCCCCCACACCATTACACCCCCACCACCAGCCTGAACCGGTGATATCCCATCCCCCACACCATTATACCCCCACCACCAGCCTGAACCGGTGATATCCCATCCCCCACACCATTATACCCCCACCACCAGCCTGAACCGGTGATATCCCATCCCCCACACCATTACACCCCCACCACCAGCCTGAACCGGAGATATCCCATCCCCCACACCATTACACCCCCACCACCAGCCTGAACCGGTGATACCCCATCCCCCACACCATTACACCTCCACCACCAGCCTGAACTGGTGATATCCCATCCCCCACACCATTACACCCCCACCACCAGCCTGAACCTGTGATATCCCATCCCCCACACCATTACACCTCCACCACCAGCCTGAACCGGTGATATCCCATCCCCCACACCATTACACCCCCACCACCAGCCTGAACCAGTGATATCCCATCCCCCACACCATTACACCCCCCCACCAGCCTGAACCGGTGATATCACATCCCCCACACCATTACACCCCCACCACCAGCCTGAACCAGTGATATCCCATCCCCCACACCATTACACCCCCACCACCAGCCTGAACCAGTGATATCCCATCCCCCACACCATTACACCCCCACCACCAGCCTGAACCGGTGATATCCCATCCCCCACACCATTACACCCCCACCACCAGCCTGAACCGGTGATATCCCATCCCCCACACCATTACACCCCCACCACCAGCCTGAACCGGTGATACCCCATCCCCCACACCATTACACCCCCACCACCAGCCTGAACCGGTGATATCCCATCCCCCACACCATTACACCCCCACCACCAGCCTGAACCAGTGATATCCCATCCCCCACACCATTACACCCCCACCACCAGCCTGAACCAGTGATATCCCATCCCCCACACCATTACACCCCCACCACCAGCCTGAACCGGTGATACCCCATCCCCCACACCATTACACCCCCACCACCAGCCTGAACCGGTGATACCCCATCCTCCACACCATTACACCCCCACCACCAGCCTGAACCGGTGATACCCCATCCCCCACACCATTACACCCCCACCACCAGCCTGAACCTGTGATATCCCATCCCCCACACCATTACACCCCCACCACCAGCCTGAACCAGTGATATCCCATCCCCCACACCATTACACCCCCCACCACCAGCCTGAACCGGTGATACCCCATCCCCCACACCATTACACCCCCACCACCAGCCTGAACCAGTGATATCCCATCCCCCACACCATTACACCCCCCACCACCAGCCTGAACCGGTGATATCCCATCCCCCACACCATTACACCCCCACCACCAGCCTGAACCAGTGATATCCCATCCCCCACACCATTACACCTCCACCACCAGCCTGAACCGGTGATACCCCATCCCCCACACCATTACACCCCCACCACCAGCCTGAACCAGTGATATCCCATCCCCCACACCATTACACCACCACCACCAGCCCGAACCGGTGATATCCCATCCCCCCCACCATTACACCCCCCACCACCAGCCTGAACCGGTGATATCCCATCCCCCACACCATTACACCCCCACCACCAGCCTGAACCGGTGATATCCCATCCCCCACACCATTACACCCCCACCACCAACCTGAACCAGTGATATCCCATCCCCCACACCATTACACCCCCACCACCAGCCTGAACCAGTGATATCCCATCCCCCACACCATTACACCCCCACCACCAGCCTGAACCGGTGATATCCCATCCCCCACATCATTACACCCCCACCACCAGCCTGAACCAGTGATATCCCATCCCCCACACCATTACACCCCCACCACCAGCCTGAACCAGTGATATCCCATCCCCCACACCATTACACCCCCACCACCAACCTGAACCAGTGATATCCCATCCCCCACACCATTACACCCCCCACCACCAGCCTGAACCGGTGATATCCCTTCCTCCACACCATTACACCCCCACCACCAGCCTGAACCGGTGATATCCCATCCCCCACACCATTACACCCCCACCACCAGCCTGAACCGGTGATATCCCATCCCCCACACCATTACACCCCCACCACCAGCCTGAACCAGTGATATCCCATCCCCCACACCATTACACCCCCACCACCAGCCTGAACCGGTGATATCCCATCCCCCACACCATTACACCCCCACCACCAGCCTGAACCGGTGACATCCCATCCTCCACACCATTACACCCCCCACCACCACCCTGAACCGGTGATATCCCATCCCCCACACCATTACACCCCCACCACCAGCCTGAACTGGTGATATCCCATCCCCCACACCATTACACCCCCACCACCAGCCTGAACCGGTGATATCCCATCCCCCACACCATTACACCCCCACCACCAGCCTGAACCAGTGATATCCCATCCCCCACACCATTACACCCCCACCACCAGCCTGAACCAGTGATATCCCATCCCCCCACACCATTACACCCCCACCACCAGCCTGAACCGGTGATATCCCATCCCCCACACCATTACACCCCTACCACCAGCCTGAACCGGTGATATCCCATCCCCCACACCATTACACCCCCACCACCAGCCTGAACCGGTGATATCCCATCCCCCACACCATTACACCCCCACCACCAGCCTGAACCTGTGATATCCCATCCCCCACACCATTACACCCCCACCACCAGCCTGAACCGGTGATATCCCATCCCCCACACCATTACACCTCCACCACCAGCCTGAACCAGTGATATCCCATCCCACACACCATTACACCCCCACCACCAGCCTGAACCGGTGATATCCCATCCCCCACACCATTATACCCCCCACCACCAGCCTGAACCAGTGATATCCCATCCCCCACACCATTACACCCCCACCACCAGCCTGAACCGGTGATATCCCATCCCCCACACCATTACACCCCCACCACCAGCCTGAACCGGTGATACCCCATCCCCCACACCATTACACCCCCACCACCAGCCTGAACCGGTGATATCCCATCCCCCACACCATTACACCCCCACCACCATCCTGAACCGGTGATATCCCATCCCCCACACCATTACACCCCCACCACCAGCCTGAACCTGTGATATCCCATCCCCCACACCATTACACCCCCACCACCAGCCTGAACCGGTGATATCCCATCCCCCACACCATTACACCCCCACCACCAGCCTGAACCGGTGATATCCCATCCCCCACACCATTACACCCCCACCACCAGCCTGAACCGATGATATCCCCTCCCCCCACACCATTACACCCCCACCACCAGCCTGAACCGGTGATATCCCATCCCCCACACCATTACACCCCCACCACCAGCCTGAACCAGTGATATCCCATCCCCCACACCATTACACCCCCACCACCAGCCTGAACCGGTGATATCCCATCCCCCACACCATTACACCCCCACCACCAGCCTGAACCGGTGATATCCCATCCCCCACACCATTACACCCCCACCACCAGCCTGAACCGGTGATATCCCATCCCCCACACCATTACACCCCCACCACCAGCCTGAACCGATGATATCCCCTCCCCCCACACCATTACACCCCCACTACCAGCCTGAACCAGTGATATCCCATCCCCCACACCATTACACCCCCACCACCAGTCTGAACCGGTGATATCCCATCCCCCACACCATTACACCCCCACCACCAGCCTGAACCGGTGATATCCCATCCCCCACACCATTACACCCCCACCACCAGCCTGAACCGGTGATATCCCATCCCCCACACCATTACACCTCCACCACCAGCCTGAACCGGTGATATCCCATCCCCCACACCATTACACCCCCACCACCAGCCTGAACCGGTGATATCCCATCCCCCACACCATTACACCCCCACCACCAGTCTGAACCGGTGATATCCCATCCCCCACACCATTACACCCCCACCACCAGCCTGAACCGGTGATACCCCATCCCCCACACCATTACACCCCCACCACCAGCCTGAACCGGTAATACCCCATCCCCCACACCATTACACCTCCACCACCAGTCTGAACCGGTGATATCACATCCCCCACACCATTACACCCCCACCACCAGCCTGAACCAGTGATATCCCATCCCCCACACCATTACACCCCCACCACCAGCCTGAACCGGTGATATCCCCTCCCCCCACACCATTACACCCCCCCACCAGCCTGAACCGGTGATATCCCATCCCCCACACCATTACACCCCCACCACCAGCCTGAACCGGTGATATCCCATCCCCCACACCATTACACCCCACCACCAGCCTGAACCAGTGATATCCCATCCCCCACACCATTATACCCCCACCACCAGCCTGAACCGGTGATATCCCATCCCCCACACCATTATACCCCCACCACCAGCCTGAACCGGTGATATCCCATCCCCCACACCATTACACCCCCACCACCAGCCTGAACCGGTGATATCCCATCCCCCACACCATTACACCCCCACCACCAGCCTGAACCGGTGATACCCCATCCCCCACACCATTACACCTCCACCACCAGCCTGAACTGGTGATATCCCATCCCCCACACCATTACACCCCCACCACCAGCCTGAACCTGTGATATCCCATCCCCCACACCATTACACCTCCACCACCAGCCTGAACCGGTGATATCCCATCCCCCACACCATTACACCCCCACCACCAGCCTGAACCGGTGATATCACTTCCCCCACACCATTACACACCCACCACCAGCCTGAACCGGTGATACCCCATCCCCCACACCATTACACCCCCACCACCAGCCTGAACCGGTGATATCACATCCCCCACACCATTACACCCCCACCACCAGCCTGAACCGCTGATATCCCATCCCCCACACCATTACACCCCCACCACCAGCCTGAACCAGTGATATCCCATCCCCCACACCATTACACCCCCACCACCAGCCTGAACCAGTGATATCCCATCCCCCACACCATTACACCCCCACCACCAGCCTGAACCGGTGATATCCCATCCCCCACACCATTACACCCCCACCACCAGCCTGAACCGGTGATATCCCATCCCCCACACCATTACACCCCCACCACCAGCCTGAACCGGTGATACCCCATCCCCCACACCATTACACCCCCACCACCAGCCTGAACCGGTGATATCCCATCCCCCACACCATTACACCCCCACCACCAGCCTGAACCAGTGATATCCCATCCCCCACACCATTACACCCCCACCACCAGCCTGAACCAGTGATATCCCATCCCCCACACCATTACACCCCCACCACCAGCCTGAACCGGTGATACCCCATCCCCCACACCATTACACCCCCACCACCAGCCTGAACCGGTGATACCCCATCCTCCACACCATTACACCCCCACCACCAGCCTGAACCGGTGATACCCCATCCCCCACACCATTACACCCCCACCACCAGCCTGAACCTGTGATATCCCATCCCCCACACCATTACAACCCCACCACCAGCCTGAACCGGTGATATCCCATCCCCCACACCATTACACCCCCACCACCAGCCTGAACCGGTGATATCCCATCCCCCACACCATTACACCCCCACCACCAGCCTGAACCAGTGATATCCCATCCCCCACACCATTACACCCCCCACCACCAGCCTGAACCGGTGATACCCCATCCCCCACACCATTACACCAGCCTGAACCGGTGATATCCCATCCCCCACACCATTACACCCCCACCACCAGCCTGAACCAGTGATATCCCATCCCCCACACCATTACACCTCCACCACCAGCCTGAACCGGTGATACCCCATCCCCCACACCATTACACCCCCACCACCAGCCTGAACCAGTGATATCCCATCCCCCACACCATTACACCACCACCACCAGCCCGAACCGGTGATATCCCATCCCCCCCACCATTACACCCCCCACCACCAGCCTGAACCGGTGATATCCCATCCCCCACACCATTACACCCCCACCACCAGCCTGAACCGGTGATATCCCATCCCCCACACCATTACACCCCCACCACCAACCTGAACCAGTGATATCCCATCCCCCACACCATTACACCCCCCACCACCAGCCTGAACCGGTGATATCCCTTCCTCCACACCATTACACCCCCACCACCAGCCTGAACCAGTGATATCCCATCCCCCACACCATTACACCCCCACCACCAGCCTGAACCGGTGATATCCCATCCCCCACATCATTACACCCCCACCACCAGCCTGAACCAGTGATATCCCATCCCCCACACCATTACACCCCCACCACCAGCCTGAACCAGTGATATCCCATCCCCCACACCATTACACCCCCACCACCAACCTGAACCAGTGATATCCCATCCCCCACACCATTACACCCCCCACCACCAGCCTGAACCGGTGATATCCCTTCCTCCACACCATTACACCCCCACCACCAGCCTGAACCAGTGATATCCCATCCCCCACACCATTACACCCCCACCACCAGCCTGAACCGGTGATATCCCATCCCCCACATCATTACACCCCCACCACCAGCCTGAACCAGTGATATCCCATCCCCCACACCATTACACCCCCACCACCAGCCTGAACCGGTGATACCCCATCCCCCACACCATTACACCCCCACCACCAGCCTGAACCAGTGATATCCCATCCCCCACACCATTACACCCCTACCACCAGCCTGAACCGGTGATATCCCATCCCCCACACCATTACACCCCCACCACCAGCCTGAACCGGTGATACCCCATCCCCCACACCATTACACCCCCACCACCAGCCTGAACCAGTGATATCCCATCCCCCACACCATTACACCCCTACCACCAGCCTGAACCGGTGATATCCCATCCCCCACACCATTACACCCCCACCACCAGCCTGAACCGGTGATATCCCATCCCCCACACCATTACACCCCCACCACCAGCCTGAACCGGTGATATCCCATCCCCCACACCATTACACCCCCACCACCAGCCTGAACCGGTGATATCCCATCCCCCACACCATTACACCCCCACCACCAGTCTGAACCGGTGATATCCCATCCCCCACACCATTACATCCCCACCACCAGCCTGAACCGGTGATATCCCATCCCCCCACACCATTACATCCCCACCCCCAGCCTGAACCGGTGATATCCCATCCCCCACACCATTACACCCCCACCACCAGCCTGAACCGGTGATATCCCATCCCTCACACCATTACACCCCCACCACCAGCCTGAACCGGTGATATCCCATCCCCCACACCATTACACCCCCACCACCAGCCTGAACCGGTGATATCCCATCCCCCACACCATTACACCCCTACCACCAGCCTGAACCGGTGATATCCCATCCCCCACACCATTACACCCCCACCACCAGCCTGAACCGGTGATACCCCATCCCCCACACCATTACACCCCCACCACCAGCCTGAACCAGTGATATCCCATCCCCCACACCATTACACCCCTACCACCAGCCTGAACCGGTGATATCCCATCCCCCACACCATTACACCCCCACCACCAGCCTGAACCGGTGATATCCCATCCCCCACACCATTACACCCCCACCACCAGCCTGAACCGGAGATATCCCATCCCCCACACCATTACACCACCACCACCAGCCTGAACCAGTGATATCCCATCCCCCACACCATTACACCCCCACCACCAGCCTGAACCGGTGATATCCCATCCCCCACACCATTACACCCCCACCACCAGCCTGAACCGGAGATATCCCATCCCCCACACCATTACACCCCCACCACCAGCCTGAACCAGTGATATCATATCCCCCACACCATTACACCCCCACCACCAGCCTGAACCGGTGATATCCCATCCCCCACACCATTACACCTCCACCACCAGCCTGAACCGGTGATATCCCATCCCCCACACCATTACACCCCCACCACCAGCCTGAACCGGTGATATCCCATCCCCCACACCATTACACCCCCACCACCAGCCTGAACCGGTGATATCCCATCCTCCACACCATTACACCCCCACCACCAGCCTGAACCGGTGATATCCCATCCCCCACACCATTACACCCCCACCACCAGCCTGAACCGGAGATACAAGGCAGGATGGATCCATGTTCCAAATTCTGACCCCACCATCTGAATGTCGCAACTGAAATCCAGACTCATCAGACCAGCCAACGTTTTTCCAATCTTCTATTGTACAACTTTGATGATCCTGTGCCAATTGTAGCCTCAGTTTCCTGTTCTTATCTGACAGGAGTGGCACCCGGTGTGGTCTTCTGCTGCTGTAGCCCATCAGCTTCAAGGTTGGATGTGTTGTCTGTTCAGAGATGGTAACTTGTTATTTGAGTTACTGTTGTCTTTCTATCATCTGGAACAAGTCTGCCCATTCTCCTCTGACCTCAACAAGGCATTTTCCTCCACACAACTGCCGCTCACTGGATATTTTCTCCTCTTCCCACCATTCTCTGTAATCCTGGGAGATGGTTGTGTGTGAAAATACCAGAAATGCAGTACCTGACCGCGAGATTGTGTTTCCAGCGCGATACCATCATGCTGGTTCTTTGCGACAGGGTACTGTGCATGTCACGCTGGCTCACTCATCGGGAAAGGAAAACTTTTGCGATGAGTGACAGGCAGTGCTGACAGGTGTCTGGTATGAATCCTGAGGGGGAACGCCGCGACAAATTTTAAATAAAAAAGGCGTGGGTTCCCCCCGGGGGCATACCAGGCCCTTAGGTCTGGTATGGATTGTAGGGGAACCCCCTATGCCCCCCAAAATCCATACCAGACCCTTATCCGAACACGCAGCCCGGCCGGCCAGGAAGGGGGGTGGGGATGAGCGAGCACCCCCCCTCCTGAGCCGTACCAGGCCGCATGCCCTCAACATGGGGGGGGTGGGTGCCTTGGGGGAGGGGGGCGCCCTGCGGCCCCCCCACCCCAAAGCACCTTGTCCCCATGTTGATGAGGACAAGGGCCTCTTCCCGACAACCCTGGCCGTTGGTTGTCGGTGTTTGCAGGCGGGGGGCTTATCGGAATCCGGGAGCCCCCTTTAATAAGGGGGCCCCCAGATCCCGGCCCCCCACCCTATGTGAATGAGTATGGGGTACATCGTACCCCTACCCATTCACCTAGGGAAAAGTGTCAATAAAAAAAAAACACAGTACACAGATTTTAAGAGTAATTTATTAGGCAGCTCCGGGGTCTTCTTCTGACTTCGGGGGTCTTCTTCTGACTTCTCCCGGTGTTCGGCCTCTTCTCCCGGGCCCCTCCGCTATCTTCTTTCAGCTCTTTTGCCAGCGGGGGCCCCGGTCTGCTGCCGCTGTCTTGTCGCCGCTGTCTCGTCGCTTCTTCTCTTCTTCCGATGTCCCTGCGCATGCTGGGACAGTGACGTCACAAGGGGGCGGGGTCACCGCCTATATAAATGGCTCCGCAGCTCACACACAGCATTCCAGCAGGAGAGAGCGTTGTGTCAACATCGGAAGAAGAGAAGAAGCGACAAGACAGCGGCAGCAGACCGGGCCCCCCGCTGGCAAAAGAGCTGGAAGAAGGTAGCGGAGGGGCCCAGGAGAAGAGGCCGAACACCGGGAGAAGTCGGAAGGAGACCCCCGAAGTCAGAAGAAGACCCCGGAGCTGCCTAATAAATTACTCTTAAAACCTGTGTACTGTGTGTTTTTTTTTTTATTGACACTTTTTCCCCCATGTGAATGGGTAGGGGTACCATATACTCATTGACATAGGGTGGGGGTCCGGGATCTGGGGGCCCCCTTATTAAAGGGGGCTCCCAGATTCCGATAAGCCCCGCGCCCACAGACCCCGACAACCAACGACCAGGGTTGTCGGGAAGAGGCCTTTGTCCTCATTAACATGGGGGGGTCCTCATTAACATGGGGACAAGGTGCTTTGGGGTGGGGGGGGTGCAGGGCGCCCCCCTCCCCCAAGGCACCCACCCCCCATGTTAAGGGAATGCGGCCTGGTACGGTTCAGGAGGGGGGGGGGGGGCGCTCGCTCGTCCCCACCCCCCTTCCTGGCCGGCCGGGCTGCGTGCTCGGATAAGGGTCTGGTATGGATTTTGGGGGGGACCCCACGCCGATTTTTCAGCGTAGGGGGTTCCCCTTACAATCCATACCTGGGGGGAACCCACGCCAGTTTTTTATTTAAACTTGGCGCGGTGTCCCCCCTCATGAATCATACCAGACAGCTGTCAGCACTGCCTGGCGCTCATCGCGAAAGGAAAAAAAAAAAGTTTTCCTTTCCCGATGAGTGAGCCATCTTGGCGCTGGCTCCCGCGACGGGGCTCGCAGGTGTCAAATCTCACTGAGAAATGCGGCGAGATTGACACAATATTGCGGTCACCTACTGTACTCAGATTGGCCCGTCTGCCACCAACCACCATGCCACGTTCAGAGTCACTTCAGTCCCCTTTCTTCCCCATTCTGATGCTCGGTTTGAACTTCAGCAAGTCATGCATTGAGTTGCTGCCATGTGATTGGCTGATTAGAAATTTGTGTTACCAGGCAATAAAGTGTCCGGTGGGTGTATATTCTATAGTCTCCTGTTAGAATTTCTATGAAGAAAAAAAATTATTTAATGTTATATTTTCATAATTTCCCTGGTTTGAACCATGGAAGAGTTTAAAGCAAATAAGCCCCAAGAGAGCAATCGATTATTATTTGGACGCACATGATCCACTGTAATATTGTAATCATACAGAATGATAATAGGTACTTATTGTGGTTATATGTGATATTATGTGAATACTTACATTGTCAATACAGAGCCTGGAAAAAGTATTCATACCCCTTGAAATCTTCCACATTTTGTTACAACCAAAAAACGTAAATGTATTTTATTGGGATTTTATGTGATAGACCAACACAAAGTGTCACATAATTGTGAGGTGGATGGAAAATGATAAATGATACAAATAAATATGTGAAAAGTGTGTGGGGGGAGGGACATTTGTATGGCGCCCCCCGGAGTCAATACTTTGTAGAACCCCCTTTCTCTACAAGTCTTTTTGGGGATGTCTCTACCAGCTTTGCACATCTAGAGAGGACATTTCTGCCCATTCTTCTTTGTAAAATATCTCAAGCTCTGTCAGATTGGATGGAGAGCGTCTGTGATCAGCAATTTTCAAGTCTTGCCACAGATTCTCAATGTGATTTAGGTCTGGACTGTGACTGGGCCATTCTAACACATGAATATGCTTTGATGTAAACCATTCCATTGTAGCTCTGGCTGGATGTTTCGGGTCGTTGTCCTGCTGGAAGGTGAACCTCCCCCCCCCCGGTCTCAAGTCTTGAAAAGTGGGTGGAAATGAGGCGCCAACTATAATAGTGAGCAGCCAACGCAACAATTAGACGGATGGCGAAGTGACAAATGAAACGAAGAGTGTGGCGCTAGGTGTTGTCTGTTTATTGTACGAAAAAAACCTAACCAGGACGGAAATCTGGAGGTAAGCTGCACTATAAAAGTTTTACTGAAAGACTCGAATGAACGGGTGTAGAATAGTTCTGAAGAAACGGAAAACTAGGAGATACGTAAATAGCCGTGTACACTTAACACTTATATGGCATAAACCATCAAATGTGTTAGGAACACGCATTATAGAAATGTAAAAAGGTAAATGGGAGTATTAAACACCTATCCGGTAATATGTGGCGCTAGACACAAAGATGAAAATAGGTGGCTACTAACCGACGAACACAAAAGAAAATGTATCTCCTGTGAAGGTGCACAAACCACGTGTAATAACCAGTATAAGATAAACGGAGTGCTACTAAAAAGAGAGATATATGTATACAACCCCTGGCAAAAATGATGGAATCACCAGTCCCTGAGGACGTCCCTTCACTTGTTTATTGTTGTAGAAAAAAAATCAGATCACAGACATGGCCAAAAACTAAAGGCATTTCAAATGTCAACTTTCTGGCTTTAAGAAACACTAAAAGAAATCAAGAAAAATAATTGTGGTGGCCGGTAACAGTTAGATTTATAGAACAAGCACAGGGAATAAATTATGGAATCGCTCAATTCTGAGGAAAAAATGATGGAATCCTGAAAAACAAACAAAGAAAATAAATAAGACTCCGACACATCACTAGAACTTTGTTGCACCACCTCTGGATTTTATAACTGAGGCATTGACTTCATGAGTGATAAACAGAACTCTTCATCAATCTGTCTCCAGCCTTCTCTGATTACAAATCATCTTTGCAGGTTGGAGCCTCGTCATGGACCATTCTCTTTCACTTCCACCACAGATTTTCAATTGGATTGAGATCCGGACTGTTTGCAGGCCATGACATTGACCTTATGTGTCTTTCTTCAAGGAATTTTTTTCACAGTTTTTGCTCTATGGGAAGATGCATTATCATCCTGATAAATGATTTCATCATCCCCCAAACATCCTTTCAATAGAGGGGATAAGAAAAGTGCCCAAAATTTCAATGTAAACCTGTGCATTTATTGAAGATTTAATGACCGCCGTCCCCCCAGTGCCTTTACCTGACATGCAGCCCCATATCATCGACTGTGGAAATTTGCATGTTTTCTTCAGACAGTCGTCTGTATAAATCTCATTGGAACGGCACCAAACAAAAGTTCCAGAATCATCACCTTCCCAATGCAGATTGGAGATTCATCACTGAATAGGACTTTCATCCAATCATCCACAGTCCACGATTTGCCTTTCCTTAGCCCATTGGAACCTTGTTTTTTTGTGTTTAGGTGTTAGAGATGATTTCTTTTAGCTTTTCTGTATGTAGATCCCATTTCCTTTAGGCGGTTTCTTACAGTTCGGTCACAGATGATGACTCCAGTTTCCTCCCATTTGTTCCTCATTTGTTTTGTTGTACATTTTCTGTTTTCAAGGCATATCGCTTCAAGTTTTCTGTCTTGACACTTTGATATCTTCCTTGGTCTACCAGTATTGCTTGCCTTTAACCACCTTCCCATGTTGTTTGTATTTGGTCCATGTTTTAGACACAGCCGACTGTGAACAACCAACATCTTGTGCAACACTGCGTGATGATTGACCCTCTTTACCTTCATACTAACAAGCAGATTTCATCTCATGCAGGTGTTCGTGTTTGTAATGAAAATTTACAGGGCGATTCCATCATTTTTTCCTCAGAGTTGAGTGATTCCATAATTTATTCCCTGTGCTTGTTCTATAAATCTAACTGTTACCGGCCACCACCATTGTTTTTCTTGATTTCTTTTAGTGTTTCTTAAAGCCAGAAAGTTGCCATTTGAAATGCCTTTAGTTTTTGGCCATGTCTGTGATCTGCTTTTTTTCTACAACAATAAACAAGTGAAGGAACATCCTCAGGGACTGGTGATTCCATCATTTTTGCCAGGGGTTGTAGATGTGTAGGGTAATGATGGTATTATACAGATGTGAAGAGGCGTTGCCTCTAACAGAAACCCGGCATAATCTGTACCCAGTGTCCGTGTAAAAACTATGTGACTATAAAAAAATCAATAATAAGTACAGTCAGGTCCACAAATATTGGGACATGGACACAATTCTAATCTTTTTGGCTCTATACACCACAATGGATTTGAAATGAAATGAACAAGATGTGCTTTAACTGCAGACTTTCAGCTTTAATTTGAGGGGATTTACATCCAAATCAGGTGAACGGTGTAGGAATTACAACAGTTTGTATATGTGCCTCCCACTTTTTAGGGGACCAAAAGTAATGGGACAGATTAACATTCATCCATCAAACTTTCACTTTTTAATACTTGGTTGCAAATCCTTTGCAGCCAATTACATCCTGAAGTGTGGAACGCATAGACATCACCAGACGCTGGGTTTCATCCCTGGTGATGCTCTGCCAGGCCTCTACTGCAACTGTCTTCAGTTCCTGCTTGTTCTTGGGGCATTTTCCCTTCAGTTTTGTCTTCAGCAAGTGAAATGCATGCTCAATCGGATTCAGGTCAGGTGATTGACTTGGCCATTGCATAACATTCCACTTCTTTCCCTTAAAAAACTCTTTGGTTGCTTTCGCAGTATTCTTCGGGTCATTGTCCATCTGCACTGTGAAGCGCCGTCCAATGAGTTCTGAAGCATTTTGCTGAATATGAGCAGATAATATTGTCCGAAACACTTCAGAATTCATCCTGCTGCTTTTGTCAGCAGTCACATCATCAATAAATACAAGAGAACCAGTTCCATTGGCAGCCATACATGCCCACGCCATGACACTACCACCACCATGCTTCACTGATGAGGTGGTATGCTTTGGATCATGAGCAGTTCATTTCCTTCTCCATACTCTTCTCTTCCCATCACTCTGGTACAAGTTGATCTTGGTCTCATCTGTCCATAGGATGTTGTTCCAGAACTGTGAAGGCTTTTTAAGATGTTGTTTGGCAAACTCTAATCTGGCCTTCCTGTTTTTGAGGCTCACCAATGGTTTACATCTTGTGGTGAACCCTCTGTATTCACTCTGGTGAAGTCTTCTCTTGATTGTTGACTTTGACACACATACACCTATCTCCTGGAGAGTGTTCTTCATCTGGCCAACTGTTGTGAAGGGTGTTTTCTTCACCAGGGAAAGAATTCTTTGGTCATCCACCACAGTTGTTTTCCGTGGTCTTCCGGGTCTTTTGGTGTTGCTGAGCTCACCGGTTGATTTGGCCACACCTAATGTTTTTTCTATCTCTCTGATGGGTTTGTTTTGTTTTTTCAGCCTAATGATGGCTTGCTTCACTGATAGTGACAGTTCTTTGGATCTCATATTGAGAGTTGACAGCAACAGATTCCAAAAGCAAATAGCACACTCGAAATGAACTCTGGACCTTTTATCTGCTCCTTGTAAATGGGATAATGAGGGAATAACACACACCTGGCCATGGAACAGCTGAGCAGCCAATTGTCCCATTACTTTTGATCCCTTAAAAAGTGGGAGGCACAAATACAAACTGTTGTAATTCCTACACCGTTCACCTGATTTGGATGTAAATACCCTCAAATTAAAGCTGAAATTCTGCAGTTACATCTTGTTAGTTTCATTCCAAATCCATTGTGGTGTATAGAGCCAAAAAGATTAGAATTGTGTCCATGTCCCAATATTTATGGACCTGACTGTATTACCCTTAAAAGGATACCGCAACCTCTCCTCTACCATTTTAAAGTTTTGACCAGTATTACTTAAGTGCCTATCCCAACACTGAATACACTGATCAGATAAACTTTAGATGGATGTAGAAGGCATTGAAGCCATTTATACGAACGTTTGTTATATACGTTCATGGAGACTCAATGCCTTCCCTTTTAAGGGTGATACTTATGATTTTTTATAGTCACATAGTTTTTACACAGACACTGGGTACAGATTATGCTGAGTTTCTGTTAGAGGCAACACCTATTCACAGCTGTATAATACCATCATTACCCTACACAATTTTCAAGTCTTGCCACAGATTCTCAATGTGATTTAGGTCTGGACTGTGACTGGGCCATTCTAACACATGAATATGCTTTGATCTAAACCATTCCATTGTAGCTCTGGCTGGATGTTTGGGGTTGTTGTCCTGCTGGAAGGTGAACCTCCCCCCCAGTCTCAAGTCTTTTTCAAGTCTCGTCCAACATCAGTGTCTGACCTCACAAATGAGACACCCTCCTAAACCTTGTGGACGGCCTTCCCAGAAGAGTTGAAGCTGTTATAGCTGCAAAGGGCAGAGCCAACTCAATATTGAACCCTCCGGACTAAGACTGGGATGCCATTAAAGTTCATGTGTGTGTAAAAGCAGGTGTCCCAATACTTTTGGTAATATAGCATATGTGTGTGTGTGATATCGTAGCCATACTCAAGTAAGAAGTTTATAGGGGTTGTAAACCCTCGAGGTTTGCATTCTATGCATTCACGTGAAAAACCTTCTGTAGTGCAGCAGCCCCCGCAGAGCCCCCCTTATACTTACCTGAATCCGATCGTTCCATCGACGGGGGTGAGCATAGCAGCTCCAGCCGCTGTCTCGGGTCCTCATTGGATAGATTGATAACAGAGCAGCTATTGGTTCCCACTGCTGTCAATCAAATCCAGTGACATGGGAGCCGGGGGGGCGGGGCCAAGTCCCGCTGTCTGTGTCAATAGACGCAGCAGCCGGACTCGGGAGCGCGCCCGCGCGGGTGTCTCCTTGGAATTTTGGGTCTCCGAGGGGGGCATTCGATGTGGGGAGGAGCCAGGAGCTCCGCTGGGGGATCCCAGAAAAGGAGGATCGGCGGCCACTCTGTGCAAAACCCTTGTACAGAGGAGGTAAGTATAACATGTTTGTTATTTACAAAAAACAAAAAGAACCTTTACAACCCCTCTAAGTACGTGTAGAACTAATAGGTGGAGCTCTGCAGTCCACAATCGCTCCAGCCCTCGATCCGGGTTCTTCACCTGTCAGCCGGCTCTACCGTCCAGACGAGAGGCAGCCGAGTAATGAGAGGAGCTTCTTGTCATGATTCCCCACCGGTGATGGTTCAGGAGATGCTTTCCTTTTATCTACTCCATAAGAGTTACTGATTGTTAACAATGTTACAATAAATGTTATCATTAGGGATGAGCTTTCTGTTCGACTCGAACATCAGCTGTTCGATCGTTCAATGAAGATCGAACATTATGGGGCATTCGCGCCAAATTCGAGCGGCACGTCATGCCCCATAATGCACTGCGTCATCACATGTGTATATATATATATGTATATATATGTGTATATGTGTATATACATAGTCGTGAATATTCAGTCAGAATAAATTGTGCCTTTTTAAGGACAGGTTTCCCGCACAATAATTATCATTGAGTAATTTTTAACGAAGATATTTTTAAGATACAAAATCAATCTATCAATCAATCTATATGACACAGTCTATGCTTGTGAAACTTATTCACAGAGACGTGTGGTCATACGAAATAGAAATTTATTGGTAAACAAACACAAATAATCACATTGAGATACCGATTGCGTTACATGAACGTCTTGAAAATCAATAAAAACACTTGCAAAAATTGGTGTACCGTCCCTTCGACCTAATACCACCATGATAACTTCTCGGTAGAATCAATAACATTGTGAACTTGACAATTAAACAGAACGTCTGTATTTCACACGTATAACCGTTACTATACTGCAGGTAAGTAAGTGGTTAAAATTGTGAAATAAATTAGACGTTTGTTTTGTCAATAAATGTGGCAACTATGCAAAAAGAAAAATATGATGAAAATTTGAATCTTTAGAGAAAAATCTACCAGGCGGTTATTGATTCGGGAGAATGATTATCAGTTGAATAATATTCAATATATCAATATTTGTGAGAACATACAAGATAAAATCACATGACATAATTACCCATTCCAGGATGGCTACTGTTCCTATTGGCTGGTTACCAGAGTTAAGATGGCTGCCGTAGTTTCAAAATGGATACTCCTAAAGAGGATTTACTCCTTGTGACCTCCGAGTTCTAAGTATTAGGTGTTGAGGAATCTTCATGAATGTAAAGATATGTATTCATGCATGGTGCACGAGTGTCAGTCTGGGAGTGTGTGTATCTCCCAGTGTCCCCCCTCAAGGTGGATCCCTGAGCTTCCTTCTGAGCTCTGCCCCTGAGCTCTCCCCTCCTCCTTCCTGTGTCTTGCCTCTAAATACCATTTCAGATAATAAGACCATAAAAATTATAATGGCTCTGCCCAAAAGGCCGTGGCTCACTTCCCATTATGTTAGGAGACTTAATTATTAACCTCCTCTGGAAATTTAGTGAGTTCAAATAATACCACCTTCAACCACCAGGTGTCTCACATGTGTTCTTAGTCCATCCTTTAAGTTAATACGTTCTATTTTCATAATGTGTATAATGGTAAGGATAAGTATATACCTTTAAATATTCTGATTATCGGTCTAATATAAAACACACTCAGTATAATCTTGATTAATCACTATTATATAAACTGGTTACAGATATATGTGTCTCTATAAATGTATGTCTATACAGACTGGTCTATCTAGGAAACACACACATTGTTATATATTTCATCAATACTACATAAAAATGATTATCTATATGGATCCCTGTATAACTTCTGGTATCTCCACTGAATATTTGTTTATCTAAGTATAGGCTACAATCTTATATAATTATAATCATGATTATATGTTTTTCCTAATACAAATTCCTTACTTAAAACACTTCTACTTATAAAATCACACTTTCATATACATTTTCTTCATACCAAAGTTGTTGGGTCCGCAGACGCCAACATTATAATGTCTCTGTGACCTACAATGTCAGAGATAGTTTGAAATGACTTATAATAACCTTATCGATACTTTAAAATATTTTTGACTGGCACAAAATTTCAACTCTCTCTAACGCGTTGAGATGGACCTTGAACATTCTCACTGGGTGTTTAGAAATGACGTGTTTGTCTAAACCATCCTAAAAGTTCATACAATGAGTTTTGTTAGCCAAGGTGTTATCTATTTAAACAATCCATCACTTGAACACAATAGGTTTATGTCAGGTGAGGCTGTTTTCAATGTGAGAATTGTCTGTATAATCTTGACTCCTATTTTCTTTTGTTTATTCACTAAGACCATGTAAATATCTCCTTGTTTTGTGACAAGAACAGTCTTTGTTCCAACAGTTTCCTTTACAATACATGCTTGTAAAAGTCTTCAATATTTGAAATAGAAATAGTAGAGAAAGACTTGGTCAAACACGAGAACGTCAGTTTTGTCCTAAAGGTCTCAAAAAGGGCAACAGTTCATCTGCTTTTTGAGGCCTAAGCATCTCTCATGTTTCTGCCAGGAAATATAAAATATATTTCTTCATGAATTCACAACAATATATATATATATATATATATATATATATATATACACATCCCAGCTTTGTATATATATATATATATATATATATATATATATATATATATATATATATATATATATATATATATATATATATATACACACTGTATCCTGTGTAGCTAGATCTGACTGCAGGCCATTGCTGGTGTACGTTTTCAAATACACTTTCAGGCAGGCAGGTGATTCAGTGATCCGCAGTGCATAAAATATATATACTGTCTCCTACATATATATCCACTGCATTCTAGTCTAGCCAAGCCTATATCTGACTGCAGGCCATTCCTGGTGTACGTTTTCTAATACACTTTCAGGCAGGCAGGTGATTCAGTGATCTGCAGTGCATAAAGATATATATATACAGACTCCTACATATATATCCACTGCATTCTAGTCTAGCCAAGCCTATATCTGACTGCAGGTAGTTCCTGGTGTACGTTTCCAAATACACTTTCAGGCAGGCAGGCAGGTGATTCAGTGATCTGCAGTGCATTAAATATATATACTGTCTCCTACATATATATATCCACTGCATTCTAGTCTAGCCAAGCCTATATCTGACTGCAGGTAGTTCCTGGTGTACTTTTTCAAATACAGTTTCAGGCAGGCAGGTGATTCAGTGATCTGCAGTGCATAAAGATATATATATACAGACTCCTACATATATATCCACTGCATTCTAGTCTAGCCAAGCCTATATCTGACTGCAGGTAGTTCCTGGTGTACGTTTCCAAATACACTTTCAGGCAGGCAGGCAGGTGATTCAGTGATCTGCAGTGCATTAAATATATATACTGTCTCCTACATATATATATCCACTGCATTCTAGTCTAGCCAAGCCTATATCTGACTGCAGGTAGTTCCTGGTGTACTTTTTCAAATACAGTTTCAGGCAGGCAGGTGATTCAGTGATCCGCAGTGCATAAAGTATATATACTGTCTCCTACATATATGTAGCACTAACCCCCTAAGGAGCTGCTGATTTAAATTGGGTCTTTGCTGCTAGCCCTTACTCACAGTTCACCGTACCAGAAACTTAGAGTCTGTTCTGGGCCTCATACATTGTAAAAATATTTTTAGGGACACTTTTTTGGCTGTAGGCGGATTCACATTATAATGAGGGTTGCGGGGCATGCATTTGTGGGCGTGACATAACTGTAATAGAATGGGTGTGGTTTACAATGAAATGTAGGCGTGGCTTAAATGGCCGTGGCTCAAATGGGGTGTGGTTAGAGTCTGAGATGAATGAGGGATGGAGAGGAAAAGGGGAAAAGGGGGGGACAGGGAGGGATGGAGGAACAGCAGCCCCAGATCCTACACCACAATAGCAATATGTGTATTCCAGAGTTTAACAATCAGCAGATAAAGATACTCCAAACACCTGGTGTTAGCGCTTCAATCATGCCGGCGCCATGATTGTTATGGTGTCAGGATGATTGAAGCGCATTATTTCTATTATTACATTGTAATAAAAAATGAAATCATTCAACTCACCATAATGCAGAATCAGTGGGAGCCCTGAGCGTGTCACCTGCCACGTCGCCTGTCACCAGATGCCATCAGGTGCCCCATCAGCAGAGTCCTCCTTACATCTGTGTCCCCATCAGCAGAGTCCTCCTTACATCTGTGTCCCCATCAGCAGAGTCCTCCTTACATCTGTGTCCCCATCAGTCCTCCTTACATCTGGTGCCCCCCTGTGACATCCAGACTATACAGCCCCCCCTGTGACATCCAGACTATACAGCCCCCTGTGACATCCAGACTGGCCCCCCCATGACATCCAAACTATACAGCACTCCCCCCCGTGACATCCAGACTATACTGCCCCCCCGTGACATCCAGGCTATACAGCCCCCCTGTGACATCCAGACTATACAGCACCCCTGTGACATCCAGACTGCCCCCCCCGTGACATCCAGGCTATACAGCCCCCCCTGTGACATCCAGACTATACAGCCCCCCCTGTGACATCCAGACTGCCCCCCCGTGACATCCAGGCTATACAGCCCCCCTGTGACATCCAGACTATACAGCCCCCCGTGACATCCAGACTATACAGCCCCCCCTGTGACATCCAGAATATACAGCCCCCCGTGACATTCAGACTATACGCCTCCCCATGACATCCAGACTGGCCCCCCCTTGTAACATCCAGACTGGGCCCTCCCTGTGACATCCAGACTGGCCCCCCGTGACATCCAGACTGGCCTCCCCTTGTAACATCCAGACTGGCCCCCCTCCCGTGACATCCAGACTGCCCCCCTGTGACATCCAGATTATACGCCCCCCCCTGTGACATCCATACTGGCCCCCCCGTGACATCCAGACTGCCCCCCGTGACATCCAGATTATACGCCCCCCCTGTGACATCCATACTGGCCCCCCCGTGACATCCAGCCTGCCCCCCCCATGACATCCAGACTATACAGCCCCCCTCTGTGACATCCAGGCTATACAGCCCCAAAGTTGGTCAAGCGGAGCCGCATGGTTACATTAAAGATTGAGCTGCGGCGCCACCTATCCCCCACCCCTTTCAATAACAGGTCACAGAGACTGGCAGCGGGGCGGAGTGGGCCGGGGGGTGGGCGGCGCCGCAGCTCAATCTCTATTGTAGCCATCTGGCCAGCCTACTTCTACGGTCTTCTTGAAAATGGCAGCCGGCGGAGACCTCTAGCAGCCGGCGGCACGAACCTCGGCAGTGAAAATCGGGAAAAAACGAATTTCCCGGGAAAAGAATAAATCGGGAAAAGGGTCTAAATCCCGGGAATGTCCCGGGAAATTTGGGACAGTTGGCAAGTATGGTCATTTAGTTCTTTTTCCAATGCTTTTTATTAAACAACTTGAGCAGTAGAGGGATGGAGGGTTTAAGGGGAAGTTCAGATACCTTGTGCAGATCACTGAGGAATGTTTAGATCCCGTAGACAAGTACTCCTTCAGTCAACTGATCTTGCTCACCCGGATAGGCCTCTCTCGCTGACCTAGCAGCCGGAATGATGCACGGACAAAAGTCCCTGGCACAGACTTTATAGGAACAATAATGGTTGAACAATCCTCTGCCACAGGATTTAGTATTAGTTGGGCGATCCTCTGCCACAGGATTTAGTATTAGTTGGGCGATCCTCTGCCACAGGATTTAGTATTAGTTGGGCGATCCTCTGCCACAGGATTTAGTATTAGTTGGGCGATCCTCTGCCACAGGATTTAGTATTAGTTGGGCGATCCTCTGCCACAGGATTTAGTATTAGTTGGGCGATCCTCTGCCACAGGATTTAGTATTAGTTGGGCGAATACAGCAACACAGTACCAAAACCTTTAAGCCGACCCGGCAGTACTGTGAGGTAGATCTGGTTAGGATGCATCCTCCAATTGAGTCACCAGGCTCTTCTTGAGATACCAGCCTTTCGCACGGTCCTCTCCAAGATGAGTCCTTCCCCGGATCTTTCAATTGCTTGGCTTCTTCCCGCAGGACAGACAACACAGGACCACCTCTGAACCAATAGGCCCCAGATAGCTTCTGGGCCTACTTGCGGTCACATAGCCTCGGGCCAGCAGGGCCCTGAGACAGAAAAAGAGTTGTCACATACCTTAGGCCAGGAGGGCCAGGAGGTGAGAGAGAGAAAAATATGGCATCTCCCCCTTAAGTATCCTTTCCTAGAATGCATAGCGGTGAACCACTCCCACTGGGCTGTTTCTAGAAAAGGAGGACACTCAATACACCTTAGCCTGTTGCCCTTCCATCACTGGCCTGTGGCAACAATGACACCGACTGACAACAGTGTGGAACTGCACGCAACACAGCCAATGCTGGAACAGAGGCTAATTTAGCCATAATATTAAATCTGAACTATATACAGAACAGACACCCACTAAACTTACATACGAGCGCCTGGTCAATAGGGGCAGGGCGCTACATATATATCCACTGCAGTCTAGTCTAGCCAAGCATATACCTGACTATAGGTCATTCCTGGTGTACGTATTCAAATATACTTTCAGGCAGGCAGGCCAGGCAGGTGGTTCAGTGATCTGCAGTGCATAAATATATATATACAGTCTCCTACATATATATCCACTGCATTCTAGTCTAGCCAAGCCTATACCTGATTACAGGCCGTTCCTGGTGTATGTTTTCAATGACACTTTCAGGCAGGCAGGTCATTCAGTGATCTGCAGTGCATAAAGATATATATATAGTCTCCTACATATATATCCACTGCAGTCTAGCCAAGCCTATACCTGACTGCAGGCCATTCCTGGTGTAATTTTTCTAGTAAACTTCAACCTGTGTTTTGCTTATCCAATTCTACAGCATGTCTGGAAGGCCACCAAGGAAAGGCAGATGCTCACAGGCCACTAAAAGAGGGAAAGCAGGCAATGTGTCTACAGTCAACAGTGTTGGTCGTGGACACGGTGCATCCTCAGAACGTGGCCATGGGGCATGCCATGGGGCACGCTTGTCCTTTTTTTCGACAGCTGGCCATGTTGAGCCACAACATGCAGAAGAGTTGGTAGGGTGGATCACAAAGCCGTCCTCATCCTCCTTATCCTCTGTCACCCAGGCTAAGAGAAGTTTGGTTGCCAATGCAGCTGCCAAAGCGGCCTATTTCATTGGCTCATTGGCATCAGTCACTCCTTCCCTAACCCCACCATCATGTCCTGAGGAGTACCCCAAACTGTTCAACCACAGTGTCGGGTACATGCTGCAGGAGGATGCACAGCATTTTAAGGGCTTAGATGATGGTACCCAGGTTGAGGATATAGGCAGTAACGTGAGCCCAGAGAGAGGGGGTGTCCAAGAAGGACAAGAAACTGGCAGTTCCCCCAGCTGCAGCATACTGCCAAGTTTGCTCCAGTGACGAGGAGGGAGGGGATGATGAGGTCACTGACTCTATGTGGGTGCCTGATGGAAGAGAGGAGGAGGAGGAGGCACATCTCCAATGAGGCAGGATGCTCTCCAGAGGCCAGCTTAAGGACAGCCAACCAACTGCATTACACCGCAGAGTTCTGCATGTGCAGGGCGCTGCTGACTCTGCACGTTTTTTCAAAAGTTCTTTTTGAGACGTGTGCAGCAGATCGCACCGTTGCTGTTTGCAACATATTTCTGAAGCGTATCAAGCGTGGCCACATGCTTGACCAGACATATATCGAGCTCCCCCGCAGTCCGTTGGCAACAGTACTTAAAAGACCCACACTAAAGAACAAGGCGGACCTCTCCTTGCTCCTCATCAGCTGGGATCTCCAACCCCACTATACCTTCAGTCCTCTCAGAAACCTGCACTGAGAGGAATGAAGGTATAGAATTAAGTGTCTCAAGCATCTAAATCCGATTGTAGCAGGCACATTTCCCTACCCCAGTTGCTAAATCATCAAAAGAAATTCGGTCCCAGCCATTCACATGCTCAGCGGCTGAATGCTAGTTTGGCTAAATTGCTAGCACTCCAACTGCTGCCTTTTCAGCTGGTAGACTCTGCCCCCTTTTGAGAATTTGTGGAATGTGCGGTACCTCAGTGGCAGGTTCCCAAATGCCATTTTTTTTCTCGGAAGGCCATTCCGGCTCTCTACTGGCATGTGGAAGACAATGTCTTGGCCTCGTTGGACAGGGCGGTCAGCGGTAAGGTGCATATTACTGCTGACTCATGGTCCAGCAGGCATGGACAGGGACGTTACCTTTCTTTCACAGCGCACTGGGTAACTCTGCTGGCAGCTGGGAAGGATGCAGGACAGGGTGGAGCTTGTTTCACCACCATGCCTCCAAAATGCTGGTAGTGGTGATTCTGCCACACCTCTCTCCTCCACCCCCCTCCTCTTCTTCTTCCTCTATGGCCTCTCCCTGTACAGATTTGTTCTCTGAACCAGCAGTGCTCCGTAGGCGTTCAAGCACAAAAAGATGCCATGTGGTGCTTGAGTTGGTCTGCTTAGGGGACAGGAGCCACACTGGGCACAGATTCTGGCAGCTCTGCAGGGGCAGGTTCATAAGTGGTTGATGCAACGCCAGCTTCAGCCAGTAATGCTGGTTTGCGACAATGGCACCAACCTGCTCTCCGCCCTCTGACAGGGACACTTCACCCATGTTCCCTGCTTGGCTCACATCCTTAATTTGGTGGTGCAGCGGTTCTTGTGCAGGTATCCGGGCTTACAGGACCTCCTGAGGCAGGCCAGGAAAGTCTGTGGGCATTTCCGCCAGTATTATAATGCCAGTGCTTGGCTGGCTGACCTTCAAAGGGATTGCAACCTGCCCAAGAACCACCTCATCTGTGACATGCCCACCAGGTGGAACTCAATGTTGGCAATGCTGCAGCAGCTGTACACGCAGCAGAGGGCCCTCAATGAGTACCTGTGTGACTATGGCACCAGGACAGGGTCAGGGGAGCTTGGCTTTTTTTCGCCACGCCAGTGGCTAATGATCAAGGATGCATGCACTGTCCTGTCACCATTTAAGGAGGCCACGAGGATGGTGAGCAGTGACAGTGCATGCATCAGTGATACTGTCCCTCTTGTCTTCCTGTTGGAGCACACGCTGCGTGGAATAATGGACAGGGCACTTGAGGCAGAACAGAGGGATGAAGAGGAGGACTTCCTTACCTCTCAAGGCCCCCTTTATCCAGACAGTGTTCCTGCAGGCCCGCCTATCACAAAGGAAGAGGAGGAGGACGAGGATTGTGTCAGCATGGAGGTGGAGCCTAGCACTCAGCATCAGCAGCAGTCTTCAAGGGATCGTTTTCATTCCCCAGAAACCCATGGACTTGTACGTGGCTGGGAGGAGGTGGCTGCGGATCATGTCGTCCTTAGTCACCTAGAGGACTCCGGACCGAATGCCTCAGCAAACCTACGCTGCATGGCCTCCCTGATCCTGCAAAGCCTGCAAAAGGACCCTCAGATTCGTGGTATCAAGGAGAGGGATCATTACTGGCTGGCAACCCTCCTTGATCCACGTTACAAGGGTAAGGTTGCAGAACTTATCCAGCCTTCTCAGAGGGAGCAGAGGATGAAACATCTTTGGGAGGCCTTATAGAAAGGTTTGTTTAAAGCGTTTCCAGAGCCTGGGAGGTTACAATTTCCTGGTCCTCCTGGACAACGTGTTGCTGAGGCTTCGGTCAGTCACAGAAGGAGCGGTGGAGAAGGTGGCCATCTGACTGATGCCTTCAGACAATTTTTTAGTCCGCAGCCCCAAGGTATGATCGGTTCCAGCAACCATTGCCAGTGTCTGATTTACATGGTGCAGGAATACCTAGGGGCAAGATCAGACTTGGACACCTTTCCCACTGAAAATCCTCTGGGTTACTGGGTCTTGAGGATGGATCACTGGCCAGAGCTTGCACAGTATGCAATTGAGCTACTGACCTGTCCTGCATCCAGCGTTCTTTCTGAACGCACATTTAGTGCTGCTGGAGGCTTTGTAACCGATCACAGAGTGCGCCTGTCCACAGACTCAGTTGATCGGCTCACCTTCATAAAAATGTATCAGTCTTGGATCACCAGCTACCAAGCACCTGATGCTGTTTTAACCGATTCATTTTTGTATGAATGTGAGATCCCTTGAAGACTGCCTATGCTGATGCTGAGTGACTATCCTGTTATGCTGAGTGACTATTCTATTCCTTCTCAATGTTCATGTTGATAGCTTCTAAGAACATTTTTGGTTCCGGGCACCACCTAAAGCCCAATTTTTCTGCCCCTGTTTAACAGGGGCATGTAATTACAATTTTTGCTGTAATATTTTGCAGTAGGGCTCGTTCATGCGCTGAACTAGAGTATCAGTGAGGGGTTGTAGTGTTGTTGCACCAGCACCAGTGCCTAAGTCCCAATTTTTCTGCCTCTGTTTAACAGGGACATGTAATTACAATTTTTGGTCTAATATTTCACAGCAGGTCTCGTTCCTGTGCCCACCAAGATTAACTATGAGGGCTTACAGTGTTGTGGCACCACCACCACCAAAGGCCCAATCTGACCCTGTTCAACAGGAGCATGTAATTAGAGTGTATAGGGCAGACCGTATAGTATATACGGGCGGTCCCCTATTTTCAAGGAGGGAGACAACAGGAAGTGAGAGGAAATCTACCCCTAGGAAGGGAAAATTCTCTCCTGTAAGAGTTAATATGGGAAAAAGGTGTCTCCTCTCCACTGATGCTTTATCACTAATAACCCAAAATATTCAAAATCCAATTGTCATTGGGACAGAAAGTGAGGTGAAATCTTCTGAAGAGGAGCACAGACAGCAAAACAAATGTCACAGGGGTGATAACCCTTCCCTAGGTTTTCCAAAAAGCTTAAAATAGATTTTTTGGCTGGAGCTAAACACGTTAAAAATGTACCCGTTCAAAATTACAAACAGATTCTACTTAACAACAAACCTACAGTCCCTGTCTTGTTTGCACCGCCTGTATACTGCTGTTCAGAGTATATAGGGCCTGGGGGCCCCACACCTTTCCTTATTTTAATTTGGGTGCGGGGTTCCCCTTAATATCCATACAAGACCCAAAGGGCCTGGTAATGGACTGGGGGGTACCCATGCCGTTTTTCTCAATAATTTTCATCCATATTGCCAGGACCCGACATGACATTAAACCCGCAAGCAGTTTTAAATGACTTTTATTCCTTTCAAAATGACATTTTGTGCAGGGACTGTTCTAAACATGGGAAACACGCGTCACTTTACAGGCATACTATAGACACCCCCCAGGTATGAAATTTAAAGGAATATTACACTTTTATTGTTTCACTTTAAGCATTATTAAAATCACTGCTCCTGAAAAAACGGCCGTTTTAAAACTTTCTTTTCCATTGATCCATGTCCCCTGGGGCAGGACCCGGGTCCCCAAACACTTTTTAGGACAATAACTTGCATATTAGCCTTTAAAATTCACTTTTGCTTTCTCACGTTCGAGTCTCATAGACTTTAACGGTGTTCGAATGTTCGTTCAAACTTTCGGTCCATTCGCATGTTCTGGATGCGTACCGAACCGGGGGGTGTTCGGCTCATCCCTAGTGACAAATTACTCGTGGCTTGCGGTTTCCTAGACCATAGAGATGATGGGGGACGTTCCAGATCATCTCTATGATCAGCTGTAGATTTCTCCCAATCTTTTTTTTTACAGATGAATTGATCAGCATCCCTGTACCTGGAGGCACGGTGGGGAGTGTCCGTTGCCTACACACTTTATGGAATGAAGTCAGTCCAGTCCAGTAATTTAGGAGATGTCAGTCCAGTCATTTGGGATTTATGGTAACACAAACAAAAACCCTTGGAAGCCGGCAGAAGTACACGGAGACAGACCTACGGGGAGACCCTGACGGCAGACTAGGACAGGTACTGGGGGGGGAACGGAAGGGTGGGACTTCACTTCTGAAGCTTGAGGTCTTCTACAGAGGCCACCACATCTCCATCCCAACCCACTAAAAAATGGACCAATAGTTTGGTGTGAACGTTCTGATGGAACTTACAGAGGTGCAGGAAGGCTGAAAGGTCCAGGAGGTAACGAGCCACCAGAGCATTGGAGTGCTCAGAGGGTACAACAGGGGCAAGCAGGACAAGGGATGGGCAGGAGGGGCACTGTGGTATCATGTGAGGTGGGGGGTGCCATGAGGAGATGGGGGGAGGGATTTGGAGGGGTAAGAATTGTTGGGGGAACTTATAGAGGATGTGCTAGGCTAGTGAGTGGTGATTTAGGCGACATTCACACCTGAGTTTTTTATTGTGTGCGTTTTTATGCGCAATTTGCGCATTTTGATACAGCGTTGCGTCATTATTACTCATCAATTTTTTTTTTGTTAGTGTAAGGGGTTAGATTGAAGGTTAGGTTACTTCTTAATGGGCACCCCAATCACAGCAAATCTCAACGCGCGGCGCTCTCGCTCAAAAGAAGCTCCTGCTCCTTTTTGAGCTGCAAGCAGTCGCGATTGCAGCGCGATTTATCGCGCAGCAAAATCGCGCCACAAATGGGGTGCCATTAAGAAGTAACCTAACCTTCACTCTAACCCCTTACCCTAACAAAAAATAAAATAATAATAAATGAATAATAATAATAATAATAATTAAAAAAAAGCAAAAAGTAATGGCATCACACAAGCGTCCCGCGATTTGCCGCAAATTTAGATTTGGATGACTCAGGTGTCAACAGAGCCTAAGTATTAGGATTTGGGGGTTAGGGTTATTTTTTTTATTATTATTGTTAGGGTTAGGGTGCTAATACTACTACTACTACTAATATTAATAATAATAATTAAACAAAAAAGAATAAATAAATGTAAAATAAATACACAAATAAATAAAAATAATCATAAATAAATACAATAAATGAAAAGTATGTAATAATAAAGAAAATAATTAACTTCTAAACTTAACCCTTAAAAAAAAAAAAAGACTAAAAAATATATAAAAAATAACTAAACACCCTACGGCCAGGTGAACATATGTGTAGCCACGGGTTTTTGTGCCTGGGGTCCGGTGCGTGTCTGTTCCCCGGTTCAGGTCTGAATTTTTGCCTGACTAGTCACACCTAAACCGGACCCAAACACGCACAGGACCCTTTTGCGATTGGGAACCCTCATCCAATTTGCACATATGTGAACGCAGCCTAACCCAAAATAAATAAATAATTAATAATAATACTTTTTTAAAATTATTATTATTATTAATAATGATAATATTTTTTTGTTCAGGTGTTTATTATCATTATTATTAACAATAATAATAAAAATAAAATATATATTAAATATATTATTATTTGTAATAATAATAATAATAATAATAATATATTTAGTATAGTTTATTAAGGGTGGGGGTTAATTATTTTTTATTTATGTATTATTACATATGATTAATTTATTTTATTTATTTATTATTTATTTATGATGATTTTTAGTTATTTGTGTATTTATTTTATATTTATTTATTCATATATTTTTACTGTTTTTTTTTTTTACATTTTTTTCATTTGAGCAGAAAATTGCGCTAAAACGCACAAATCGCGCATTTCCATTCATTACTAAGGGGAACAAAAATGCACCAAAAACACACAAATCTGCCCAATTTGAGCTCCAGAACATTTTTTTGGGGTTTTAGAGGGATTTGTGTTGAGGGAGGGGATGGGGGAAGAGGATTTGTGCCAGAAGGGGGGATTTTTTTTAGGGGGGGAGATATGTGCGCATAGGGATGATTGGGGGATATTTGTGCTAGGAGGGGAAATTATGGAGAGAGGATTTGTACTAGGTGGGGGGATTTGGGGGGGTAAGAATTTGTGCTAGAAGGGGACTTTTTTTAGGGGGGTGGTGTTGTACTAATAGGGATAATTGGGGGGGTATTTGTGCTAGGAGAAGAAAATTGGGAGGGGGCATGGGGGGGGGGGTGTTTGTGCTTGTAGGGATGAATGGGGGGTATTTGTGCTTGTAGGGATGAATGGGGGGTATTTGTGCTAGGAGGGGACATTTGGGAGGGAGGATTTGTACTAAGAGGGGGTATTTGTGCTATGAGAAGAAAATTGGGAAGGGGCATGGGGGTATTTGTGCTTGTAGGGATGAATGGGGGGGTATTTGTGCTTGTAGGGATGAATGGGGGGGTATTTGTGCTTGTAGGGATGAATGGGGGGGTATTTGTGCTTGTAGGGATGAATGGGGGGGGTATTTGTGCTTGTAGGGATGAATGGGGGGGGTATTTGTGCTTGTAGGGATGAATGGGGGGTATTTGTGCTTGTAGGGATGAATGGGGGGGTATTTGTGCTTGTAGGAATGAATGGGGGGGTATTTGTGCTTGTAGGGATGAATGGGGGGGTATTTGTGCTTGTAGGGATGAATGGGGGGTATGTGTGCTTGTAGGGATGAATGGGGGGGTATTTGTGCTTGTAGGGATGAATGGGGGGGGGTATTTGTGCTTGTAGGGATGAATGGGGGGTAATTGTGCTTGTAGGGATGAATGGGGGGGGGGTATTTGTGCTTGTAGGGATGAATGGGGGGTATTTGTGCTTGTAGGGATGAATGGGGGTGTATGTGTGCTTGTAGGGATGAATGGGGGGTATTTGTGCTTGTAGGGATGAATGGGGGGGTATTTGTGCTTGTAGGGATGAATGGGGGGTAATTGTGCTTGTAGGGATGAATGGGGGGTAATTGTGCTTGTAGGGATGAATGGGGGGGTATTTGTGCTTGTAGGGATGAATGGGGGTATTTGTGCTTGTAGGGATGAATGGGGGGTATTTGTGCTTGTAGGGATGAATGGGGGGTATTTGTGCTTGTAGGGATGAATGGGGGGTATTTGTGCTTGTAGGGATGAATGGGGGGTATTTGTGCTTGTAGGGATGAATGGGGGGGTATTTGTGCTTGTAGGGATGAATAGGGGGTAATTGTGCTTGTAGGGATGAATGGGGGGTATTTGTGCTTGTAGGGATGAATGGGGAGGGTATTTTTGCTTGCAGGGATGAATGGGGGGTATTTGTGCTTGTAGGGATGAATGGGGGGGTATTTTTGCTTGTAGGGATGAATGGGGGGTATTTGTGCTTGTAGGGATGAATGGGGGGGTATTTTTGCTTGTAGGGATGAATGGGGGGTATTTGTGCTTGTAGGGATGAATGGGGGGGTATTTGTGCTTGTAGGGATGAATGGGGGTGTATTTGTGCTTGTAGGGATGAATGGGGGGTAATTGTGCTTGTAGGGATGAATGGGGGGGGGGTATTTGTGCTTGTAGGGATGAATGGGGGGTATTTGTGCTTGTAGGGATGAATGGGGGTGTATGTGTGCTTGTAGGGATGAATGGGGGGTATTTGTGCTTGTAGGGATGAATGGGGGGGTATTTGTGCTTGTAGGGATGAATGGGGGGTAATTGTGCTTGTAGGGATGAATGGGGGGTAATTGTGCTTGTAGGGATGAATGGGGGGGTATTTGTGCTTTTAGGGATGAATGGGGGTATTTGTGCTTGTAGGGATGAATGGGGGGTATTTGTGCTTGTAGGGATGAATAGGGGGTAATTGTGCTTGTAGGGATGAATGGGGGGTATTTGTGCTTGTAGGGATGAATGGGGAGGGTATTTTTGCTTGCAGGGATGAATGGGGGGTATTTGTGCTTGTAGGGATGAATGGGGGGGTATTTTTGCTTGTAGGGATGAATGGGGGGTATTTGTGCTTGTAGGGATGAATGGGGGGTATTTTTGCTTGTAGGGATGAATGGGGGGTATTTGTGCTTGTAGGGATGAATGGGGGGGTATTTGTGCTTGTAGGGATGAATGGGGGTGTATTTGTGCTTGTAGGGATGAATGGGGGGTAATTGTGCTTGTAGGGATGAATGGGGGGGTATTTGTGCTTGTAGGGATGAATGGGGGGGTATTTGTGCTTGTAGGGATGAATGGGGGGTAATTGTGCTTGTAGGGATGAATGGGGGGGGTATTTGTGCTTGTAGGGATGAATGGGGGTGTATTTGTGCTTGTAGGGATGAATGGGGGGGTAGTTGTGCTTGTAGGGATGAATGGGGGGGTATTTTTGCTTGTAGGGATGAATGGGGGGTATTTGTGCTTGTAGGGATGAATGGGGGGGTATTTTTGCTTGTAGGGATGAATGGGGGGTATTTGTGCTTGTAGGGATGAATGGGGGGGGGTATTTGTGCTTGTAGGGATGAATGGGGGTGTATTTGTGCTTGTAGGGATGAATGGGGGGTAGTTGTGCTTGTAGGGATGAATGGGGGGTATTTGTGCTTGTAGGGATGAATAGGGGGTAATTGTGCTTGTAGGGATGAATGGGGGGTATTTGTGCTTGTAGGGATGAATGGGGAGGGTATTTTTGCTTGTAGGGATGAATGGGGGGTATTTGTGCTTGTAGGGATGAATGGGGGGGTATTTTTGCTTGTAGGGATGAATGGGGGGTATTTGTGCTTGTAGGGATGAATGGGGGGGTATTTTTGCTTGTAGGGATGAATGGGGGGTATTTGTGCTTGTAGGGATGAATGGGGGTGTATTTGTGCTTGTAGGGATGAATGGGGGGGGTAGTTGTGCTTGTAGGGATGAATGGGGGGGTATTTTTGCTTGTAGGGATGAATGGGGGGTATTTGTGCTTGTAGGGATGAATGGGGGGGTATTTTTGCTTGTAGGGATGAATGGGGGGTATTTGTGCTTGTAGGGATGAATGGGGGTGTATTTGTGCTTGTAGGGATGAATGGGGGGGTATTTGTGCTTGTAGGGATGAATGGGGGGTATTTGTGCTTGTAGGGATGAATGGGGGGTATTTGTGCTTGTAGGGATGAATGGGGGGGTATTTTTGCTTGTAGGGATGAATGGGGGTGTATTTGTGCTTGTAGGGATGAATGGGGGGGTATTTGTGCTTGTAGGGATGAATGGGGAGGGTATTTTTGCTTGCAGGGATGAACGGGGGGTATTTGTGCTTGTAGGGATGAATGGGGGGGTATTTTTGCTTGTAGGGATGAATGGGGGGTATTTGTGCTTGTAGGGATGAATGGGGTGTATTTGTGCTTGTAGGGATGAATGGGGGGGTATTTGTGCTTGTAGGGATGAATGGGGGTGTATTTGTGCTTGTAGGGATGAATGGGGGGGTAGTTGTGCTTGTAGGGATGAATGGGGGGTATTTGTGCTTGTAGGGATGAATGGGGGGGTATTTGTGCTTGTAGGGATGAATGGGGGGTATTTGTGCTTGTAGGGATGAATGGGGGTGTATTTTTGCTTGTAGGGATGAATGGGGGGTATTTGTGGTAGGAGGGGAAATTTGGAAAAGAGAATTTGTACTAAGAGGGGGGAGGTTTGAGAGGGGGGAGGATTTCTTTTTTTTGTGGAGGTGGGGCACAATTACAATGTAACAAGGTGCCAGAGGCAGGAATATCCAGTACAACGGGTTTAACAACAGAGCTGAACGGCATTAATTGTGGACAATCATTGTAGTAAAAAGTTCCAGGTTAAGTCAACAGAGTGTGTAATGAAGAAGACATTCGGTCGGTTTGGTGGTCGTTATTTCGCTAGGTGGCAATGCTTATCCCAATATCAGTTCTTCTACTTAGTCCTAATTAGGGATGAGCAGAACACCCCCCTGTTCGGTTCGCATCCAGAACATGTGAACAGGCAAAAAATTTGTTTGAACACGCGAACACCGTTAAAGTCTATGGGACACGAACATGAATAATCAAAAGTGCTAATTTTAAAGGCTAATATGCAAGTTATTGTCATAAAAAGTGTTTGGGGACCCGGGTCCTGCCCCAGGGGACATGGATCAATGCAAAAAAGTTTTAAAAACGGCCGTTTTTTCAGGAGCAGTGATTTTAATAATGCTTAAAGTCAAACAATAAAAGTGTAATATCCCTTTAAATTTCGTACCTGGGGGGTGTCTATAGTATGCCTGTAAAGGGGCGCATGTTTCCTGTGTTTAGAACAGTCTGACAGCAAAATGACATTTCTAAAGAAAAAAAAAGTAATTTAAAACTACTCGCGGCTATTAATGAATTGCACTACACTACAATACACATAAAAGTTCATTGATAAAAATGAATTTAAAAAAATGGCGTGGGGGTCCCCCTCAAAATCTGTACCAGGCCCTTCAGGTCTGGTATGGATTTTAAGGGGAACCCCGCGCCAAAATTTTAAAAGAAATGGCGTGGGGTCCCCCCAAAAATCCAGATCCCGGTCCCCCCCCCGTGTGAATTGTAATGGGGTACAAATGTACCCCTACCATTTCACACAAAAAAGTGCCAAAAAGGTTAAAAACCACAAGAGACAGTTTTTGACAAGTCCTTTATTAATTTCTTCTTCTTCTCCATCTTCTTCTTCTCCATCTTCTTCTTCCTCCTCTCTTCTCATCCCACATCTTCCTCCGGGAGGGGGTGGATAAAAAAAGGGGGGGTGGATTGAGGTGGGGGGGGCTGATGGGTCGGGTTGGGATGGGGGGAAGAGAAATGGGATGTTAACTCACCTCCCAGTCTCCGCCATCATTCCCGAAGGGTTAGTGTAGGATGGGTGAAAAAGCCGGGTCTGGAGACAGTGTTGCCGACCCCCTGAAGTGAAATTTACTGGCAGGATGCCAAAATTTACAAACGGCAACAATTTTTTTTTTACTGCCACCAACCATCAAAATTACTGGCAGAGCCGCATTTTTTACTCACGATGCAAAAAACTACCTAAAATTACTGTTTTCAGTGCTAAACAGTGCAAGGATCAATATTTGAACTATAAACATATATCTAGTGCTATTAGTAATGTGTTTAAGTTACACAAAATAAAAAAACATATTTCTCCATTGACATGAAGGTCAGGTTACTATAACCCGGCCAACACTGGGTTCCCCCCTTACATCAGAGTCTGCAGGGACCCCCCTCACAGTGAAAGGGAACTCTTATGTAAAGGGGAACGCTGCAGGTCATGATCTAAGGGGGAACTCTGATGGAAGGGGAGGCTCTGGTGACCAGAGACCACCTTATATCAGAGTCCACCGTGTTCCCTTTACATCAGAGTTCCCACTTACATCAGGGTCTGCAGCATTACCCTTTCACTGTAAGGGGCAATCCTGCAGACTCTGATGTAAAGGGGAATGCCAGGAACTCTGATGTGGGGGGCACTCTGGTGACCAGAGACCACCTTCCGTAGAGTGAATACACTGAGGTAAGAGGAGATTCTAATATAGGGGGAAACCTTTATATCAATGACCCTTACATTATTGTATTCACTCCCCCCTTACATCAGCAACCCCCCCCAAGACTGGCCTGGCGGTGCTGTCACGGACCTCCTCTCAGGTGCACTGTGCAGGGCTCAGTCAGTTGGCTCTAGCTTGGAAGCTCTGGTTTTCCTATGGTCTCCTCTCCACAGTCCACACAGGTCTGACTTCTCCCGTGACCCGAATGATCCCGGCGGCGCTCCCACTCATGACTCCTCTCCCCACTCCCCCTCAGAGACTGCAGACATGATGTAGGAAATGGTCAGAGACTGCAGACAGGATACAGGAACAGGAGGTGGTCAGAGGCTGCAGGCAGGAGATGGTCAGAGGCTGCGGGCAGGAGATGGTCAGAGGCTGCGGGCAGGAGATGGTCAGAGGCTGCAGGCAGGAGATGGTCAGAGGCTGCAGGCAGGAGATTGTTAAAGGCTGCAAGCAGGAGATGGTCAGAGGCTGCGGGCAGGAGATGGTCAGAGGCTGCAGGCAGGAGATTGTTAAAGGCTGCAAGCAGGAGATGGTCAGAGGCTGCGGGCAGGAGATGGTCAGAGGCTGCGGGCAGGAGATGGTCAGAGGCTGCAGGCAGGAGATGGTCAGAGGCTGCGGGCAGGAGATTGTTAAAGGCTGCAGGCAGGAGATGGTCAGAGGCTGCAGGCAGGAGATGGTCAGAGGCTGCGGGCAGGAGATTGTTAAAGGCTGCGGGCAGTAGATGGTCAGAGGCTGCAGGCAGGAGATGGTCAGAGGCTGCAGTCAGGAGATTGTTAAAGGCTGTGGACATGGTAGTTTACTCCACTGTCCCCCTTCATATTACTATACCTGTCTGCACATCAGTCAGTGACAGTGTCCACCTTCTGTCACTGACTCACTGTGACTGTGTCCCTTTCATCCCTCCAGTCACAGTCAGGCACAGTGTCCTCCTCTACTGGGCCGGCTTTACCCCCCCAGTAATGTCCTTCTGTGGCCCGTCACGTGGCTCCTCTCTGCACCGTTGCGCTCCACCCTGCTGAATCGCCAAGAAGAAGGAGTGGCGGCTTCCGTTTAAAAATGGCACCAGGCAGCGACATTCCATTACTGCGCATGCGCCACCCAGCCGAGCTTGTACGATCTTTCCCAAGTCCTGCAGGCTTCGGAACAGCGCATGCGCAGTTGCATGGCCGGCCTACACCCATCTTTTTTAGGGGCACCGGCTGCCCATAACGGACATTCACGGGCACCCCGAAAATGGGGTGAAATTTACGGGCTGCCCGAAAATTAACGGGCGGTTGGCAACACTGTCTGGAGATATTAGGGTGCTTGCTTATAAAGATCGAGAATGGTCCTCCCTCATTCTTCCCTTGTGTAGGGGAGAGAGGCCAGTCCTCTCATGTTTTGATGGGGGTCAGCTTTTGGACTATAAGAGTAGAGTCATTAAGGAGTGCAATTGTCTTGGGGTGTTTGGTTTGTCGGGGCTTGGTTTGTCAATAGTTTGAATTTGGCTGTGGTGCGAAAGTGGGTCCAACAGGCCCATTTATGTGAAAATTTGGTTGGACAGTCTTTGGCTATGAAGATTAGTTCTTCCATTTATGCAATTTTTTCTACTCGTCTGAGCCTTTCAGGGATGGTTGGAACCTGGGTTGTACCCCAATAAAGAGGGATAGACATTTTGGCTGCATTTAACAGAGGTGGTATTAGCATTTTGCGGTAGTGATGTGTGGGTAGTTATGAATGGTGAAGGAGGAGTTGAGTTGGGGTGTGTTCTAGGGTCTAGGTAGAAATTTGTGACATCAGTTCTCGGACTTGTGTCCAGAACGGCTGGATTAAGGGGCAGGAACATCATATGTGTGCTAGAGTACCTGTTTCCTTGGAACATCTCCAGCATTTTTCAGAGAGGGCAGGATTATATTTGTTGAGAATTACTGGGGTTCTATACCAGCGCATTAGGATTTTATAATTGTTTTCCTGGATCGAGACATTGAGGGAGCCCTTATGTGTTATTGTAGATATGTGTTCCCATTGTGCCTCTGTCATCTCTATTTGCAGGTCTCTTTCCCAGCTTAAACATGCTTTGTTAGTTTTCATCAAGCTTTCAGAGGAGAGTGAGTTATAAATGATTGAGATCACATGCTGTTGGGGTGTAGAGTGAGAGCATAGCTGTTCGAAAGTATTGAGCGGGCGAGAGATGGAGGAGGCACGATCAGCTTCTTTTAGGAAATGTCTGACCTGGAAATACGTCCAGAGAAGAAAGGGAATGTTATCCATATTAGCTGGTAGGGAGGAGCGCTCTAGAAGTAGTCCCAGTCAGAAGAAGTGGTAGGCTAGAACCTCTGAGTGTTGACAGATGTCTGCTAGGAAGTGTGTGGACATACCAGGTGGAAATGCCGGATTGAGTCTTACAGATGTAAGGGGTTCAGGGTTAGAGGAGATGTGTAGTTTTCGACAGGCGTCTTTGAAACACCGGAGTTTCGGGTCAATGAGCAGGTGATTCTTCAGGATCTGTGGGGTATGTCAGGTCGAGGTCCAAGGCAGAGATCATAGTGGTAGAGTGGAGAATGTGTATTCGAGAGCAACCCAGTCTTTACAGTGGCCATGTAATGACCAGTCTGCAATTCTAGAGAGGTGACAGGCCCAATAGTATTTCTGAAGGTCTGGGAGACCAAGGCCTCCTTTTGTCTTAGGTTTCGTTAGTTGCTCATATGCTAGGAGGGGACATTTGGGAGGGAGGATTTGTACTAGGAGGGGGTATTTGTGCTAGGAGAAGAAAATTGGGAGGGGGCATGGGGGGGGGTATTTGTGCTTGTAGGGATTTTAGCAGGGGCACTTTTTTTACTGGAAGGAGGGGGAATTTTTTTTTTTCCATAGAATTTTATTGATAAGTAAAAAGAAGCTTTACATTACAATGTAACAAGGTGCCAGAGGCAGGAATATCCAGTACAACGGGTTTAACAACAGAGCTGAACGGCATTAATTGTGGACAATTGTTGTAGTAAAAAGTTCCAGGTTAAGTCAACAGAGTTCGTAATGAAGAAGACATTCGGTCGGTTTGGTGGTCGTTATTTCGCTAGGTGGCAATGCTTATCCCAATATCAGTTCTTCTACTTAGTGCTAATTAGGGATGAGCCGAACACCCCCCAGTTCGGTTCGCATCCAGAACATGTGAACAGGCAAAAAATTTGTTCGAACACGCGAACACCATTAAAATCTATGGGACTCGAACATGAAAAATCAAAAGTGCTAATTTTAAAGGCTTATATGCAAATTATTGTCATAAAAAGGGTTTGGGGACCCGGGTCCTGCCCCAGGGGACATGGATCAATGCAAAAAAAGTTTTAAAAACTGGAGCAGTGATTTTAATAATGCTTAAAGTGAAACAATAAAAGTGTAATATCCCTTTAAATTTCGTACCTGGGGGGTGTCTATAGTATGCCTGTAAAGGGGCGCATGTGTCCCGTGTTTAGAACAGTCTGACAGCAAAATAACATTTCTAAAGGAAAAAAAGTCATTTAAAACTACTATCGCTAGCGCCGGCTATAATGAATTCTCGGTCCGACAATACACATAAAAGTTAATTGATAAAAACGGCATGGAATCTCCCCACAGGGGAACCCTGAACCAAAATTAAAAAAAAAAAATGCGTGGGGGCCCCTTAAATTCCATACCAGGCCCTTTAGGTCTGGTATGGGTGTTAAGGGAAACCCCGCTCCAAAATATAAAAAAAAATGGCATGGGGCCCCCCCAAAAATCCATACCAGACCCTTATCTGAGCATGCAACCCTGCAGGAAAAGAGGGGGGGATGAGAGAGTGCCCCCCCTCCTGAACCGTACCAGGCCACATGCCTTTATTAATTTCTTCTTCTTCCATCTTCTTTCCTCTGGTCCTCCTTTGGTGTTCTTCTTCTTCCTCCATCTTCTTCTTCTCCATCTTCTTTTTCCTCCACTCTTCTCGTCCTGCATCTATCTCCGGCTTCCTCTCTGCTCCGTCCGCAGGATCGGGTTCAGTGGGAGTCTTCCACCGTGTGCCGCTTTGGTTCTTCTGACACTTCTTATATAATGGAGGGTGGGGCCACCCGGTGACCCCATTCTTCTCTGACACACGGGGACTTCACGGGGACTTCCCTGTGGCTTTCCCCGTGTTGTCAGGGGGGGCGGGGTCACCTGGTTGCGGTTAAGAAAATTAATAAAGGACTTGTTAAAAACCGTCTCTTGTGTTTTTTAACACTTTTTTTGTAAAATGGTAGGGGTACATTTGTACCCCATTACCAATTCACATGGTGGGGGGCTGGGATCTGGGGGGTCCCCTTGTTAAAGGGGGCTTCCAGATTCCGATAAGCCCCCCACCCGCAGACTCCCACAACCACCAAGCAAGGGTTGTGGGGATGAGGCCCTTCTCCCCATCAACATGGGGACAAGGTGCTTTGGGGGGCTACCCCAAAGCACCCTCCCAATGTTGAGGGCATGTGGCCTGGTACGGTTCAGGAGGGGGGCCACTTTCTCATCCCCCCCTCTTTTCCTGTGGCCTGCCAGGTTGTGTAATTGGATAAGGGTCTGGTATGGATTTTTGGGGGACCCCACACCATTTAAAAAAAAAAATTGTCGTGGAGTTCCTCTTAAAATCCATACCAGACCTGAAGGGTCTGGTATGGATTTTGAGGGGGACCCCCACGCCATTTTTTTTTCAATTTTGTCGCGGGGTTCCCCTTAATATTCATACCAGACATGAAGGACCTGGTATGGAATTTAGGGGGAACCCCACGCATTTTTTTTTTTAATTTTGGTTCGGGGTTCCCCTGTGGGGAATTCCCATGCTGTTTTTATCAATGAACTTTTATGTGTATTGTTGGACCGACAATTCATTATAGCCGGCGCTAGCGATAGTAGTTTTACATGACTTTTTTTTCCTTTAGAAATGTTATTTTGCACTCGGACTGTTCTAAACACGGGAAATATTGCGCCCCTTTACAGGCATACTATAGACACCCCCAGGTACGAAATTTAAAGGAATATTACACTTTTATTGTTTGACTTTAAGCATTATTAAAATCACTGATCCTGAAAAAACGGCCATTTTTAAAACTTTTTTTTGCATTGATCCATGTCCCCTGGGGCAGGACCCGGGTCCCCAAACCCTTTTTATGACAATAACTTGCATATAAGCCTTTAAAATTAACACTTTTGATTTCTCCCATAGAATTTTAAAGGGTGTTCCTCGGCTTTCGAATTTGCCGCGAACACCCCAAATTGTTCGCTGTTGGGCGAACGGGCGAACAGCCAATGTTCGAGTCGAACTCATATTCGACCCGAACTTAAAGCCCATCCCTAGGGCTAATATAGGTTTGAGGCTGTTTCATAGATAAAAACGGGGGGTTTGCTTGCTTCTGAGGAAATTACCAACTCTGAGCGATTAAAACCTTCTAACAACTACAGGACCAAAGTCAGCTAAATACCCCAAATGTTCGATGGGGTAGAGTTCTAAAGGATATAGGGAGTGGACTGAGTTGTAAACCCACGAAGGGGGGGATGGATAAAAAAAAAGGGGGGTGGATTGAGGTGGGGGGGGGGGCTGATGGGTCGGGTTGGGATGGGGGGAAGGGAAATGGGATGTTAACTCACCTCCCAGTCTCCGCCATCATTCCCGAAGGGTTAGTGTAGGATGGGTGAAAAAGCCGGGTCTGGAGACAGTGTTGCCGACCCCCTGAAGTGAAATTTACTGGCAGGATGCCAAAATTTACAAACGGCACCAATTTTTTTTTACTGCCACAAACCATCAAAATTACTGGCAGAGCCGCATTTTTTACTCACGATGCAAAAAACTACCTAAAATTACTGTTTTCAGTGATAAGCAGTGCACGGATCAATACTTGAACTATAAACATATATCTAGTGCTATTAGTAATGTGTTTAAGTTAAACAAAAGTCAAAAACCATATTTCTCCATTGACATGAAGGTCAGGTTACTATAACCCGGCCAACACTGGGTTCCCCCCTTACATCAGAGTCTGCAGGGACCCCCCTCACAGTGAAAGGGAACTCTTATGTAAAGGGGAATGCTGCAGATCATGATCTAAGGGGGAACTCTGATGGAAGGGGGGGCTCTGGTGACCAGAGACCACCTTATATCAGAGTCCACCGTGTTCCCTTTACATCAGAGTTCCCACTTACATCGGGGTCTGCAACATTACCCTTTCACTGTAAGGGGCAATCCTGCAGACTCTGATGTAAAGGGGAATGCCAGGAACTCTGATGTGGGGGGCACTCTGGTAACCAGAGACCACCTTCCGTAGAGTGAATACACTGAGGTAAGAGGAGATTCTAATATAGGGGGAAACCTTTATATCAGTGACCCTTACATTATTGTATTCACTCCCCCCTTACAACAGTAACCCCCCCAAGACTGGCCTGGCGGTGCTGTCTTTGACCTCCTCTCAGGTGCACTGTGCAGGGCTCAGTCAGTTGGCTCTAGCTTGGCAGCTCTGGTTTTCCTATGGTCTCCTCTCCACAGTCCACACAGGTCTGACTTCTCCCGTGACCCCCATGATCCCGGCGGCGCTCCCACTCATGACTCCTCTCCCGACTCCCCCTCAGAGACTGCAGACATGATGTAGGAAATAGTCAGAGGCTGCGGACAGGATACAGGAACAGGAAATGGTCAGAGGCTGCGGGCAGGAGATGGTCAGAGGCTGCAGGCAGGAGATGGTCAGAGGCTGCGGGCAGGAGATAGTCAGAGGCTGCAGGCAGGAGATGGTCAGAGGCTGCAAGCAGGAGATGGTCAGAGGCTGCAGGCAGGAGATGGTCAGAGGCTGCAAGCAGGAGGTGGTCAGAGGCTGCAGGCAGGAGATGGTCAGAAGCTACGGGCAGGAGATGGTCAGAGGCTGTGGACAGGATACAGGAACAGGAGATGGTCAGAGGCTGCGGACAGGAGATGGTCAGAGGCTGCAGACAGGAGATGGTCAGAGGCTGCGGGCAGGAGATTGTCAGAGGCTGCAGGCAGGAGATGGTCAGAAGCTGCGGGCAGGAGATGGTCAGAAGCTGCGGGCAGGAGATGGTCAGAGGCTGCAGGCAGGAGATGGTCAGAGGCTGCGGGCAGGAGATGGTCAGAGGCTGTGGACAGGATACAGGAACAGGAGATGGTCAGAGACTGCGGGCAGGAAATGGTCAGAGGCTGCGGATAGGAGATGGTCAGAGGCTGCGGACAGGATACAGGAACAGGAGGTGGTCAGAGGCTGCAGACAGGAGATGGTCAGAGGCTGCGGGCAGGAGATTGTCAGAGGCTGCAGGCAGGAGATGGTCAGAAGCTGCGGGCAGGAGATGGTCAGAAGCTGCGGGCAGGAGATGGTCAGAGGCTGCAGGCAGGAGATGGTCAGAGGCTGCGGGCAGGAGATGGTCAGAGGCTGTGGACAGGATACAGGAACAGGAGATGGTCAGAGACTGCGGGCAGGAGATGGTCAGAGGCTGCGGGCAGGAGATGGTCAGAGGCTGCGGACAGGATACAGGAACAGGAGGTGGTCAGAGGCTGCAGGCAGGAGATAGTCAGAGGCTGGCGGCAGGAGATGGTCAGAGGCTGCGGACAGGATACAGGAACAGGAGGTAGTCAGAGACTGCAGGCAGGAGATGGTCAGAGGCTGCAGGCAGGAGATGGTCAGAGGCTGTGGACAGGATACAGGAACTGGAGATGCTCAGAGGCTGCAGGCAGGAGATGGTCAGAGTCTGGGGGCAGGAGATGGTCAGAGGATGCAGGCAGGATATGGTCAGAGGCTGCGGGCAGGAGATGGTCAGAGTCTGCGGGCAGGAGATGGTCAGAGGCTGCGGGCAGAAGATGGTCATAGGCTGCGGACAGGATACAGGAACAGGAGGTGGTCAGAGACTGCAGGCAGGAGATGGTCAAAGACTGCGGGTAGGAGATGGTCAGAGGCAGCAGGCAGGAGATGGTCAGATGCTGCAAGCAGGAGATGGTCAGAGGCTGCGGGCAGGAGATGGTCAGAGGCTGCGGGCAGGAGATGGTCAGAGGCTGCGGACAGGATAAAGGAACAGGTGATGGTCAGAGGCTGCGGGCAGGAGATGGTCAGAGGCTGCGGGCAGGAGATGGTCAGAGGCTGCGGACAGGATAAAGGAACAGGAGATGGTCAGAGACTGCGGGCAGGAGATGTTCAGAGGCTGCGGACAGGATACAGGAACAGGAGGTGGTCAGAGGCAACAGGCAGGAGATGGTCAGAGGCTGCGGGCAGGAGATGGTCAGAGGCCGCAGACAGGATACAGGAACAGGAGATGCTCAGAGGCTGCAGGCAGGAGATGGTCAGAGTCTGGGGGCAGGAGATGGTCAGAGGCTGCAGGCAGGATATGGTCAGAGGCTGCAGGCAGGAGATGGTCAGAGTCTGCGGGCAGGAGATGGTCAGAGGCTGCAAGCAGGAGATGGTCAGAGGCTGCGGGCAGGAGATGGTCAGAGGCTGCGGTTAGGAGATGGTCAGAGGCTGCGGACAGGATACAGGAACAGGAGATGGTTAGAGGCTGCGGGCAGGAGATGGTCAGAGGCTGCAAGCAGGAGATGGTCAGAGGCTGCAGGCAGGAGATGTTCAGAGGCTGCAGGCAGGAGATGATCAGAGGCTGTGGCAGGAGATGGTCAGAGGCTGCAAGCAGGAGATGGTCAGAGGCTGCGGCAGGAGATGGTCAGAGGCTGCAGGCTGCGGCAGGAGATGGTCAAAGGCTGCAAGCAGGAGATGGTCAGAGGCTGTGGGCAGGAGATGGTCAGAGGCTGTGGTTAGGTGATGGTCAGAGGCTGCGGACAAGATACAGGAACAGGAGATGGTTAGAGGCTGCGGGCAGGAGATGGTCAGAGGCTACTAGCAGGAGATGGTCAGAGGCTGCAAGCAGGAGATGTTCAGAGGCTGCGGGCAGGAGATGATCAGAGGCTGCGGCAGGAGATGGTCAGAGGCTGCAAGCAGGAGATGGTCAGAGGCTGCGGGCAGGAGATGGTCAGAGGCTGCGGGCAGGAGATGGTCAGAGGCTGTGGACAGGATACAGGAACTGGAGATGCTCAGAGGCTGCAGGCAGGAGATGGTCAGAGTCTGGGGGCAGGAGATGGTCAGAGGCTGCAGGCAGGATATGGTCAGACGCTGCGGGCAGGAGATGGTCAGAGTCTGCGGGCAGGAGATGGTCATAGGCTGCGGACAGGATACAGGAACAGGAGGTGGTCAGAAGCTGCAGGCAGGAGATGGTCAAAGGCTGCGGGTAAGAGATGGTCAGAGGCTGCAGGCAGGATATGGTCAGAGGCTGCGGGCAGGAGATGGTCAGAGTCTGCGGGCAGGAGATGGTCATAGGCTGCAGACAGGATACAGGAACAGGACGTGGTCAGAGGCTGCAGGCAGGAGATGGTCAGAGGCTGCGGGCAGGAGATGGTCAGAGGCTGCAAGCAGGAGATGGTCAGAGGCTGCAAGCAGGAGATGGTCAGAGGCTGCGGGCAGGAGATGGTCAGAGGCTGCGGGCAGGAGATGGTCAGAGGCTGCGGACAGGATAAAGGAACAGGAGATGGTCAGAGGCTGCGGGCAGGAGATGGTCAGAGGCTGTGGGCAGGAGATGGTCAGAGGCTGTGGACAGGATAAAGAAACAGGAGATGGTCAGAGGCTGCAGGCAGGAGATGTTCAGAGGCCGCGGACAGGATACAGGAACAGGAGGTGGTCAGAGGCAGCAGGCAGGAGATGGTCAGAGGCTGTGGGCAGGAGATGGTCAGAGGCCGTGGACAGGATACAGGAACAGGAGATGCTCAGAGGCTGCAGGCAGGAGATGGTCAGAGTCTGGGGGCAGGAGATGGTCAGAGGCTGCAGGTAGGATATGGTCAGAGGCTGCGGGCAGGAGATGGTCAGAGTCTGCGGGCAGGAGATGGTCAGAGGCTGCGGTTAGGAGATGGTCAGAGGCTGCGGACAGGATACAGGAACAGAAGATGGTTAGAGGCTGCGGGCAGGAGATGGTCAGAGGCTGCAAGCAGGAGATGGTCAGATGCTGCAAGCAGGAGATGTTCAGAGGCTGCGGGCAGGAGATGATCAGAGGCTGCGGCAGGAGATGGTCAGAGGCTGCAAGCAGGAGATGGTCAGAGGCTGCAAGCAGGAGATGGTCAGAGGCTGCGGGCAGGAGATGGTCAGAGGCTGCAGGCTGCGGCAGGAGATGGTCAAAGGCTGCAAGCAGGAGATGGTCAGAGGCTGTGGGCAGAAGATGGTCAGAGGCTGTGGTTAGGTGATGGTCAGAGGCTGCGGACAGGATACAGGAACAGGAGATGGTTAGAGGCTGCGGGCAGGAGATGGTCAGAGGCTACTAGCAGGAGATGGTCAGAGGCTGCAAGCAGGAGATGTTCAGAGGCTGCGGGCAGGAGCTGATCAGAGGCTGCGGCAGGAGATGGTCAGAGGCTGCAAGCAGGAGATGGTCAGAGGCTGCGGGCAGGAGATGGTCAGAGGCTGCGGGCAGGAGATGGTCAGAGGCTGTGGACAGGATACAGGAACTGGAGATGCTCAGAGGCTGCAGGCAGGAGATGGTCAGAGTCTGGGGGCAGGAGATGGTCAGAGGCTGCAGGCAGGATATGGTCAGAGGCTGCGGGCAGGTGATGGTCAGAGTCTGCGGGCAGGAGATGGTCATAGGCTGTGGACAGGATACAGGAACAGGAGGTGGTCAGAGGCTGCAGGCAGGAGATGATCAAAGGCTGCGGGTAGGAGATGGTCAGAGGCTGCAGGCAGGATATGGTCAGAGGCTGCGGGCAGGAGATGGTCAGAGGCTGCGGGCAGGAGATGGTCATAGGCTGCGGACAGGATACAGGAACAGGAGGTGGTCAGAGGCTGCAGGCAGGAGATGGTCAGAGGCTGCGGGCAGGAGATGGTCAGAGGCTGCAAGCAGGAGATGGTCAGAGGCTGCAGGCTGCGGCAGGAGATGGTCAAAGGCTGCAAGCAGGAGATGGTCAGAGGCTGCGGGCAGGAGATGGTCAGAGGCTGCGGGCAGGAGATGGTCATAGGCTGCGGACAGGATACAGGAACAGGAGGTGGTCAGAGGCTGCAGGCAGGAGATGGTCAGAGGCTGCGGGCAAGAGACGGTCAGAGGCTGCAAGCAGGAGATGGTCAGAGGCTGCAAGCAGGAGATGGTCAGAGGCTGCGGGCAGGAGATGGTCAGAGGCTGCGGGCAGGAGATGGTCAGAGGCTGCGGACAGGATAAAGGAACAGGAGATGGTCAGAGGCTGCGGGCAGGCGATGGTCAGAGGCTGTGGGCAGGAGATGGTCAGAAGCTGTGGACAGGATAAAGAAACAGGAGATGGTCAGAGGCTGCGGGAAGGAGATGTTCAGAGGCCGCGGACAGGATACAGGAACAGGAGGTGGTCAGAGGCAGCAGGCAGGAGATGGTCAGAGGCTGCTGGCAGGAGATGATCAGAGGCCGTGGACAGGATACAGGAACAGGAGATGCTCAGAGGCTGCAGGCAGGAGATGGTCAGAGTCTGGGGGCAGGAGATGGTCAGAGGCTGCAGGTAGGATATGGTCAGATGCTGTGGGCAGGAGATGGTCAGAGGCTGTGGTTAGGTGATGGTCAGAGGCTGCGGACAAGATACAGGAACAGGAGATGGTTAGAGGCTGCGGGCAGGAGATGGTCAGAGGCTACTAGCAGGAGATGGTCAGAGGCTGCAAGCAGGAGATGTTCAGAGGCTGCGGGCAGGAGATGATCAGAGGCTGCGGCAGGAGATGGTCAGAGGCTGCAAGCAGGAGATGGTCAGAGGCTGCGGGCAGGAGATGGTCAGAGGCTGCGGGCAGGAGATGGTCAGAGGCTGTGGACAGGATACAGGAACTGGAGATGCTCAGAGGCTGCAGGCAGGAGATGGTCAGAGTCTGGGGGCAGGAGATGGTCAGAGGCTGCAGGCAGGATATGGTCAGACGCTGCGGGCAGGAGATGGTCAGAGTCTGCGGGCAGGAGATGGTCATAGGCTGCGGACAGGATACAGGAACAGGAGGTGGTCAGAGGCTGCAGGCAGGAGATGGTCAAAGGCTGCGGGTAGGAGATGGTCAGAGGCTGCAGGCAGGATATGGTCAGAGGCTGCGGGCAGGAGATGGTCAGAGGCTGCGGGCAGGAGATGGTCATAGGCTGCAGACAGGATACAGGAACAGGAGGTGGTCAGAGGCTGCAGGCAGGAGATGGTCAGAGGCTGCGGGCAGGAGATGGTCAGAGGCTGCAAGCAGGAGATGGTCAGAGGCTGCAAGCAGGAGATGGTCAGAGGCTGCGGGCAGGAGATGGTCAGAGGCTGCGGGCAGGAGATGGTCAGAGGCTGCGGACAGGATAAAGGAACAGGAGATGGTCAGAGGCTGCGGGCAGGAGATGGTCAGAGGCTGTGGGCAGGAGATGGTCAGAGGCTGTGGACAGGATAAAGAAACAGGAGATGATCAGAGGCTGCGGGCAGGAGATGTTCAGAGGCCGTGGACAGGATACAGGAACAGGAGATGCTCAGAGGCTGCAGGCAGGAGATGGTCAGAGTCTGGGGGCAGGAGATGGTCAGAGGCTGCAGGTAGGATATGGTCAGATGCTGTGGGCAGGAGATGGTCAGAGGCTGTGGTTAGGTGATGGTCAGAGGCTGCGGACAAGATACAGGAACAGGAGATGGTTAGAGGCTGCGGGCAGGAGATGGTCAGAGGCTACTAGCAGGAGATGGTCAGAGGCTGCAAGCAGGAGATGTTCAGAGGCTGCGGGCAGGAGATGATCAGAGGCTGCGGCAGGAGATGGTCAGAGGCTGCAAGCAGGAGATGGTCAGAGGCTGCGGGCAGGAGATGGTCAGAGGCTGCGGGCAGGAGATGGTCAGAGGCTGTGGACAGGATACAGGAACTGGAGATGCTCAGAGGCTGCAGGCAGGAGATGGTCAGAGTCTGGGGGCAGGAGATGGTCAGAGGCTGCAGGCAGGATATGGTCAGACGCTGCGGGCAGGAGATGGTCAGAGTCTGCGGGCAGGAGATGGTCATAGGCTGCGGACAGGATACAGGAACAGGAGGTGGTCAGAGGCTGCAGGCAGGAGATGGTCAAAGGCTGCGGGTAGGAGATGGTCAGAGGCTGCAGGCAGGATATGGTCAGAGGCTGCGGGCAGGAGATGGTCAGAGGCTGCGGGCAGGAGATGGTCATAGGCTGCAGACAGGATACAGGAACAGGAGGTGGTCAGAGGCTGCAGGCAGGAGATGGTCAGAGGCTGCGGGCAGGAGATGGTCAGAGGCTGCAAGCAGGAGATGGTCAGAGGCTGCAAGCAGGAGATGGTCAGAGGCTGCGGGCAGGAGATGGTCAGAGGCTGCGGGCAGGAGATGGTCAGAGGCTGCGGACAGGATAAAGGAACAGGAGATGGTCAGAGGCTACGGGCAGGAGATGGTCAGAGGCTGTGGGCAGGAGATGGTCAGAGGCTGTGGACAGGATAAAGAAACAGGAGATGGTCAGAGGCTGCGGGCAGGAGATGTTCAGAGGCCGCGGACAGGATACAGGAACAGGAGGTGGTCAGAGGCAGCAGGCAGGAGATGGTCAGAGGCTGCAGGCAGGAGATGGTCAGAGGCCGTGGACAGGATACAGGAACAGGAGATGCTCAGAGGCTGCAGGCAGGAGATGGTCAGAGTCTGGGGGCAGGAGATGGTCAGAGGCTGCAGGTAGGATATGGTTAGAGGCTGCAGGCAGGAGATGGTCAGAGTCTGCGGGCAGGAGATGGTCAGAGGCTGCGGGCAGGAGATGGTCAGAGGCTGCGGGCAGGAGATGGTCAGAGGCTGCAAGCAGGAGATGGTCAGAGGCTGCGGGCAGGAGATGGTCAGAGGCTGCGGTTAGGAGATGGTCAGAGGCTGCGGACAGGATACAGGAACAGGAGATGGTTAGAGGCTGCGGGCAGGAGATGGTCAGAGACTGCAAGCAGGAGATGGTCAGAGGCTGCAAGCAGGAGATGTTCAGAGGCTGCGGGCAGGAGATGGTCAGAGGCTGCAAGCAGGAGATGGTCAGAGGCTGCGGGCAGGAGATGGTCAGAGGCTGCGGGCTGCGGCAGGAGATGGTCAGAGGCTGCAAGCAGGAGATGGTCAGAGGCTGCGGGCAGGAAATGGTCAGAGGCTGCAGTTAGGAGATGGTCAGAGGCTGCGGACAGGATACAGGAACAGGAGATGGTTAGAGGCTGCGGGCAGGAGATGGTCAGAGACTGCAAGCAGGAGATGGTCAGAGGCTTCAAGCAGGAGATGATCAGAGGCTGCGGCAGGAGATGGTCAGAGGCTGCAAGCAGGAGATGGTCAGAGGCTGCGGGCAGGAGATGGTCAGAGGCTGCGGGCTGCGGCAGGAGATGGTCAGAGGCTGCAAGCAGGAGATGGTCAGAGGCTGCGGGCAGGAGATGGTCAGAGGCTGCAGTTAGGAGATGGTCAGAGGCTGCGGACAGGATACAGGAACAGGAGATGGTTAGAGGCTGCGGGCAGGACATGGTCAGAGGCTGCAAGCAGGAGATGGTCAGAGGCTGCAGGCAGGAGATGTTCAGAGGCTGCGGGCAGGAGATGATCAGAGGCTGTGGCAGGAGATGGTCAGAGGCTGCAAGCAGGAGATGGTCAGAGGCTGCGGGCAGGAGATGGTCAGAGGCTGCAGGCTGCGGCAGGAGATGGTCAAAGGCTGCAAGCAGGAGATGGTCAGAGGCTGTGGGCAGGAGATGGTCAGAGGCTGTGGTTAGGTGATGGTCAGAGGCTGCGGACAGGATACAGGAACAGGAGATAGTTAGAGGCTGCGGGCAGCAGATGGTCAGAGGCTACTAGCAGGAGATGGTCAGAGGCTGCAAGCAGGAGATGTTCAGAGGCTGCGGGCAGGAGATGATCAGAGGCTGCGGCAGGAGATGGTCAGAGGCTGCAAGCAGGAGATGGTCAGAGGCTGCAGGCAGGAGATGGTCAGAGGCTGCGGGCAGGAGATGGTCAGAGGCTGCAAGCAGGAGATGGTCAGAGGCTGCAAGCAGGAGATGGTCAGAGGCTGCGGGCAGGAGATGGTCAGAGGCTGCGGGTAGTAGATGGTCAGAGGCTGCGGACAGGATAAAGGAACAGGAGATGGTCAGAGGCTGCGGGCAGGAGACGGTCAGAGGCTGCGGGCAGGAGATGGTCAGAGGCTGTGGACAGGATAAAGAAACAGGAGATGGTCAGAGGCTGCGGGCAGGAGATGTTCAGAGGCCGCGGACAGGATACAGGAACAGGAGTTGGTCAGAGGCAGCAGGCAGGAGATGGTCAGAGGCTGCGGGCAGGAGATGGTCAGAGGCCGTGGACAGGATACAGGAACAAGAGGTGGTCAGAGGCTGCAGGTAGGATATGGTCAGAGGCTGCGGGCAGGAGATGGTCAGAGTCTGCGGGCAGGAGATGATCAGAGGCTGCGGCAGGAGATGGTCAGAGGCTGCGGGCAGGAGATGGTCAGAGGCTGCGGGTAGGAGATGGTCAGAGGCTGTGGACAGGATACAGGAACTGGAGATACTCAGAGGCTGCAGGCAGGAGATGGTCAGAGTCTGGGGGCAGGAGATGGTCACAGGCTGCAGGCAGGATATGGTCAGACGCTGCGGGCAGGAGATGGTCAGAGTCTGCGGGCAGGAGATGGTCATAGGTTGCGGACAGGATACAGGAACAGGAGGTGGTCAGAGGCTGCAGGCAGGAGATGGTCAAAGGCTGCGGGTAGGAGATGGTCAGAGGCTGCAGGCAGGATATGGTCAGAGGCTGCGGGCAGGAGATGGTCAGAGGCTGCGGGCAGGAGATGGTCATAGGCTGCAGACAGGATACAGGAACAGGAGGTGGTCAGAGGCTGCAAGCAGGAGATGGTAAGAGGCTGCGGGCAGGAGATGGTCAGAGGCTGCAAGCAGGAGATGGTCAGAGGCTGCAAGCAGGAGATGGTCAGAGGCTGCGGGCAGGAGATGGTCAGAGGCTGCGGGCAGGAGATGGTCAGAGGCTGCGGACAGGATAAAGGAACAGGAGATGGTCAGAGGCTGCGGGCAGGAGATGGTCAGAGGCTGTGGGCAGGAGATGGTCAGAGGCTGTGGACAGGATAAAGAAACAGGAGATGGTCAGAGGCTGCGGGCAGGAGATGTTCAGAGGCCGCGGACAGGATACAGGAACAGGAGGTGGTCAGAGGCAGCAGGCAGGAGATGGTCAGAGGCTGCAGGCAGGAGATGGTCAGAGGCCGTGGACAGGATACAGGAACAGGAGATGCTCAGAGGCTGCAGGCAGGAGATGGTCAGAGTCTGGGGGCAGGAGATGGTCAGAGGCTGCGGGCAGGAGATGGTCAGAGGCTGCGGACAGGATACAGGAACAGGAGATGGTTAGAGGCTGCGGGCAGGAGATGGTCAGAGACTGCAAGCAGGAGATGGTCAGAGGCTGCAAGCAGGAGATGTTCAGAGGCTGCGGGCAGGAGATGGTCAGAGGCTGCAAGCAGGAGATGGTCAGAGGCTGCGGGCAGGAGATGGTCAGAGGCTGCGGGCTGCGGCAGGAGATGGTCAGAGGCTGCAAGCAGGAGATGGTCAGAGGCTGCGGGCAGGAGATGGTCAGAGGCTGCAGTTAGGAGATGGTCAGAGGCTGCGGACAGGATACAGGAACAGGAGATGGTTAGAGGCTGCGGGCAGGAGATGGTCAGAGACTGCAAGCAGGAGATGGTCAGAGGCTGAAAGCAGGAGATGATCAGAGGATGCGGCAGGAGATGGTCAGAGGCTGCAAGCAGGAGATGGTCAGAGGCTGCGGGCAGGAGATGGTCAGAGGCTGCGGGCTTCGGCAGGAGATGGTCAGAGGCTGCAAGCAGGAGATGGTCAGAGGCTGCGGGCAGGAGATGGTCAGAGGCTGCAGTTAGGAGATGGTCAGAGGCTGCGGACAGGATACAGGAACAGGAGATGGTTAGAGGCTGCGGGCAGGAGATGGTCAGAGGCTGCAAGCAGGAGATGGTCAGAGGCTGCAAGCAGGAGATGTTCAGAGGCTGCGGGCAGGAGATGATCAGAGGCTGCGGCAGGAGATGATCAGAGGCTATAAGCAGGAGATGGTCAGAGGCTGCGGGCAGGAGATGGTCAGAGGCTGCAGGCTGCGGCAGGAGATGGTCAAAGGCTGCAAGCAGGAGATGGTCAGAGGCTGCAAGCAGGAGATGGTCAGAGGCTGCGGGCAGGAGATGGTCAGAGGCTGCGGGCAGGAGATGGTCAGAGGCTGCGGACAGGATAAAGGAACAGGAGATGGTCAGAGGCTGCGGGCAGGAGACGGTCAGAGGCTGCGGGCAGGAGATGGTCAGAGGCTGTGGACAGGATAAAGAAACAGGAGATGGTCAGAGGCTGCGGGCAGGAGATGTTCAGAGGCCGCGGACAGGATACAGGAACAGGAGTTGGTCAGAGGCAGCAGGCAGGAGATGGTCAGAGGCTGCGGGCAGGAGATGGTCAGAGGCCGTGGACAGGATACAGGAACAAAAGGTGGTCAGAGGCTGCAGGTAGGATATGGTCAGAGGCTGCGGGCAGGAGATGGTCAGAGTCTGCGGGCAGGAGATGATCAGAGGCTGCGGCAGGAGATGGTCAGAGGCTGCGGGCAGGAGATGGTCAGAGGCTGCGGGTAGGAGATGGTCAGAGGCTGTGGACAGGATACAGGAACTGGAGATACTCAGAGGCTGCAGGCAGGAGATGGTCAGAGTCTGGGGGCAGGAGATGGTCACAGGCTGCAGGCAGGATATGGTCAGACGCTGCGGGCAGGAGATGGTCAGAGTCTGCGGGCAGGAGATGGTCATAGGCTGCGGACAGGATACAGGAACAGGAGGTGGTCAGAGGCTGCAGGCAGGAGATGGTCAAAGGCTGCGGGTAGGAGATGGTCAGAGGCTGCAGGCAGGATATGGTCAGAGGCTGCGGGCAGGAGATGGTCAGAGGCTGCGGGCAGGAGATGGTCATAGGCTGCAGACAGGATACAGGAACAGGAGGTGGTCAGAGGCTGCAAGCAGGAGATGGTCAGAGGCTGCGGGCAGGAGATGGTCAGAGGCTGCAAGCAGGAGATGGTCAGAGGCTGCAAGCAGGAGATGGTCAGAGGCTGCGGGCAGGAGATGGTCAGAGGCTGCGGGCAGGAGATGGTCAGAGGCTGCGGACAGGATAAAGGAACAGGAGATGGTCAGAGGCTGCGGGCAGGAGATGGTCAGAGGCTGTGGGCAGGAGATGGTCAGAGGCTGTGGACAGGATAAAGAAACAGGAGATGGTCAGAGGCTGCGGGCAGGAGATGTTCAGAGGCCGCGGACAGGATACAGGAACAGGAGGTGGTCAGAGGCAGCAGGCAGGAGATGGTCAGAGGCTGCAGGCAGGAGATGGTCAGAGGCCGTGGACAGGATACAGGAACAGGAGATGCTCAGAGGCTGCAGGCAGGAGATGGTCAGAGTCTGGGGGCAGGAGATGGTCAGAGGCTGCAGGTAGGATATGGTTAGAGGCTGCGGGCAGGAGATGGTCAGAGTCTGCGGGCAGGAGATGGTCAGAGGCTACTAGCAGGAGATGGTCAGAGGCTGCAAGCAGGAGATGTTCAGAGGCTGCGGGCAGGAGATGATCAGAGGCTGCGGCAGGAGATGGTCAGAGGCTGCAAGCAGGAGATGGTCAGAGGCTGCAGGCAGGAGATGGTCAGAGGCTGCGGGCAGGAGATGGTCAGAGGCTGCAAGCAGGAGATGGTCAGAGGCTGCAAGCAGGAGATGGTCAGAGGCTGCGGGCAGGAGATGGTCAGAGGCTGCGGGCAGTAGATGGTCAGAGGCTGCGGACAGGATAAAGGAACAGGAGATGGTCAGAGGCTGCGGGCAGGAGACGGTCAGAGGCTGCGGGCAGGAGATGGTCAGAGGCTGTGGACAGGATAAAGAAACAGGAGATGGTCAGAGGCTGCGGGCAGGAGATGTTCAGAGGCCGCGGACAGGATACAGGAACAGGAGTTGGTCAGAGGCAGCAGGCAGGAGATGGTCAGAGGCTGCGGGCAGGAGATGGTCAGAGGCCGTGGACAGGATACAGGAACAAGAGGTGGTCAGAGGCTGCAGGTAGGATATGGTCAGAGGCTGCGGGCAGGAGATGGTCAGAGTCTGCGGGCAGGAGATGATCAGAGGCTGCGGCAGGAGATGGTCAGAGGCTGCGGGCAGGAGATGGTCAGAGGCTGCGGGTAGGAGATGGTCAGAGGCTGTGGACAGGATACAGGAACTGGAGATACTCAGAGGCTGCAGGCAGGAGATGGTCAGAGTCTGGGGGCAGGAGATGGTCACAGGCTGCAGGCAGGATATGGTCAGACGCTGCGGGCAGGAGATGGTCAGAGTCTGCGGGCAGGAGATGGTCATAGGCTGCGGACAGGATACAGGAACAGGAGGTGGTCAGAGGCTGCAGGCAGGAGATGGTCAAAGGCTGCGGGTAGGAGATGGTCAGAGGCTGCAGGCAGGATATGGTCAGAGGCTGCGGGCAGGAGATGGTCAGAGGCTGCGGGCAGGAGATGGTCATAGGCTGCAGACAGGATACAGGAACAGGAGGTGGTCAGAGGCTGCAAGCAGGAGATGGTCAGAGGCTGCGGGCAGGAGATGGTCAGAGGCTGCAAGCAGGAGATGGTCAGAGGCTGCAAGCAGGAGATGGTCAGAGGCTGCGGGCAGGAGATGGTCAGAGGCTGCGGGCAGGAGATGGTCAGAGGCTGCGGACAGGATAAAGGAACAGGAGATGGTCAGAGGCTGCGGGCAGGAGATGGTCAGAGGCTGTGGGCAGGAGATGGTCAGAGGCTGTGGACAGGATAAAGAAACAGGAGATGGTCAGAGGCTGCGGGCAGGAGATGTTCAGAGGCCGCGGACAGGATACAGGAACAGGAGGTGGTCAGAGGCAGCAGGCAGGAGATGGTCAGAGGCTGCAGGCAGGAGATGGTCAGAGGCTGTGGACAGGATACAGGAACAGGAGATGCTCAGAGGCTGCAGGCAGGAGATGGTCAGAGTCTGGGGGCAGGAGATGGTCAGAGGCTGCAGGTAGGATATGGTTAGAGGCTGCGGGCAGGAGATGGTCAGAGTCTGCGGGCAGGAGATGGTCAGAGGCTGCAAGCAGGAGATGGTCAGAGGCTGCGGGCAGGAGATGGTCAGAGGCTGCGGTTAGGAGATGGTCAGAGGCTGCGGACAGGATACAGGAACAGGAGATGGTTAGAGGCTGCGGGCAGGAGATGGTCAGAGACTGCAAGCAGGAGATGGTCAGAGGCTGCAAGCAGGAGATGTTCAGAGGCTGCGGGCAGGAGATGGTCAGAGGCTGCAAGCAGGAGATGGTCAGAGGCTGCGGGCAGGAGATGGTCAGAGGCTGCGGGCTGCGGCAGGAGATGGTCAGAGGCTGCAAGCAGGAGATGGTCAGAGGCTGCGGGCAGGAGATGGTCAGAGGCTGCAGTTAGGAGATGGTCAGAGGCTGCGGACAGGATACAGGAACAGGAGATGGTTAGAGGCTGCGGGCAGGAGATGGTCAGAGACTGCAAGCAGGAGATGGTCAGAGGCTGCAAGCAGGAGATGATCAGAGGATGCGGCAGGAGATGGTCAAAGGCTGCAAGCAGGAGATGGTCAGAGGCTGCGGGCAGGAGATGGTCAGAGGCTGCGGGCTTCGGCAGGAGATGGTCAGAGGCTGCAAGCAGGAGATGCTCAGAGGCTGCGGGCAGGAGATGGTCAGAGGCTGCAGTTAGGAGATGGTCAGAGGCTGCGGACAGGATACAGGAACAGGAGATGGTTAGAGGCTGCGGGCAGGAGATGGTCAGAGGCTGCAAGCAGGAGATGGTCAGAGGCTGCAAGCAGGAGATGTTCAGAGGCTGCGGGCAGGAGATGATCAGAGGCTGCGGCAGGAGATGATCAGAGGCTATAAGCAGGAGATGGTCAGAGGCTGCGGGCAGGAGATGGTCAGAGGCTGCAGGCTGCGGCAGGAGATGGTCAAAGGCTGCAAGCAGGAGATGGTCAGAGGCTGTGGGCAGGAGATGGTCAGAGGCTGTGGTTAGGTGATGGTCAGAGGCTGCGGACAGGATACAGGAACAGGAGATAGTTAGAGGCTGCGGGCAGCAGATGGTCAGAGGCTACTAGCAGGAGATGGTCAGAGGCTGCAAGCAGGAGATGTTCAGAGGCTGCGGGCAGGAGATGATCAGAGGCTGCGGCAGGAGATGGTCAGAGGCTGCAAGCAGGAGATGGTCAGAGGCTGCAGGCAGGAGATGGTCAGAGGCTGCGGGCAGGAGATGGTCAGAGGCTGCAAGCAGGAGATGGTCAGAGGCTGCAAGCAGGAGATGGTCAGAGGCTGCGGGCAGGAGATGGTCAGAGGCTGCGGGCAGGAGATGGTCAGAGGCTGCGGACAGGATAAAGGAACAGGAGATGGTCAGAGGCTGCGGGCAGGAGACGGTCAGAGGCTGCAGGCAGGAGATGGTCAGAGGCTGTGGACAGGATAAAGAAACAGGAGATGGTCAGAGGCTGCGGGCAGGAGATGTTCAGAGGCCGCGGACAGGATACAGGAACAGGAGTTGGTCAGAGGCAGCAGGCAGGAGATGGTCAGAGGCTGCGGGCAGGAGATGGTCAGAGGCCGTGGACAGGATACAGGAACAAGAGGTGGTCAGAGGCTGCAGGTAGGATATGGTCAGAGGCTGCGGGCAGGAGATGGTCAGAGTCTGCGGGCAGGAGATGATCAGAGGCTGCGGCAGGAGATGGTCAGAGGCTGCAAGCAGGAGATGGTCAGAGGCTGCGGGCAGGAGATGGTCAGAGGCTGCGGTTAGGAGATGGTCAGAGGCTGCGGACAGGATACAGGAACAGGAGATGGTTAGAGGCTGCGGGCAGGAGATGGTCAGAGGCTGCAAGCAGGAGATGGTCAGAGGCTGCAAGCAGGAGATGTTCAGAGGCTGCGGGCAGGAGATGATCAGAGGCTGCGGCAGGAGATGGTCAGAGGCTGCAAGCAGGAGATGGTCAGAGGTTGCGGGCAGGAGATGGTCAGAGGCTGCGGGCTGCGGCAGGAGATGGTCAGAGGCTGCAAGCAGGAGATGGTCAGAGGCTGCGGGCAGGAGATGGTCAGAGGCTGCGGTTAGGAGATGGTCAGAGGCTGCAGACAGGATACAGGAACAGGAGATGGTTAGAGGCTGCGGGCAGGAGATGGTCAGAGGCTGCAAGCAGGAGATGGTCAGAGGCTGCAAGCAGGAGATGTTCAGAGGCTGCGGCAGGAGATGTTCAGAGGCTGCAAGCAGGAGATGGTCAGAGGCTGCGGGCAGGAGATGGTCAGAGGCTGCGGGCAGGAGATGGTCAGAGGCTGCGGGCAGGAGATGGTCAGAGGCTGCGGGCAGGAGATGGTCTGAGGCTGCAAGCAGGGGATGGCCAGAGGCTGCAAGCAGGAGATGGCCAGAGGCTGTGGGCAGGAGATGGTCAGAGGCTGCGGGCAGTAGATGGTGAGAGGCTGCAGACAGGATACAGGAACAGGAGATGGTCAGAGGCTGCGGGCAGTAGATGGTCAGAGGATGCAAGCAGGAGATGGTCAGAGGCTGCGGGCAGGAGATGCTCAGAGGCTGCGGGCAGGAGATAGTCAGAGGCTGCGGGCAGGAGATGGTCAAAGGCTGCGGGCAGGAGATGGTCAAAGGCTGCGGGCAGTAGATGGTCAGAGGCTGCAAGCAGGAGATGGTCAGAGGTTGCAAGCAGGAGATGGTCAGAGCCTGCGGACAGGAGATAGTCAGAGGCTGTGGGCAGGAGATGGTCAGAGGCTGCGGCAGGAGATGGTCAGAGGCTGCAAGCAGGAGATGGTCAGAGGCTGCGGGCAGGAGATGGTCAGAGGTTGCGGGCAGGAGATGGTCAGAGGCTGCAAGCAGGAGATGGTCAGAGGCTGCGGGCAGGAGATTGTTAAAGGCTGCAGGCAGTAGATGGTCAGAGGCTGCAAGCAGGAGATGGTCAGAGGTTGCAAGCAGGAGATGGTCAGAGGCTGCGGGCAGGAGATGGTCAGAGGCTGCAAGCAGGAGATGGTCAGAGGCTGCAAGCAGGAGATGGTCAGAGGCTGCGGGCAGTAGATGGTCAGAGGTTGCAGGCAGGAGATGGTCAGAGGCTGCAAGCAGGAGATGGTCAGAGGCTGCGGGCAGGAGATTGTTAAAGGCTGCGGGCAGTAGATGGTCAGAGGCTGCAGGCAGGTGATTGTTAAAGGCTGCAAGCAGTAGATGGTCAGAGGCTGCGGGCAGGAGATTGTTAAAGGCTGTGGACATGGTAGTTTACTGCACTGCCCCCCTTCATATTACTATACCTGTCTGCACATCAGTCAGTAACAGTGTCCACCTTCTGTCACTGACTCACTGTGACTGTGTCCCTTTCATCCCTCCAGTCACAGTCAGGCACAGTGTCCTCCTCTACTGGGCCGGCTTCACCCCCCCAGTAACTTCCTTCTGTGGCCCATCACATGGCCCCTCTCTGCACCGTTGCGCTCCACCCCGATGAACCGCCGAGAACAAGTAGCGGCTTCCGTTTAAAAATAGCGCCAGGCAGCGACATTACATTACTGCGCATGCGCCGCCCAACCAAACTTGTACAATCTTTCCTGAGTCCTGCAGGCTTCGGAAAGGCGCATGCCCGCAACCATCTTGTTTACGGGTACCGGCTGCCCATAACGGACATTCACAGGCACCCCGAAAATGGGGTGAAATTTACGGGCTGCCCGTAAATTAACAGGCTGTTGGCAACACTGTCTGGAGATATTAGGGTGCTTGCCTATAAATATCGAGAATAGTCATCCCTCAATCTTCCCTTGTGTAGGGGAGGGAGTCCAGTCCTCTCATGTTTTGATGGGGCTCAGCTTTTGGACTATAAGAGTAGAGTCATTAAGGAGTGCAATTGTCTTGGGGTGTTTGGTTTGTCGGGGCTTGGTTTGTCAATAGTTTGAATTTGGCTGTGGTGCGAAAGTGGGTCCAACAGGCCCATTTATGTGAAAATTTGGTTGGCCAGTCTTTGGCGTTCCCATTGTGCCTCTGTCATCTCTATTTGCAGGTCTCTTTCCCAGCTTAAACATGCTTTGTTAGTTTTCATCAAGCTTTCAGAGGAGAGTGAGTTATAAATGATTGTGATCACATGCTGTTGGGGTGTAGAGTGAGAGCATAGCTGTTCGAAAGGATTGAGCGGGTTAGAGACGGAGGAAGCAAAATCAGCTTCTTTTAGGAAATGTCTGACCTGGAAATATGTTCAGAGAGGAAAGGGAATGTTATCCATATTAGCTGGTAGGGAGGAGCGCTCTAGAAGTAGGCCCAGTTGGAAGAAGTGGTAGGCTAGAACCTCTGAGTGTCGCCAGATGTCTGCTAGGAAGTGTGTGGACATACCAGGTGGAAATGCCGGATTGAGTCTTACAGATGTAAGGGGTTCAGGGTTGGAGGAGATATATAGATTTCGACAGGCGTCTTTGAAACACCGGAGTGTCGGGTCAATGAGCGGGTGATTCTTCAGGATCTATGCGGTCGAGGTCCAAGGCAGAGTTCGTAGTGGTAGAGTGGAGAATGTGTATTCGAGAGCAACCCAGTCTTTACAGTGGCCATGTAATGACCAGTCTGCAATTCTAGAGAGGTGACAGGCCCAATAGTATTTCTGAAGGTCTGGGAGACCAATGCCTCCTTTTGTCTTAGGTTTTCTTAGTTGTTCATATGCTCTCCTTGGCCTTTTCTGTCTCCATAGAAACCTAGTACACAGTCTTTTGTATAATTGGAAGAAGGTTGGGGGGAGCTTAATGGGGATGGTTTGCAGGATATAAAAAATACGCCCGCATTTTATCACATGCTGCCCCCCGCATGAGAGAAAGCCCCACCACTCGTCTTCCCTATTCCTGGCTCCCACGGCTGCCTTGCTGTAGCGGCACTGCTGTGTATGGGCGGGCTTGGCAGTGGGTGTGGCGGGGGCGTGAGTTACAGCCCTGTTCTTGTCCCATTACTGATGGAGAAGGCGTTCGACAGGTGACCGTTTACACGAACTCTGGTGGTCGGAGCTGTATAAAGGGACTTTATAGGATTAATAACCAATCCTGGACACCAATGTGTCTCAGGACTGCTCCCAGGTAGTCCCATGCCCGCCTATCGAACTCCTTCTCTGCATCCAACAATAGAAAGAACCCTTCTTGTTTATGGGTTGTAATCCAGTGGTGTATATGCAGGGCTTTGATTGTGTTGTCCCTAGCTTCTCTTCCAGGGATGAATCCCACTTTCCCTATCAGGGAGGGCAGGAAGGGTAAAAGACGGGAAGCTAAAACTTTGGCGTACAGTTTTATGTTGACATTCAGTAAGGATATCGGCCTGTAATTACTAACTGATGTAGGGTCTTTTTCCTCCTTCGGGATCACTGTAATGTTGGCTTCCAGTAAGCTGTGGAAGGGTAGGGTGGACGATGTAGGAGTTAAGAGTCTTAATAAGTGTGGGGTAAAGGCTTTGAAATAGGCAGCTGTAAACCCGTCAGGGCCAGGGCTTTTACCTTTCTTAAGCTGTTTGATTGCTGATTTGAGTTGCAGCCCATGCAGCCCATATGTGCAACCCGGTGACCCCGCCCCCTTATGACGTCAGAGTCCCATCATGCCCCGAGACTGTGATGTCATAAGGGGGCAGGGTCACTGGGTGACATCACCCGGTGACCACGCCCCATGCCTTTATAAGTCGTCGGGCACCTTGCACACAGCATTACAGTGGGCGAGAGCATCGTGTCAACATCGGAAGAAGAGAAGAGGGAACAAGACGACGGAGAAGACCGGGCCACTGCTAGCAAAAGAGTGGCAAAGGAGCAGAAGATAGCGGAGGAGCCCAGCAGAAGAACCGGAGAGCAGGAGAAGAACCAGACACTGGGAGAAGAGGCCAGAGAGCGGGAGAAGAACCGGACACCGGCAGAAGAGGCTGCAGAGAGCGGAGAAGTCGGAAGAAGATCCCCGGAGCTGCCTAATAAATTACTTTAAAAACCTGTCTAGTGTGTTTTTTTATTGACACTTTTTCCCCCAGTTGAATGGGTAGGGGAACGATGTACCCAATACTCATTCACATAGGGTGGGGGGCCGGGATCTGGGGGCCCCCTTATTAATGGGGGCTCCCGGATTCCGATAAGCCCTCTGCCCGCAGACCCCAAAAACAGCCAGGGTTGTCAGGAAGAGAGCCTTGTCCTCATCAACATGGGGACAAGGTGCTTTGGGGTTGGGGGGCCCCTGGACGCCCCCCTGCCCCAAAGCGCACACCCCCCATGTTGAGGGCATGCGGCCTGGTACGGTTCAGGAGGGGGGTGCTCGCTCATCCCCACCCCCTTTCCTGACCGGCCAGGCTGCGTGCTTGGATAAGGGTCTGGTATGGATTTTGGAGGGGACCCCCACACTGTTTTTTCAGCATAGGCGGTTCCCCTTAAAATCCATACCAGACCTAAGGGCCTGGTATGCCCCTGAAGGGGAACCCATGACTTTTTTATTTACAATTTGGCACGGCGTTCCCCCTCATGATTCATACCAGACACTTGTCAGCAATGCCTGTCGCTCATCGCAAAAGGAAAAAACACAGTTTTCCTTTCCCGATGAGCGAGCCAGCGCGAGATGTACAGTACCCTGTCGCCGAGAACCAGCGTGATAGGATCGCGCTGGAAACACATTCTCGTGGTCAGGTACTGTATATGCAAGTTATTGTCATAAAAAGTGTTTGGGGACCCGGGTCCTTCCCCAGGGGACATGGATCAGTGCAAAAAAAGTTTTAAAAATGGAGGTTTTTTTCGGGAGCAATGATTTTAATAATGCTTAAAGGGAAACAATAAAATTGTAATATTCATTTAAATTTTGTACCTGGGGGTGTCTATAGTATGCCTGTAAAGTGGCGAATGTTTCCCGTGTTTAGAACAGTCTGAGAGCAAAATGACATTTCAAAGGAAAAAAAGTCATTTAAAAGTACTCGCGGCTATTAATGAATTGCCGGTCCGACAATACAGATAAAAGTCATTGAAAAAACGGCATGGGATGCCCCACAGGGAACCCCGAACCAAAATTAAAAAAAAAATGCGTGGGGGTCCCCCCAAATTCCATACCAGAAGGGCCTGGTATGGATATTAAGGGGAACCCAGTGCCAAAATTTTTTTAATAAATGGCGTGGGGGTCCACCTGGCAGGCCGCAGAAAAAGAGGGGGGACAAGAGAGCGCCTCCCCTGAACTGTACCAGGTCACATGCCCTCAGCATTGGGAGGGTGCTTTGGGGTAGCCCCCCAAAGCACCTTGTCCCCATGTTGATGGGGAGAAGGGCCTCATCCCCACAACCCTTGCCCGGTGGTTGTGGGGGTCTGCGGGCGGGGGACTTATTGGAATCTGGAAGCCCCCTTTAACAAGGGGACCCCTATATCCCTGCCCCCCTGTGTGAATTGGTAATGGGGTTCAGATGTACCCCTACCATTTCACAAAAAAGTGTCAAAAATGTTAAAAAAGACAATAGCCGGTTTTTGACAATTCCTTTATTAATGTCTTCTTCTTTTCCCGCTTCTTCTTCCATCTTCTTCTGGTCTTCCTTCGGTTTTCTTCTTCTTCCTCCATCTTGTTCTTCCCCCACTTTTTCCTCTATCTTTCTTTGCTTCTATCTCCGGTCTTCTCGTCTGGCATCTTCCTCCGACTTCTTCTTCCCTGCTTCGTCCTCCGGATGATCCGCCTCAGTGGGAGTCTCCCGCTGTATGACACTTCTGTTCTTGTGACAGCTCTTATATAATGGAGGGCGGGGCCACCCGGTGACCTCCGCTCCCTCTGACGCACGGCGACTTCCCTATGGCTTCTTCCGTGGTGTCAGAGGGGGCGGGGTCACCCAGTTACATAAACGGGTGACCCCACCCCCCTCTGATGCCCTGGGAAGGCCATAGGGATGTCCCCGTGTGTCAGAGGGGGCGGGGTCACCCGGGAATGTCACAATGTGGCCCCGCCCTCAGTTATAAAAGAACTGTCACAAAAACAGAAGTGTCACACAGTGGGAGACTCCCATTGAGGCGGATCATCCGGAGGACGAAGCAGGGAAGAAGAAGCCGGAGGAAGATGCCGGAGGAGAAGACCGGAGGATGAAGCAGAGGAAGTTGGAGGAAGAAGCGGGGGAAGAACAAGATGGAGGAAGAAGAAGAAAACCAAAGGAAGACCAGAAGAAGATGGAAGAAGAAGTGGGGAAAGAAGACATTAATAAGGGAATTGTCAAAAACCGGCTATTGTCTTTTTTAACATTTTTGACACTTTTTTGTGAAATGGTAGGGGTACATTTGTACCCTATTACCAATTGACATGGGGGCGGGATCTGGGGGTCCCCTTGTTAAAGGGGGCTTCCAGATTCCGATAAGCCCCTCGCCCGCAGACCCCCACAACCACCGGGCAAGGGTTGTGGGGATGAGGCCCTTCTCCCCATCAACATGGGGACAAGGTGCTTTGGGGGGCTACCCCAAAGCACCCTCCCAATGTTGAGGGCATGTGGCCTGGTACGGTTTGAGGGGGCGCTCTCTCGTCCCCCCTCCTTTCCTGCAGCCTGCCAGGTTGCGTGCTCGGATAAGGATCTGGAGGGTGCTTTGGGGGGCTACCTCAAAGCACCCTCCCAATGTTGAAGGCATGTGGCCTGGTACGGTTTGGGGGGGTGCTCTCTCGTCCCCCCTCCTTTCCTGCAGCCTGCCAGGTTGCATGCTCGGATAAGGATCTGGTATGGATTTTTGGGGGGAATAACACGCCATTTATTAAAAAAATTTTGGGGCGGGGTTTCCCTTATAATCCATACCAGACCTGAAGGGCCTGGTATGGAATTTGGGGGGACCCCCACGCATTTTTTTTTATTTTGGTTCGGGGTTCCCCTGTGGGGGAATCCCACACCGTTTTTTTCAATTACTTTTATGTGTATAGCCGAGACTGACAATTCATTAATAGCCACAAGTAATTTTAAATTACTTTTTTCCTTTAGAAATGTAATTTTGCTGTCAGACTGTTCTAAACACGGGAAACATGCGCCCCTTTACAGGCATACTATAGACACCCCCCAGGTACGAAATTTAAAGGAAGATTACACTTTTATTGTTCACTTTAAGCATTATTAAAATCACTGCTCCCGAAAAAACGGCTGTTTTTAAAACTTTTTTTGCATTGATCCATGTCCCCTGGGGCAGGACCCGGGTCCCCAAACACTTTTTATGACAATAACTTGCATATTAACCTTCAAAATTAGCAGTTTTGATTTCTCCCATAGACTTTTAAAGGGTTTTCCGTGGCTTTTTGAATTTGCAGCACACACCCCAAATTGTTCGCTATTCGGCGAACGGGCAAACAGCCAGTGTTCGAGTCAAACTTATGTTCGACCCGAACATAAAGCCCATCCCTAATGGTGATGCACAACACTACGACGAGCCATGAAAATTAAGTTCAATGCTTCTGAGCATGCATCGAATTGTTTCCGAGCATGCGTAGGAATTTTGCGTGTCAGAATTGGTATAGACGATCGGAATTTCTGATCGGAACTTTTTCCGACCGAAAAATTGAGAACATGCTCTCAATCTTTTGCTGGCTGGAATTCTGCCAGCAAAAGTCCGATGGAGCATACGCACGGTCGCATTTTCGGACCAAAAGCTCTCATCGGACTTTTGCTGGCGGAATTTCCGCTCATGTGTACACGGTATAAGGGTTTGGGGCAGTATTTGTTGAGGAAGAACGTGATTGAGGTGTATCAAGTCTCAGATCCGCTATGGTTGGTTGTATGTTTGGAGAGGTTATATAGGTTAGAGTAGTAAGTCTCAAATTGGGCTGCTATGTCTGTTGGGGAGATATGGGATTTCCCTTGAGAGTCTTTGATGGTGTGGATGTTTGTGTGTGCTTTCCTGATCTGGAGGGCTTTAGCTAGATATTTTCTGCATTTGTTGCCAAATTCAAAGAAGACTTTGGGGTCTAGGATGAATTTGTGTCGCGTTTTGCGGTTTCGTTCTTCCCGTAATATTTTCCTGGTTTGGGTAAGCTCATGACCGATTTGTTGTGCTTGGGATTGCTTGCGGGCACATTCTAGGTTTTGGATCTTGTCTAGTAGGTCTGTAACTTTTTGTTGATGAGCTTTTAGAAGGGATGATTTAAGGGCTAAGAGTTTGGGGGAATTTATGCTTAGTGAGTAAGCAGGCAGATTAGTGCTCAATTATTTCTTTTTTTTTGGGGGGGCGGATTTTGCTGATACATAATGCTCATATATCTAGGGGGGAGGGGTGCAGTTTGGTATGTTCCTCCTGGGCTCTAGATGACCTTGTCCTGGCATTGGGTTCAAGGATACAGGTTGCAGGCAGAAACCCGGAGCAGATTCCAATATGCCCCTCACCAACAGACCCCCACAACCACCTGTCCTGGGGACAGGAGCCCCCCTCCCCCAAAACATAAGGGTATATGGACTGGTATGGTCAGGGGGGGTCTCTTGCTTGCCTCCCTCCCTTTCTTGGCCTACCAGGCTACATGCTCAGTTAAAGGTCTGGTATGGATTTGGGGGGGGGGCCTTGCCATATTTTTTAGATTTAGCACGGGGTTCCCCTTAAAACCCATACCAGACCTAAGGGCCTAAGGGCCTGGTATGGAATTTGGGGGGGGGGGGCACACTGTTTAAAAGAAAAAAATGTAACCAGTACTTATTTTGTTTACATTCTGCTGTCAGCGGGAATCCAGCAGATGAGTCATGGTTGTTAAGGACGAGGCGGCCATGTGCTTCTTAACAACCAGCTATTCAAAATTAATTCGGATCATTATTGAACGATTATTATTTTTCATCATAACTTTTTTTCTGGTTCGTTGCCATTTGTTTCCATGTCCATTCTGAAATTTGGATACATCTGAATCTCCGAAAATTAAATTTTCATCCAAAAAACAGATCTGAGGGAACTAAATCACACATGTCTAGCACTCTATGGATTCTGTCATGTTCTAGATATGCATAAACTGTACAGTAACATTTTTAGGGCTTTAGATTCCTTCAGCAACATGTCTTCCAGGCTCCGTCCACACTCCTGCTGCCACAGCACAGAAAGAGTACATGGACCTGTACATGTACTGCAAAAATAAGGACCATCAGGCAAACACCGGTTGTGTGGTCTTCAGAGCTGCACAGTCAGGCAGTGAGTATCTTCATGCATCACCTCCAAATGAGTACCAGGATCCTCGGAGGGTCAGACTACATTCTCCTCCAGAAGGACTTCTTCTCCTGGCTTTACATTTTAGGTAATATACTCTTCTCTGCTGTGCAGTGGGTTCCTTCATGCATTCCCTCCAAAGGAGTACCAGGTCCCTCTGAGGATCCCTCTGAGGGTAAAACTCAATTTCCCTCCAGCAGGACTTCCTCCCCGTGCTCTCCTCATTGGGTGAGGTCCCCTTCTCTGCCGGGCAGTGGTCCCTCCATGCATTTCCTCCAAAAGAGTACCAGGTCCCTCTGAGGGTAAAACTCAATTTCCCTCCAGCAGGACTTCTTCCCCAGGCTCTCCTCCTTGGATGATGTCCCCTTCTCTACTGGGCAGTGGGTCTCTCCATGCATTCTCTCCAAAGAAGTACCAGGATTCTCTGAGGTGTTCGGCTCATCCCTAATGCTGGCTATTGTCAATCACAAGGATGGTGGACTTTATGGGGAACTAATCTCTCAGTGTGTGCTCTGAATGCCATGTTTACTTTGAATTTGATTTTACTTGTGTTCTATGAGTAGTGTGTGCTCTGCCTGTGTGTTCTCTGTGTGCTTGTGATGGGAAATTAGAGTGTAAGTTCCTTTGGTACATAGACTGATGTAATTGCTTCAGTGTTCTCTGTACAGCAGTATGGTGTATGTAGTAGATTTCATTACATTCTAGTTTAGAGATAAAGATATTTGTCTCTCTCTCATGTCTTTAGACAGCATTGATCACCTGATGGGACCAGAATGTGGACGTTTTTAAGATACATGTTTTGCACACTGTCTATTTTTGTGTGCGTTGCTGTGATTTTTAACTCCTACCATGTAGAAATCAGACAGAAGATGAGATCTCAGGAACTTCCCATTGTCACAGACACCATTACATCTCTGGATAATCGAACGTTTATCATCTCTCTGTATTATGAGCCTAGACTTGGCCAATCAGTGGGGGTCATCGCCATCCTCCACGTGTCCGTGAAAGAACTCTACTGTATCTTCCATTGTTCCACCAATCAGAATGCATTTGTTGGAGCAGAAATTGATTTTCATAGAGACAACTTTGGGTTCCCATATGGAATGGCGAGTCTCCTGTGTGCAGAACCTTCCGGATGTGATTACACTTATATGTCTTTCTCTTCCATAATTTCCACAAAGACAAGTCAGAACCTCCTGTTTGAAGTCAGGAACCGTCCACCACCGCCAATCTCTTCCAATTTCACCGTCTGTATTTCTACTTTGTATGGAAACTACAACAATGTCCTCCAGATGATCCAGAGTATTGAGATGTACAAGATTCTGGGGGCCTCTAGAGTCACCATCTATAACACCAGCTGTTCCCGAGATGTAGATAAGGTGTTACGACATTACATTGATGAAGGAACTCTAGAAGTGGTGCCATGGCCAATAGACCGCCATCTTCAGACATCAAAAATGTGGAAATACACCCCAGGACTCACTGCTGAGATTGGATATTTTGGGCAAGTTACAACCTTAAATGATTGTCTATACAGGAACATGTACAAAAGTAAGTTTGTCCTCCTCAATGATTATGATGAAATTATTCTTCCGATTATAGACCAGGACTGGTCTTCATTGATGGAGAGTCTTCAGAAACAATTCCCGGACACAAGTGTCTTCCGCTTTGAAGCTCACGTCTTCCCCACATCAGACAATAGCTCCAAATTTGACCTGTGGTCCCATGTTCCCGGGGTCAATATTCTACGCCATGGCTTCCCATATCTACTTAAGGACACAATGCATAATCCTCGTAAAATGATTGTAAATCCCAGGAAGGTGTTTCAGACCTCCGTCCATTATGTTCCAAAACATGTAGGAAAATCTACAAATGTACCAAACAATATGGCCATGACTTTCCACTGTAAAGGTAGCCGGAGGAAGGACGTCACCAGAGAGGACCAGATTTGGGATGACATACTGCGGAAATACAATATGTCTTTAGTGCCAAAGGTGGATGCAGTGATTCAGAAACTTTTCCCTCTCCAATAGCACCTCAATTTATCCTGTATAAAAAAAATCTGGAACTTTTTATTTCCAAGCAGAATTTTGAGCAAACAATGTTGGATGATAGAGGTCACTTATAAAAGAGATATACACTGATTAGTTGCATGCAATCAAAATGTATGGAAATACTGCAGGTAAATGCATGGTATGTCGAGCCCATGCACAACACCACAGTGCATTATATAATGTTTTTTTATAAAAAGGCACTCTGTCACTATTCATATTTTTTTCCATTCTTCCTCCTCTCTGTTCCCCTAATCCATAGTCACTTCCTGTGTGCCTCTTCTCTCTTCCCCATCTATGGCCATCTCCATTGTTCCTCCTCTCTCTTTCTCTAATCCATAGTCACTTCCTGTGTGCCTCTTCTCTCTTCCCCCATCTATGGCCATCTCCATTGTCCCTCCTCGCTCTTCCCTCAATCCATAGTCACTTCCTGTGTGCCTCTTCTCTCTTCCCCATCTATGGCCATCTCCATTGTTCCTCCTCTCTCTTTCTCTAATCCATAGTCACTTCCTGTGTGCCTCTTCTCTCTTCCCCATCTATGGCCATCTCCATTGTTCCTCCTCTCTCTTCCCCTAATCCATAGTCATTTCCTGTGTGCCTCTTCTCTCTTCCCCATCTATGGCCATCTCCATTGTTCCTCCTCTCTCTTCCCCTAATCCATAGTCACTTCCTGTGTGCCTCTTCTCTCTTCCCCCATCAATGGCCATCTCCATTGTTCCTCCTCTCTCTTCCTCTAATCCATGGTCACTTCCTGTATGCCTCTTCTCTCTTCCCCATCTATGGCCATTTCCATTGTTCCTCCTCTCTCTTCCCCTAATCCATAGTCACTTCCTGTGCGCCTCTTCTCTCTTCCCCCATCTATGGCCATCTCCATTGTTCCTCCTCTCTCTTCCCCTAATCCATAGTCACTTCCTGTGTGCCTCTTCTCTCTTCCCCCATCTATGGCCATCTCCATTGTTCCTCCTCTCTCTTCCTCTAATCCATAGTCACTTCCTGTATGCCTCTTCTCTCTTCCCCATCTATGGCCATTTCCATTGTTCCTCCTCTCTCTTCCCCTAATCCATAGTCACTTCCTGTGTGCCTCTTCTCTCTTCCTCCATCTATGGCCATCTCCATTGGTCCTCCTCTCTCTTCCCCCAATCCATAGTCACTTCCTGTGTGCTTCTTCTCTCTTCCCCATCTATGGCCATCTCCATTGTTCCTCCTCTCTCTTCCCCTAATCCATAGTCACTTCCTGTGTGCCTCTTCTCTCTTCCCCCATCTATGGCTATCTCCATTGTTCCTCCTCTCTTCTCCCCTAATCCATAGTCACTTCCTGTATGCCTCTTCTCTCTTCCTCCATCTATGGCCATCTCCATTGTTCCTCCTCTCTCTTCCTCTAATCCATAGTCACTTCCTGTATGCCTCTTCTCTCCTCCCCCATCTATGGCTATCTCCATTGTTCCTTCTGTCTCTTCCTAAACCACTGACATTTCCTCCATGATTCTTCTCTCTTCCTCCATTCCACGGTCATCTCCACTGTGCCTTTCTTCTTTTTCCCCAAGTTACATAGTTAGTCAGGTTGAAAAAAGACACAAGTCCATCAAGTTCAACCCCCCCAAAAAAATACAATCCCATTTACACAATCCTTCACCCACAGTTGATCCAGAAGAAGGGAAAAACCCCAGCGAAGCATGATCCAATTTGCTGCAGCAGGGGAAAAAAATCCTTCCTGATCCTCCGAGAGGATTTTCCCTGGACCAACTTTAACTATAAATGTCAGTACCCAGTTATATTCTGTACATTTAGGAAAGAATCCAGGCCTTTCTTATAGCAATCTACTGAGCTGGCCAGATCCACCTCTATTCCACATTTTCACATCTCTTACTGTGAAGAAACCTTTCCATATTTGGAGATGAAATCTCTTTTCCTCTAGACGTAAAGAGTGCCCCCTTGTCCTCTGTGATGACCTTAAAGTGAATAACTCAACACCAAGTTCACTATATGGACCACTTATGTAATTGTACATGTTGATCATATCCCCCCTTAATCTCCTCTTCTCATGAGAGAATAAATTCAGTTCCTCTAATCTTTCCTCATAGCTGAGCTCCTCCATGCCTCTTATCAGTTTGGTTGCTCTTCTCTGCACTTTCTCCAGTTCCCTGATATCCTTTTTGAGAACTGGAGCCCAAAACTGAACTTCATATTCCAGATGAGGTCTTACTAATGATTTGTACAGATGATGTCTCTCTCTCTGGCGTCCATACCTCTCTTATACAAGAAGGGACTTTGCTCACTTTGGAAACCACAGCTTGGCATTGCATGTTATTATTGAGCTTATGATCTACCAAAACCCCCAGATCCTTCTCCACCATTGATTCCCCCAGATCCTTCTCCACTATGGATCCCCCCAGATCCTTCTCCACTATGGATCCCCCCAGATCCTTCTCCACTATGGATCCCCCCAGATCCTTCTCCACTATGGATCCCCCAGATCTTTCTCCACTATGGATCCCCCAGATCCTTCTCCACTATGGATCCCCCCAGATCCTTCTCCACTATGGATGCCCCAGATCCTTCTCCACTATGGATCCCCCAGATCCTTCTCCACTATGGATCCCCTCAGATCCTTCTCCACCATGGACTCCCCCAGATCCTTCTCTACTATGGATCCCCCCAGATCCTTCTCCACTATGGATCCCCCCAGATCCTTCTCCACTATGGATCCCCCCAGTTGTACTCCCCCTAGTATGTATGATGCATATTCTTAGCCCCCAAGTGCAGAACTTTACATTTATCTACATTAAACCTCATCTGCCACATAGTCGCCCAATTAGACAGAGCATTGAGCTCAGCTTGTAAATTGGAGACATCCTGTAAGGACGTTATTCCACTGCATAGCTTAGTGTCATCTGCAAAGACAGAAATGTTACTTTTAATCCCAGACCCAATATCATTTATAAAGCTATTAAAAAGATATTAAAAAGCAAGGCTCCCAACACTGAACCTTGGGGTACACCACTGATAACCTTAGACCATTTATAGTAAGAATCATTAATAGGGATGAGCCTGATGTTCACCCCGTTCACCGCATAGTGAACATTATGGGGCGTTCGCGGAAAATTTGAGCGCCCGTGGAATGCCCGATAATGAACGGCGAGACCATCAATGCACTGCGAGATATCAGTGCATTGATGGATGCTGATTGGAGAAGCATGCACCTGACCTGCATGCTTTGGCCAATCACAGTGCTCTCTGCTGTGAGAGCCATGATTGTCCAAAGCCAGGTTGCCTTTGGCCAATCATGGCTCAGGAGTCCACGCCCCACACTATGTAAGGCTGCTTACACGGCAGCCTTAGATAGTTTTATGAATGAGAGCAGCAAACTGACATTTGTAAAGGAAAAAATGTCATTTAAAACTGCTCGCAGCTGTAATGTATTGCCGGATCGTGGCTATATACATAGAAATCATTGAAATAAAACGGCATGAGTTCCCCCCAGTCCATTACCAGGTTCTTTGGGTCTGGTATGGATATTAAGGGGAACCCTGTGCCATAATTAAAAAAAAAATGGGTAGGGGTCCCCCCAAAATCCAAATCAAGCCTTTCAGGTCTGGTAAGGATTTTAAGGGGAAACCTGCGTCAAAATTTAAAATAAAAATGGCGTGGGGGTCCTCCCCAAAATATATACCAGACCCTTATCTGAGCACGCAGCCTGGCAGGCTCGCAGGAAAGGGGGGCGGATGAGGATGAGGGAGTGCCCCCCCTGAACCGTACCAGGCCACATGCCCTCAACATGGGGAGGGTGCTTTGGGGTCCCCCCAAAACGCCTTGTCCCCATGCTGATGGGGACAAGGGCCTCTTCCCCACAACCCTTGCCCGGTGGTTGTTGGGGTCTGCGGGCGGGGGCTTATCAGAATCTGGAAGCCCCCTTTAAAGGGGGACCCCAAGATTCCGGCCTCCCCATGTGAATTGGTATCGGGTACATTGTACCCCTACACATTCACCAACAAAAGTGCCAAAATGGTAAAAATGCCAGGAGACAGTGTGGGACAATTTATTTTTTTAATTTTTTTTTTATAGTGTCCCGCAATGTAACTCTGTCTTTGATGACAGCGCAGATGACCCGAGAAAAAAGAAAAAAATGGAAAAATTCTGCCTCAATGGGAGCTGAGGGCAGGGCCACCCGGTGACGTAAACGGGTGACCCCGTCTCCCCTCTGACATTACGTCAGAAGGTTGGCGGGGGTCACCCGTTTACATCAGCAAGTGTGGGAAGCAGTTGTGTTAAATTTGGTGTTATCGCTCTCACTCTCTCATACTGGTCACGGGAAGTACAACATGGCACCTCATGGCAAAGAACTCTCTGAGGATCTGAAATAAAGAATTGTTGCTCTACATAAAGATGGCCTAGGCCAGTGATGGTGAACCTTGGCACCCTAGATGTTTTGGAACTACATTTCCCATGATGCTCAGGCACTCTGCAGTGTAGTTGAGCATCATGGGAATTGTAGTTTCAAAACATCTGGGGTGCCAAGGTTCACCATCACTGGCCTAGGCTATAAGAAGATTGCCAAGACCCTGAAACTGAGCTGCAGCACGGTGGCCAAGACCATACAGCGGTATAACAGGACAGGTTCCACTCAGAACAGGCCTCGCCATGGTCCACCACAGAAGTTGAGGTCACGTGCTCAGCGTCATATCCAGAGGTTGTCATTGGGAAATAGACGTATTGGGGAAATTACTGCGCTAAACCAATAAAAGAAAAAGCTGTTGACAATAAAACAAACAAAGTCCCAACCAAATGTGAAAAACAAAGTGTAGCGCTAAATATAAAACAATATGACAGTAGTGAACTGAAATTGTCAATGTCTAGAAATGTGATGCAAACATGCAAAATACGAATACAATATTCACATGTAAGGCAAATCTGTGAGGATAAAGTTCTAATAAAAATACACCAAATGAATAAACATCCTAAGAAGTGTGTCCATCGAATAAATGACTTGTGAGTCCTCTATAAAGATGGTGATAATACAACAAAGTGAATCTGGCTGTGATCTTGTGTTAGAACAGGAAGATCTTCTGTTAAAAAGATGTAGATGGGTACTCTTACCAGACGAGGTGGACCCACTTGCCAGCGGCAGTGGGTCAATCAGGCTCCTATAGGCCGAACGCCTCGAGATTTTGAGTTGTACCGACTCAGGTATGGCTGGAACCTGGAAGACGGTCACTCCAAACGGGGTAGGTCCACTCGTCAGCAGTATAGATTTAGATGAAAGACCCAGGATTAGGATAACTCTCCAGGTAAAATGGGATTACCACCCAATGGGAGAGCCGTCTGAAGGCCGGTGGTAGATGAGGGAATAGGCTCAGTCAAACCAGGATGCTTTGAGAATGAGGCCCTTGCTGCCAGCATTGCTGCAGAGGTTGTAGGGGTGGGGGGTCAGCCTGTCAGTGCTCAGACTATACACCGCACACTGCATCAAATTGGTCTGCATGGCTGTCATTCCAGAAGGAAGCCTCTTCTAAAGATGATGTACAAGAAAGTCCACAAACAGTTTGCTGAAGACAAGCAGACTAAGGACATGGATTACTGGAACCATGTCCTGTGGTCTGATGAGACCAAGATAAACTTATTTGGTTCAGATGGTGACAAGCGTGTGTGGGGGCAACCAGGTGAGGAGGACAAAGACAAGTGTGTCTTGTCTACAGTCAAGCATGGTGGTGGGAGTGTCATGGTCTGGGGCTGCATGAGTGCTGCCGGCACTGGGGGGCTACAGATCATTGAGGGGACCATGAATGCCAACATGTACTGTGACATACTGAAGCAGAGCATGATTCCCTCCCTTCAGAGACTGGACCGCAGGGCAGTATTCCAACATGATAACCACCCCAAACACACCTCCAAGACCACCACTGCCTTGCTAAAGAAGCTGAGGGTAAAGGTGATGGACTGGCCAAGCATGTCTCCAGACCTAAACCCTATTGATCATCTGTGGGACATCCTCAAACGGAAGGTGGAGGAGCGCAAGGTCTCTAACATCCACCAGCTCTGTGATGTCCTCATGGAGGAGGGGAAGAGGACTCCAGTGACAACCTGTGAAGCTCTGGTGACCTCCATGTCCAAGAGGGTTAAGGCAGTGCTGGAAAATAATGGTGGCCACACAAAATATTGACACTTTGGGCCCAATTTGGACATTTTCACTTAGGGGTGTACTGACTTTTGTTGCCAGTGGTTTAGACATTAATGACTGTGTGTTGAGTTAATTTGAGACAGCAAATTTACAATGTTAGGGCTTGTTCACACTTGATTAAATGTCTACCGCTCACCAAACACTCCCAAAGTGTTTTTATGGCGTTAGTATGGGCGTCAGACAGGCATCAATGAGTTCTAGTAGGGGGTGTTTTACAGCATTAAAAACACTCTCTAAACGCCCTATGCACGGCCTCTGGGTCGCCATACACAAGTAGTGCATGGGGGGTAGATTCCCTAGGATAAAATTTCTTGTCCTGGATCGAGTCCATCCCAACCCCAGAGGTGGGGATTGGAATAAAACACTTCTCCAGCTAGAAATTAGATGGATTTATACCCTTAAAGCCACCCAACCTCCTGGCCTCAACAAAGCTGTAGGCTTCAAGCCATTTGTGAAAGGATTTTCATCTGGTGGCAAGATAAGATAGACCCACCAATCCTTGCTTTACTCTCCATAATGGAAGGAATTCCTCTCCTCTCTTCTCCTCTCCTCTCCTCTCCTCTCTTCCCCTCTACCCTTCTCCCTTGCTTTGAAAATACATAATTTTCCCATTTTTGGGACATTCATGCTCCTTACTTTTATTATAAAGTGATGAGGACGCTGTGACTCTGATTTATATATTGAGCCTGTATTTTGCTGAGGTAACCTTCAGGACCAACAAAGTATCTATCAGATAATCACTAATCTTCCAAACCTTGTAATATTGTCTTTCTTTTCTGAAATATTTGGTTGTCTATCTGCAATTAATTTTCCTTCATTAAATAATATATATTTGATTTGGATTTGTTTGTCGCTGACTTATCAATGTTGGGAGCTAGGGATCTGTACGCGATGAAATTGCCCGTCTATTTATTTTTGTCTTTACTGTATATCTGTATGTAGATACACACCAGTTTCTGACCACTAGGTGATGCTGCCGCTGCAGCATGATCATTACCCTTTTTTCGAAAGTGGGAACTCACCCTATTCCTTATAATGAAGAGTAAGGTGACTGTTGGTGAGCCCACCCGGGTCTCACGCCCCAATCTGCCCAGCACACAAAGCCGCCCGGATTTGCCAATCGTGGTGGCTTTTGATGACCAGGCAGCTCAGATGGCTTGCTGCCCATCCAGGATGCCATCTTGCTTCACCGGCGTACATGCTCTGTGCGCCGGTGACGCCAATGTGCTGGTGGGCCGTCACTCCACCGCGCGTGACTCGTGCATGCCCGGGAGGAATGGGGGCGTGGGAATTATGCGATGGCCCTGCACCTCCCACCCAGATCTCGGTCGCAGCTGATACTGATCGGCTGCGTCAGTGATTGGTGGGGGGGGGGTTGTTACAAACAACAGGCTTTGGTCAGCACACACTATTGGGTTGAGTGCCAGAGTGCGCTCCCATATGTTTGCCTGTCCGGTTCAAGCTATGTTTATATTCATTTACTTGGTCTCTCTTTTGAACTGTTCTGCCCATCCAATGGCTGCTTTGGACGTCTCTCGATCCTCTCCAGTCCCGACATTAATCATTAACTTCAGTTTGGCTATATATTTTTTTTCTTAAAGTTTATATACCTGACAGTCCATGGATACTCACTGAATCACTTTATTAATCCCAGTCCTGGCACCAGCAATCGACTTTATTCATGATTAGATTTGTTTTCAAAGTGCATATTCACATCGGCTTGTTTAAATGTATCAATTAGTCCTCTTTCTGATTGCTAATTATATATATATATATATATATATATATATATATATATATATATATATATATATATATATATATACGCCATCTTGTGGACATTGACTATACTGCAAACGTATATAGATATATATTACTATTCCCTAATTCGATCTATGTTCACTGGATGTCTTTCCAAGTGGTCAATTAGTTGAAATTAGTAAGTACTGAGTGTCACGACTGTCTGGAGGATCGATTGTACATAGCCATTGTTTGTTTGTTTTTCTGGACATTCAGGCAGTCTTAATTCATCAGATGGCCATTCCATTTATACACCTTTTGATTATATTTTTCGGTGGCCACTTATTTCTGAGCCCGTCCTATCTACCTGTCAGGGAGTGAACATTAATCCAACCATCATGAGGTGCCATGTTGGAATGCAATATCTTATGTATGGAAACGCATTACTTTTCCGACAAATTAGAACAACATCTCTATTACCTTTATCTGCAGGGCTCTGCCTCCCCTCCCCCCCACTTCAGCAGTTTTGGGTGTTGATGTTTTTCCTGGGTCTGTCGGGTCTCCTTTCTACCAATAACTTCACGCCTAAAGGCTGGACAACATAGACGGGCAGATCCGGGACACACCTCTGCTCCAGGTTTTTTTAATATCCTAAGTGGAATGTGCTGCTTATGAGGGTCTTAGCAATCTTGTAAAGTATATATGTCATATGCATATGTATATTATTATTAATGGAAGCGGGGGGGGGGGAATGGACTCCGAATGAAAATAAAAAAATGAAAAAAAAAAAAAAATAAAAAAAAATGAAAATAAAAAAAAATTAAAAAAAATAAAATAAAAAATGAAATATAAAATGCCGCTAACGCTCAAACAAGGTCTAACGTGAATGGTGGAAAGATAGTGTAGCGCTAATGGTGTTAATATATGAGGATACTCAAAAAACACAATGTGATTACTTGGTGAATAAACATCAAGAAAAACAAAAAAAAATCATGGAATAAATGGGCATAACACAATATAGACAATATGTGAAAAAGTCCAATTGTGAATATAAACTTCAAATTGTGATGCAGAGTTTTTCGAAAGAAAACAAATGGAACTTCTTCCTATTGGAATGACACCAAACAGTGGAAAGGGGGAAAGGAGTTGCCGGTAGTCACCCTTAAACTCTTCAGGGATAAATAGATGGATACTCTTACCAGCTGAGATGAACACACATGTCTTACTGACAGTGGGTCAGTAAAGCTTGAAATCCTAGAGAATCCGGCTCCAATGCTGTATACGATGGGAATGCCCCAGTTGAAGACCCCTTGTGTCGAAACACGTCGGGATAGCATTTTTATCTGCACCCCACATTGCTTTTTTATACCTTTTTATATTCACGATTACTTTTTATAATTGTCATCTCATGTAGGACATATTCCAATAAAACCTACTTGGTTGATCTGCACTATTTGGAGCTTTTTTCCATATGCTTTTTCCGTTGGAGTCTGTGAGGAGCCGCCCTGGGGTACGTCTATCCTGATTTTACAGCATTCGTGATGTGTTCGTCAGCGGAGGATTGGGGACTTCACACCTTGACCCACCTGATCACCCTTCGTATACAGCATCGGCATAAGCCCCAATTGAAGACCCCTTGTGTCGAAACGCGTTGCCCTTCATATACAGCATTGGATCCAGATTCAGCGTCACCTTTCGTATACAGCATCGGATCCAGATTCTCTAGGATTTCAAGCTTTACTGACCCACTGTCGGTAATACGTGTGTGTCCATCTTAGCTGGTAAGAGTATCCATCTACTTATCCTTGAAGAGTTTTAGAGTGACTACAGGCAACTCCTTTCAACTGTTTGGTGTCATTCCAATAGGATGAAGTTCCACTGGTTTTCTTTAGTTTTATGTGGACTTTACTCCACATCACAATTTGAAGTTTATATTCACAATTGGACTTTTTCACATATTCTTTATATTGTATTCTGCACATTTATTCCATGATTGTTTTTTTTTATTTTTATTGATGTTTATTCACCAAATATTCACATTGTGTTTGTTATTATTATTAATGTCTGTTACTATTCCTGTATACATATCTAAACTATTTGTTCATACATTCTAGACACATAATTGATTCTCTTATGTACCCCCCGAAGAAGGAGGTGAAAACTCCGAAACATGTTGGGTGAATTATAAGATAACATCATCAATTATTGTTTTGACTGCTTCCATTCATACGCGTTTCTGTCTAACCTTCCGCCATTTTTATTCTGTATTTCTTATTATATGTATTCATTAATAAAATATTCACAGTTTTATACTTATACGTATTTGGGTGCCTTAAAAGTCCAGTTAGGGGTCAATCCTCGTTTCTGTCTATGCGCGGTTTTGAAGCGTTTGATGCGTGTCAAAACCGATCTCCTCAAACGCCTATTTTTTTTTATTGTAAAAGGGAAGTGACCTTACAGGAAAGGTAAAACTTTGAGGTGTGGCTTGTCATGGTGACAGTTTCCTGTGTATCCTCCATTATACCAGGGAAGGCAGCAGGATGGGTTCCTTTACCAGGCTTTATCTCATGTTTGGCCTCCTGCAGCTGATGGTGATGTATGAGGAATTGGCTGAGCAGAGGAAGAGGAGAAGGGCATCCAGGCTCGACTGGGCACATCCAATTGTTTCTCAGAGATATTCTAAAGGGCACTTTCATGCCCCGTAATCATGATTTACACACCTACCCTCAGAAGTTTTATGACTGTGTCCGCATGAAAAAGTGGCATCCTTTGATGCCCTGCTGGAGATTGTTAGACCCTGGTCGGTACGCATGAGAACTAGATTGAGGCTTCCAGTGTCTCCAGAAGAGCTTTTTTTTAGTAATCCAAGGTGACAAATGTCACAGTTCTGTACACATTGCTGTATTTTCTGTCATCTTCAAAGATGTATTAAAATTGGACAAGCCAGAATCTCTAGCAGCTGCTTTACCAAATATCAGCACTACTGAGCAATAGAGTTTCTGCCCATCTGTAAACCCCAAATACCCCCCCTCCACAGAATGTCATATATATGAGGAAAATACTAATTAACGTATATTTCACAGATCTTTGGCAACTGGTGAATCCTTTCCTTCCCTCCACTTCCATGACTTTCTGGGCAAAGCCACAATTCACAACATAGTCCATGAGACATGTGAAGAAATATGGAAGGTTCTAAAGGGAATCGTAACGCCGGAGCCAACAGAGGAACGGTGCTTGAGAATCAGCGATGAATTAAAAAATAACAGCAACTTTCCTCACGGCATTGGCGCATTGGATGGCAAACACATATGCATACCAATGCCCCCAAACAGTGGCTCCAAGTATTTCAAAAGTAAAAAATATATTTCCATAGTCCTTGATGGCCATTGCTGATAGCAACTGCAATTTTGTTGCAATTGACGTTGGTGCTTACGGAAGCTCTGCTGACTGTCAAGTGTTTTTCGCATTTCACCCATGTGAAGGATACTGGAAGGAAGTAGGTATCACCCTGACGTTTAGGCATGGTTGCTCCTAAATTTACCTGCCAGGTGTAGTTACCTTGGCTAATTGTTAGGGATCAATTGATTTCACCTTAAGTCTAGAATTTCTGCACTTCTCACTACTGCCGCTAGGTGGCCGGGTACCTGGTGACATTAGACAAGGGCAAAGCAAGGACAGATTAGGAGTATATGGGGTATCTCAGCCAATGGACAGGGGTTTTCTTGGATCTCTTGGTCTGCTGGGAGAACCTATATATTTGGGTGGAGTCAGGTGATCGGGGTTCTGTGCCACCTGGATGGCTGTCTGGGTGGACATGTGTTGTGTTGCCCTGGGCTGCTAGGCCAGAGCCTGAGGCCTATCCCAGGGGCATCTGACTGCCAGGCTATCTGAGGGCCTATCCAGAAGTAAGAGAGCAGCGCAGGGTTGGGATTGCAGCTTGCAGTCCAACCAGAAGTGAAGGTTCTGCTGGCCGGAGAACCTGTCCTGGTCGGAGGTAGAGGGGAAGTTGTTGCCACTAAGGGACCAACCACTTTATTACCAGGGACCACAGTGAGTAGCTGAAGCAAGTACAGGAGCAGTGTTCTCACCAACCGGGGATGGTGAAGAATTGGGAAACTTCAGTAGGTGTCAAGCCAGGGGCCCAACCAGCAGAGGTGACACTTGAGGAGCAGCCTTGTGTGTCAAGCCAGGGACCGAGCCGGTCAGTGGGGTGAAGCTTGAGGAGTATCTGTAAGTGCCAAGCTAGGGACTGAAGGAGAATAATAATGTATTGAACCAGGCAGGACCTCAGTGATGCAGGTTCATTAACCACTTAAGCCCTGGACCATTTGGCTGCCCAAAGACCAGAGGACGTTTTACAATTGGCACTGCGCTGCTATGACTGGTAATTGCGCGGTCATGCAATGCTGTACCCAAACAAAATTTGCGTCCTTTTGTTCACACAAAGAGTTTTCTTTTGATGGTATTTGATTGCCTCTGCGATTTTTATCTTTTGCGATATAAATGAAAAAAGAGCGGAAAAAAAAAGATATTTTCTACTTTTTGTTATAAGTACCCTAACGCTGATTAGTGTCACAAATGACACCAGTACAGCGATCAAAGAAAAATATGAACACTGCAATGGGTGACACAGTGACAGGGAGTGAAGGGGTTAACTGGGGGGGCAATCGGGGGGCGATCAGGGGGGTGAAATGTGTGCCTACGTGTACTGTGTCAGTGTAGTGTTAGTGCAACTCACATTTGGATGTCCTCTCTCTTCTCTCTCCACGAGGGGAGATGACATCACTTCCCCTTCCTGTGTTTACACTTACAGACAGGGGGAAGCATTTCATTCGTCAGAACCGATCAGCAGGTCCAAGCCAGAAATTATTGGCCTGGGCCTGGAGACTGATCGGTTCTGAAACTAATTTGATCGTCGCGGCTGCCTAGGTAACATTGTTTCGCCCACCCGGGCCATTCTGCCGCAATAAAACTGCGGCGGCTGGTCGGGAACCGGTTAACAACAGTCTGAAGAGCTTGCTTGATCTGGGGTGGTTCCACATCTTCAGGGATCCCCCTGACAATTTTGCCTTCTCCCCCTGTTATCAAGATCCTCCAGATACCTGTTTACTTGAATTAAGTGTGTAGCATGTGAGGAGGCAGCACTTCCCAAATGCTCGATCGCTCTGTCTCACTTGGCCTCCACTCTCTCTGTGCTGGCCAGCCTTTCAGAGAGAGATATGAGGTCTGTGTTTCAATCAGTGATCTCTGAAGAAATAGTACTCTTTATATTGGTTCATCTCTGACAGCTGCAGCCATTAATCTGTATAGTCTATGTCCCTCACCAGATCCTCAGAAGCTGATATGGAATCCTTGCTGGAATCTGCCTCATGGGGCATCGGTAGGGTTGGCCACCTTTTCCTCTAGCCGAACACTTTAGTGGCCTAGGAAACCTTTGGGTGCTCCAAGGAGAGTAGTAATGCCAAGGAGAGTAGTAATACCAAGGAGAGTAGTAATGCCAAGGAGAGTAGTAATACCAAGGAGAGTAGTAATGCCAAGGAGAGTAGTAATACAAAGGAGAGTAGTAATGCCAAGGAGAGTAGTAATACAAAGGAGAGTAATAATGCAAAGGAGAGTAGTAATACAAAGGAGAGTAGTAATGCCAAGGAGAGTAGTAATAAAAGGAGAGTAGTAATGCAAAGGAGAGTAGTAATACCAAGGAGAGTAGTAATGCCAAGGAGAGTAGTAATACCAAGGAGAGTAGTAATACCAAGGAGAGTAGTAATGCCAAGGAGAGTAATAATACAAAGGAGAGTAGTAATGCCAAGGAGAGTAGTAATACCAAGGAGAGTAGTAATGCCAAGGAGAGTAGTAATACAAAGGAGAGTAGTAATGCCAAGGAGATTAGTAATACAAAGGAGAGTAGTAATGCAAAGGAGAGTAGTAATACCAAGGAGAGTAGTAATGCCAAGGAGAGTAGTAATACCAAGGAGAGAAGTAATACCAAGGAGAGTAATAATACAAAGGAGAGTAGTAATGCCAAGGAGAGTTGTAATACCAAGGAGAGTAGTAATGTCAAGGAGAGTAGTAATACAAAGGAGAGTAGTAATACAAAGGAGAGTAGTAATGCCAAGGAGATTAGTAATACAAAGGAGAGTAGTAATGCAAAGGAGAGTAGTAATACCAAGGAGAGTAGTAATGCCAAAGACAGTAGTAATACCAAGGAGAGTAGTAATGCCAAGGAGAGTAGTAATACCAAGGAGAGTAGTAATGCCAAGGAGAGTAGTAATACAAAGAAGAGTAGTAATGCCAAGGAGAGTAGTAATACAAAGGAGAGTAGTAATGCCAAGGAGAGTAGTTATGCGAAGGAGAGTAGTAATGCCAAGGAGAGTAGTAATGCGAAGGAGACTAGTAATACCAAGGAGAGTAGCAATGCCAAGGAGAGTAGTAATACAAAGGAGAGTAGTAATACAAAGGAGAGTAGTAATGCAAAGGAGAGTAGAAATACAAAGGAGATTAGTAATGCAAAGGAGAGTAATAATACAAAGGAGAGTAGTAATGCCAAGGAGAGTAGTAATACAAAGGAGAGTAGTAATGCAAAGGAGAGTAGTAATACAAAGGAGAGTAGTAATGCCAAGGAGAGTAGTAATGCGAAGGAGAGTAGTAATGCGAAGGAGAGTAGTAATGCGAAGGAGAGTAGTAATGCGAAGGAGAGTAGTAATACAAAGGAGAGTAGTAATACAAAGGAGAGTAGTAATGCAAAGGAGAGTAGAAATGCAAAGGAGAGTAGTAATGCGAAGGAGAGTAGTAATGCGAAGGAGAGTAGTAATGCGAAGGAGAGTAGTAATGCGAAGGAGAGTAGTAATGCGAAGGAGGGTAGTAATGCCAAGGAGAGTAGTAATACAAAGGAGAGTAGTAATGCAAAGGAGAGTAGAAATACAAAGGAGAGTAGAAATACAAAGGAGAGTAGTAATGCAAAGGAGAGTAATAATACAAAGGAGAGTAGTAATGCCAAGGAGAGTAGTAATGCAAAGGAGAGTAGTAATGCAAAGGAGAGTAGTAATACCAAGGAGAGTAGTAATGCCAAGGAGAGTAGTAATACCAAGGAGAGTAGTAAAGCCAAGGAGAGTAGTAATATCAAGGAGAGTAGTAATGCCAAGGAGAGTAGTAATACAAAGGAGAGTAGTAATGCCAAGGAGAGTAGTAATACAAAGGAGAGTAGTAATGCCAAGGAGAGTAGTTATGCGAAGGAGAGTAGTAATGCCAAGGAGAGTAGTAATGCGAAGGAGACTAGTAATACCAAGGAGAGTAGTAATGCCAAGGAGAGTAGTAAAACAAAGGAGAGAAGTAATGCAAAGGAGAGTAGAAATACAAAGGAGATTAGTAATGTAAAGGAGAGTAATAATACAAAGGAGAGTAGTAATGCCAAGGAGAGTAGTAATACAAAGGAGAGTAGTAATGCAAAGGAGAGTAGTAATACAAAGGAGAGTAGTAATGCCAAGGAGAGTAGTAATACAAAGGAGAGTAGTAATGCAAAGGAGAGTAGTAATACAAAGGAGAGTAGTAATGCCAAGGAGAGTAGTAATGCCAAGGAGAGTAGTAATGCGAAGGAGAGTAGTAATACAAAGGAGAGTAGTAATGCCAAGGAGAGTAGTAATACAAAGGAGAGTAGTAATACAAAGGAGAGTAGTAATACAAAGGAGAGTAGTAATGCAAAGGAGAGTAGTAATGCAAAGGAGAGTAGAAATGCCAAGGAGAGTAGTAATACAAAGGAGAGTAGTAATGCGAAGGAGAGTAGTAATGCGAAGGAGAGTAGTAATGCGAAGGAGAGTAGTAATGCCAAGGAGAGTAGTAATACCAAGGAGAGTAGTAATGCCAAGGAGAGTAGTAATACAAAGGAGAGTAGTAATGCAAAGGAGAGTAGAAATACAAAGGAGATTAGTAATGCAAAGGAGAGTAATAATACAAAGGAGAGTAGTAATGCCAAGGAGAGTAGTAATACAAAGGAGAGTAGTAATGCAAAGGAGAGTAGTAATACAAAGGAGAGTAGTAATGCCAAGGAGAGTAGTAATGCCAAGGAGAGTAGTAATGCCAAGGAGAGTAGTAATGCGAAGGAGAGTAGTAATACAAAGGAGAGTAGTAATGCAAAGGAAAGTAGTAATGCAAAGGAGAGTAGAAATGCCAAGGAGAGTAGTAATACAAAGGAGAGTAGTAATGCGAAGGAGAGTAGTAATGCGAAGGAGAGTAGTAATGCGAAGGAGAGTAGTAATGCCAAGGAGAGTAGTAATACCAAGGAGAGTAGTAATGCCAAGGAGAGTAGTAACACAAAGGAGAGTAGTAACGCAAAGGAGAGTAGTAATACAAAGGAGAGTAGTAATGCAAAGGAGAGTAGTAATACAAAGGAGAGTAGTAATGCAAAGGAGAGTAGTAATACAAAGGAGAGTAGTAATGCCAAGGAGAGAAGTAATACAAAGGAGAGTAGTAATGCGAAGGAGAGTAGTAATGCCAAGGAGAATAGTAATGCGAAGGAGAGTAGTAATACAAAGGAGAGTAGTAATGCAAAGGAGAGTAGAAATACAAAGGAGAGTAGAAATACAAAGGAGAGTAGTAATGCCAAGGAGAGTAGTAATACAAAGGAGAGTAGTAATGCCAAGGAGAGTAGTAATGCCAAGGAGAGTAGTAATACAAAGGAGAGTAGTAATACAAAGGAGAGTAGTAATGCAAAGGAAAGTAGTAATGCAAAGGAGAGTAGAAATGCCAAGGAGAGTAGTAATACAAAGGAGAGTAGTAATGCGAAGGAGAGTAGTAATGCGAAGGAGAGTAGTAATGCGAAGGAGAGTAGTAATGCCAAGGAGAGTAGTAATACCAAGGAGAGTAGTAATGCCAAGGAGAGTAGTAATACAAAGGAGAGTAGTAATGCAAAGGAGAGTAGTAATACAAAGGAGAGTAGTAATGCAAAGGAGAGTAGTAATACAAAGGAGAGTAGTAATGCAAAGGAGAGTAGTAATGCCAAGGAGAGTAGTAATACAAAGGAGAGTAGTAATGCGAAGGAGAGTAGTAATGCCAAGGAGAGTAGTAATGCGAAGGAGAGTAGTAATACAAAGGAGAGTAGTAATGCAAAGGAGATTAGAAATACAAAGGAGAGTAGAAATACAAAGGAGAGTAGTAATGCCAAGGAGAGTAGTAATACCAAGGTGAGTAGTAATACCAAGGATAGTAGTAATGCAAAGGAGAGTAGTAATGCAAAGGAGAGTAGTAATACAAAGGAGAGTAGTAATGCAAAGGAGAGTAGTAATGCGAAGGAGAGTAGTCATGCCAAGGAGAGTAGTAATACAAAGGAGAGTAGTAATGCCAAGGAGAGTAGTTATGCGAAGGAGAGTAGTAATGCCAAGGAGAGTAGTAATGCGAAGGAGACTAGTAATACCAAGGAGAGTAGTAATGCCAAGGAGAGTAGTAATAACAAAGGAGAGTAGTAATGCAAAGGAGAGTAGAAATACAAAGGAGATTAGTAATGCAAAGGAGAGTAATAATACAAAGGAGAGTAGTAATGCCAAGGAGAGAGTAGTAATACAAAGGAGAGTAGTAATGCAAAGGAGAGTAGTAATACAAAGGAGAGTAGTAATGCCAAGGAGAGTAGTAATGCCAAGGAGAGTAATAATGCGAAGGAGAGTAGTAATGCGAAGGAGAGTAGTAATACAAAGGAGAGTAGTAATACAAAGGAGAGTAGTAATGCAAAGGAGAGTAGTAATGCAAAGGAGAGTAGAAATGCCAAGGAGAGTAGTAATACAAAGGAGAGTAGTAATGTGAAGGAGAGTAGTAATGCGAAGGAGAGTAGTAATGCCAAGGAGAGTAGTAATACCAAGGAGAGTAGTAATGCCAAGGAGAGTAGTAATACAAAGGAGAGTAGTAATGCAAAGGAGAGTAGAAATACAAAGGAGATTAGTAATGCAAAGGAGAGTAATAATACAAAGGAGAGTAGTAATGCCAAGGAGAGTAGTAATACAAAGGAGAGTAGTAATGCAAAGGAGAGTAGTAATACAAAGGAGAGTAGTAATGCCAAGGAGAGTAGTAATGCCAAGGAGAGTAGTAATACAAAGGAGAGTAGTAATGCAAAGGAGAGTAGTAATACAAAGGAGAGTAGTAATGCAAAGGAGAGTAGTAATACAAAGGAGAGTAGTAATGCAAAGGAAAGTAGTAATGCAAAGGAGAGTACAAATGCCAAGGAGAGTAGTAATACAAAGGAGAGTAGTAATGCGAAGGAGAGTAGTAAAGCGAAGGAGAGTAGTAATGCCAAGGAGAGTAGTAATGCCAAGGAGAGTAGTAATACAAAGGAGAGTAGTAATGCAAAGGAGAGAAGAAATACAAAGGAGAGTAGAAATACAAAGGAGAGTAGTAATGCAAAGGAGAGTAATAATACAAAGGAGAGTAGTAATGCCAAGGAGAGTAGTAATGCAAAGGAGAGTAGTAATGCAAAGGAGAGTAGTAATACAAAGGAGAGTAGTAATGCAAACGAGAGTAGTAATGTGAAGGAGAGTAGTAATACCAAGGAGAGTAGTAATGCAAAGGAGAGTAGTAATGCCAAGGAGAGTAGTAATACAAAGGAGAGTAGCAATACAAAGGAGAGTAGTAATGCAAAGGAGAGAAGTAATGCAAAGGTAAGTATTAATGCGAAGGTGAGTAGTAATGCGAAGGAGAGTAGTAATGCCAAGGAGAGTAGTAATACCAAGGAGAGTAGTAATGCCAAGGAGAATAGTAATACAAAGGAGAGTAGTAATGCAAAGGAGAGTAGTAATTCAAAGGAGAGTAGTAATGCAAAGGAGAGTAGTAATACCAAGGAGAGTAGTAATGCCAAGGAGAGTAGTAATACCAAGGAGAGTAGTAATGCCAAGGAGAGTAGTAATACCAAGGAGAGTAGTAATGCCAAGGAGAGTAATAATACAAAGGAGAGTAGTAATGCCAAGGAGAGTAGTAATACCAAGGAGAGTAGTAATGCCAAGGAGAGTAGTAATACAAATGAGAGTAGTAATGCCAAGGAGATTAGTAATACCAAGGAGAGTAGTAATGCCAAGGAGAGTAGTTATGCGAAGGAGAGTAGTAATGCCAAGGAGAGTAGTAATGCGAAGGAGACTAGTAATACCAAGGAGAGTAGTAATGCCAAGGAGAGTAGTAATGCAAAGGAGAGTAGTAATGCAAAGGAGAGTAGAAATACAGAGGAGATTAGTAATGCAAAAGAGAGTAATAATACAAAGGAGAGTAGTAATGCCAAGGAGAGTAGTAATGCAAAGGAGAGTAGTAATGCAAAGGAGAGTAGTAATGCCAAGGAGAGTAGTAATGCCAAGGATAGTAGTAATACCAAGGAGAGTAGTAATGCCAAGGAGAGTAGTAATACCAAGGAGAGTAGTAATGCCAAGGAGAGTAATAATACAAAGGAGAGTAATAATGCAAAGGAGAGTAGTAATACAAAGGAGAGTAGTAATGCCAAGGAGAGTAGTAATAAAAGGAGAGTAGTAATGCAAAGGAGAGTAGTAATACCAAGGAGAGTAGTAATGCCAAGGAGAGTAGTAATACCAAGGAGAGTAGTAATGCCAAGGAGAGTAGTAATACCAAGGAGAGTAGTAATACCAAGGAGAGTAATAATACAAAGGAGAGTAGTAATGCCAAGGAGAGTAGTAATACCAAGGAGAGTAGTAATGCCAAGGAGAGTAGTAATACAAAGGAGAGTAGTAATGCCAAGGAGATTAGTAATACAAAGGAGAGTAGTAATGCCAAGGAGAGTAGTTATGCGAAGGAGAGTAGTAATGCCAAGGAGAGTAGTAATGCGAAGGAGAATAGTAATACCAAGGAGAGTAGTAATGCCAAGGAGAGTAGTAATACAAAGGAGAGTAGTAATGCAAAGGAGAGTAGAAATACAAAGGAGATTAGTAATGCAAAGGAGAGTAATAATACAAAGGAGAGTAGTAATGCCAAGGAGAGTAGTAATACAAAGGAGAGTAGTAATGCAAAGGAGAGTAGTAATACAAAGGAGAATAGTAATGCCAAGGAGAGTAGTAATGCCAAGGAGAGTAGTAATGCGAAGGAGAGTAGTAATGCGAAGGAGAGTAGTAATACAAAGGAGAGTAGTAATACAAAGGAGAGTAGTAATGCAAAGGAGAGTAGTAATGCAAAGGAGAGTAGAAATGCCAAGGAGAGTAGTAATACAAAGGAGAGTAGGAATGCGAAGGAGAGTAGTAATGCGAAGGAGAGTAGTAATGAGAAGGAGAGTAATAATGCCAAGGAGAGTAGTAATACCAAGGAGAGTAGTAATGCCAAGGAGAGTAGTAATACAAAGGAGAGTAGTAATGCAAAGGAGAGTAGAAATACAAAGGAGATTAATAATGCAAAGGAGAGTAATAATACAAAGGAGAGTAGTAATGCCAAGGAGAGTAGTAATACAAAGGAGAGTAGTAATGCAAAGGAGAGTAGTAATACAAAGGAGAGTAGTAATGCAAAGGAGAGTAGTAATAAAAAGGAGAGTAGTAATGCAAAGGAGAGTAGTAATGCAAAGGAGAGTAGTAATGCGAAGGAGAGTAGTAATGCCAAGGAGAGTAGTAATACCAAGGAGAGTAGTAATACCAAGGAGAGTAGTAATGCCAAGGAGAGTAGTAATACAAAGGAGAGTAGTAATGCCAAGGAGATTAGTAATACAAAGGAGAGTAGTAATGCCAAGGAGAGTAGTTATGCGAAGGAGAGTAGTAATGCCAAGGAGAGTAGTAATGCGAAGGAGACTAGTAATACCAAGGAGAGTAGTAATGCCAAGGAGAGTAGTAATACAAAGGAGAGTAGTAATGCAAAGGAGAGTAGTAATACAAAGGAGAGTAGTAATGCAAAGGAGAGTAGTAATACAAAGGAGAATAGTAATGCCAAGGAGAGTAGTAATGCCAAGGAGAGTAGTAATGCGAAGGAGAGTAGTAATGCGAAGGAGAGTAGTAATACAAAGGAGAGTAGTAATACAAAGGAGAGTAGTAATGCAAAGGAGAGTAGTAATGCAAAGGAGAGTAGAAATGCCAAGGAGAGTAGTAATACAAAGGAGAGTAGGAATGCGAAGGAGAGTAGTAATGCAAAGGAGAGTAGTAATGAGAAGGAGAGTAATAATGCCAAGGAGAGTAGTAATACCAAGGAGAGTAGTAATGCCAAGGAGAGTAGTAATACAAAGGAGAGTAGTAATGCAAAGGAGAGTAGAAATACAAAGGAGATTAATAATGCAAAGGAGAGTAATAATACAAAGGAGAGTAGTAATGCCAAGGAGAGTAGTAATACAAAGGAGAGTAGTAATGCAAAGGAGAGTAGTAATACAAAGGAGAGTAGTAATGCAAAGGAGAGTAGTAATACAAAGGAGAGTAGTAATGCAAAGGAGAGTAGTAATGCAAAGGAGAGTAGTAATGCGAAGGAGAGTAGTAATGCCAAGGAGAGTAGTAATACCAAGGAGAGTAGTAATACCAAGGAGAGTAGTAATGCCAAGGAGAGTAGTAATACCAAGGAGAGTAGTAATACCAAGGATAGTAGTAATGCCAAGGAGAGTAGTAATGCCAAGGAGAGTAGTAATACAAAGGAGAGTAGTAATGCAAAGGAGAGTAGAAATACAAAGGAGAGTAGAAATACAAAGGAGAGTAGTAAAGCAAAGGAGAGTAATAATACAAAGGAGTGTAGTAATGCCAAGGAGAGTAGTAATGCAAAGGAGAGTAGTAATGCAAAGGAGAGTAGTAATGCGAAGGAGAGTAGTAATGCCAAGGAGAGTAGTAATGCAAAGGAGAGTAGTAATGCCAAGGAGAGTAGTAATACAAAGGAGAGTAGCAATACAAAGGAGAGTAGTAATGCAAAGGAGAGTAGCAATACAAAGGAGAGTAGTAATGCCAAGGAGAATAGTAATACAAAGGTAAGTATTAATGCGAAGGTGAGTAGTAATGCGAAGGAGAGTAGTAATGCCAAGGAGAGTAGTAATGCCAAGGAGAGTAGTAATACCAAGGAGAGTAGTAATGCCAAGGAGAGTAGTAATACCAAGGAGAGTAGTAATGCCAAGGAGAGTAGTAATACCAAGGAGAGTAGTAATGCCAAGGAGAGTACTAATACAAAGGAGAGTAGTAATGCCAAGGAGAGTAGTAATACAAAGGAGAGTAGTAATGCCAAGGAGAGTAGTTATGCCAAGGAGAGAAGTAATACCAAGGAGAGTAGTAATGCCAAGGAGAGTACTAATACAAAGGAGAGTAGTAATGCCAAGGAGAGTAGTAATACAAAGGAGAGTAGTAATGCCAAGGAGAGTACTAATACAAAGGAGAGTAGTAATGCCAAGGAGAGTAGTTATGCGAAGGAGAGTAGTAATGCCAAGGAGAGTAGTAATGCGAAGGAGACTAGTAATGCCAAGGAGAGTAGTAATGCCAAGGAGAGTAGTAATACAAAGGAGAGTAGTAATGCAAAGAAGAGTAGTAATACAAAGGAGAGTAGTAATGCCAAGGAGAGTAGTAATACAAAGGAGAGTAGTAATGCAAAGGAGAGTAGTAATACCAAGGAGAGTAGTAATGCAAAGGAGAGTAGTAATGCAAAGGAGAGTAGTAATGCAAAGGAGAGTAGTAATACAAAGGAGAGTAGTAATGCCAAGGAGAGTAGTAATACGAAGGAGAGTAGTAATGCCAAGGAGAGTAGTAATGCCAAGGAGAGTAGTAATACCAAGGAGAGTAGTAATGCCAAGGAGAGTAGTAATACAAAGGAGAGTAGTAATGCAAAGGAGAGTAGTAATACAAAGGAGAGTAGTACTGCAAAGGAGAGTAGTAATACAAAGGAGAGTAGTAATGCCAAGGAGAGTAGTAATACAAAGGAGAGTAGTAATGCAAAGGAGAGTAGTAATACAAAGGAGAGTAGTAATACCAAGGAGAGTAGTAATGCCAAGGAGAGTAGTAATACCAAGGAGAGTAGTAATGCAAAGGAGAGTAGAAATACAAAGGAGAGTAGAAATACAAAGGAGAGTAGTAATGCAAAGGAGAGTAATAATACAAAGGAGAGTAGTAATGCCAAGGAGAGTAGTAATGCAAAGGAGAGTAGTAATGCAAAGGAGAGTAGTAATACAAAGGAGAATAGTAATGCAAACGAGAGTAGTAATGTGAAGGAGAGTAGTAATGCCAAGGAGAGTAGAAATGCAAAGGAGAGTAGTAATGCCAAGGAGAGTAGTAATACAAAGGAGAGTAGCAATACAAAGGAGAGTAGTAATGCAAAGGAGAGAAGTAATGCAAAGGTAAGTATTAATGCGAAGGTGAGTAGTAATGCGAAGGAGAGTAGTAATGCCAAGGAGAGTAGTAATACCAAGGAGAGTAGTAATGCCAAGGAGAATAGTAATACAAAGGAGAGTAGTAATGCAAAGGAGAGTAGTAATTCAAAGGAGAGTAGTAATGCCAAGGAGAGTAGTAATACAAAGGAGAGTAGTAATGCAAAGGAGAGTAGTAATACCAAGGAGAGTAGTAATGCCAAGGAGAGTAGTAATACCAAGGAGAGTAGTAATGCCAAGGAGAGTAGTAATACCAAGGAGAGTAGTAATGCCAAGGAGAGTAATAATACAAAGGAGAGTAGTAATGCCAAGGAGAGTAGTAATACCAAGGAGAGTAGTAATGCCAAGGAGAGTAGTAATACAAAGGAGAGTAGTAATGCCAAGGAGATTAGTAATACCAAGGAGAGTAGTAATGCCAAGGAGAGTAGTTATGCGAAGGAGAGTAGTAATGCCAAGGAGAGTAGTAATGCGAAGGAGACTAGTAATACCAAGGAGAGTAGTAATGCCAAGGAGAGTAGTAATGCAAAGGAGAGTAGTAATGCAAAGGAGAGTAGAAATACAAAGGAGATTAGTAATGCAAAGGAGAGTAGTAATGCCAAGGAGAGTAGTAATACAAAGGAGAGTAGTAATGCAAAGGAGAGTAGTAATACAAAGGAGAGTAGTAATGCCAAGGAGAGTAGTAATGCTAAGGAGAGTAGTAATGCGAAGGAGAGTAGTAATGCGAAGGAGAGTAGTAATGCGAAGGAGAGTAGTAATACAAAGGAGAGTAGTAATACAAAGGAGAGTGGTAATGCAAAGGAGAGTAGTAATGCAAAGGAGAGTAGTAATGCAAAGGAGAGTAGAAATGCCAAGGAGAGTAGTAATACAAAGGAGAGTAGTAATGCAAAGGAGAGTAGTAATGCGAAGGAGAGTAGTAATACCAAGGAGAGTAGTAATGCCAAGGAGAGTAGTAATACAAAGGAGAGTAGTAATGCAAAGGAGAGTAGTAATACAAAGGAGAGTAGTAATGCAAAGGAGAGTAGTAATACAAAGGAGAGTAGTAATGCTAAGGAGAGTAGTAATGCAAAGGAGAGTAGTAATACAAAGGAGAGTAGTAATGCCAAGGAGAGTAGTAATACAAAGGAGAGTAGTAATGCGAAGGAGAGTAGTAATGCCAAGGAGAGTAGTAATGCGAAGGAGAGTAGTAATGCCAAGGAGAGTAGTAATACCAAGGAGAGTAGTAATACCAAGGAGAGTAGTAATGCCAAGGAGAGTAGTAATGCCAAGGAGAGTAGTAATACAAAGGAGAGTAGTAATGCAAAGGAGAGTAGAAATACAAAGGAGAGTAGAAATACAAAGGAGAGTAGTAATGCAAAGGAGAGTAATAATACAAAGGAGTGTAGTAATGCCAAGGAGAGTAGTAATGCAAAGGAGAGTAGTAATGCAAAGGAGAGTAGTAATGCGAAGGAGAGTAGTAATGCCAAGGAGAGTAGTAATGCAAAGGAGAGTAGTAATGCCAAGGAGAGTAGTAATACAAAGGAGAGTAGCAATACAAAGTAGAGTAGTAATGCAAAGGAGAGTAGTAATACAAAGGAGAGTAGTAATGCCATGGAGAATAGTAATACAAAGGTAAGTATTAATGCGAAGGTGAGTAGTAATGCGAAGGAGAGTAGTAATGCCAAGGAGAGTAGTAATGCGAAGGAGACTAGTAATGCCAAGGAGAGTAGTAATGCGAAGGAGACTAGTAATACCAAGGAGAGTAGTAATGCCAAGGAGAGTAGTAATACAAAGGAGAGTAGTAATGCAAAGAAGAGTAGTAATACAAAGGAGAGTAGTAATGCCAAGGAGAGTAGTAATACAAAGGAGAGTAGTAATGCAAAGGAGAGTAGTAATGCAAAGGAGAGTAGTAATGCGAAGGAGAGTAGTAATACAAAGGAGAGTAGTAATGCCAAGGAGAGTAGTAATACAAAGGAGAGTAGTATTACAAAGGAGAGTAGTAATGCAAAGGAGAGTAGTAATACAAAGGAGAGTAGTAATGCCAAGGAGAGTAGTAATGCCAAGGAGAGTAGTAATGCGAAGGAGAGTAGTAATGCCAAGGAGAGTAGTAATACAAAGGAGAGTAGCAATACAAAGGAGAGTAGTAATGCAAAGGAGAGTAATAATACAAAGGAGAGTAGTAATGCCAAGGAGAGTAGTAATACAAAGGAGAGTAGTAATGCAAAGGAGAGTAGTAATACAAAGGAGAGTAGTAATGCAAAGGAGAGTAGTAATGCCAAGGAGAGTAGTAATGCCAAGGAGAGTAGTAATGCGAAGGAGAGTATTAATGCTAAGGAGAGTAGTAATACAAAGGAGAGTAGCAATACAAAGGAGAGTAGTAATACAAAGGAGAGTAGTAATGCAAAGGATAGCAGTAATACAAATGAGAGTAGTAATGCCAAGGAGAGTAGTAATGCCAAGGAGAGTAGTAATGCGAAGGAGAGTAGTAATGCCAAGGAGAGTAGTAATGCCAAGGAGAGTAGTAATACCAAGGAGAGTAGTAATGCCAAGGAGAGTAGTAATGCCAAGGAGAGTAGTAATACAAAGGAGAGTAGTAATGCAAAGGAGAATAGTAATACAAAGGAGAGTAGTAATGCAAAGGAGAGTAGTAATACAAAGGAGAGTAGTAATGCGAAGGAGAGTAGTAATGCCAAGGAGAGTAGCAATGCGAAGGAGACTAGTAATACCAAGGAGAGTAGTAATACCAAGGAGAGTAGTAATGCCAAGGAGAGAAGTAATACCAAGGAGAGTAGTAATGCGAAGGAGAGTAGTAATACCAAGGAGAGTAGTAATACCAAGGAGAGAAGTAATGCCAAGGAGAGAAGTAATACCAAGGAGAGTAGTAATGCCAAGGAGAGTAGTAATGCCAAGGAGAGTAGTAATACAAAGGAGAGTAGTAATACAAAGGAGAGTAGTAATGCAAAGGAGAGTAGTAATCCAAAGGAGAGTAGTAATGCCAAGGAGAGTAGTAATACAAAGGAGAGTGGTAATGCAAAGGAGAGTAGTAATACAAAGGAGAGTAGTAATGCAAAGGAGAGTAGTAATACAAAGGAGAGTAGTAATGCCAAGGAGAGTAGTAATACAAAGGAGAGTAGTAATGCGAAGGAGAGTAGTAATGCCAAGGAGAGTAGCAATGCGAAGGAGACTAGTAATACCAAGGAGAGTAGTAATACCAAGGAGAGTAGTAATGCCAAGGAAAGAAGTAATACCAAGGAGAGTAATAATGCCAAGGAGAGTAGTAATGCCAAGGAGAGTAGTAATACAAAGGAGAGTAGTAATACAAAGGAGAGTAGTAATGCAAAGGAGAGTAGTAATACAAAGGAGAGTAGTAATGCCAAGGAGAGTAGTAATACAAAGGAGAGTGGTAATGCAAAGGAGAGTAGTAATACAAAGGAGAGTAGTAATACAAAGGAGAGTAGTAATGCAAAGGAGAGTAGTAATACAAAGGAGAGTAGTAATGCCAAGGAGAGTAGTAATACAAAGGAGAGTAGTAATGCGAAGGAGAGTAGTAATGCCAAGGAGAGTAGCAATGCGAAGGAGACTAGTAATACCAAGGAGAGTAGTAATACCAAGGAGAGTAGTAATGCCAAGGAGAGAAGTAATACCAAGGAGAGTAGTAATGCTAAGGAGAGTAGTAATGCCAAGGAGAGTAGTAATACAAAGGAGAGTAGTAATGCCAAGGAGAGTAGTAATACAAAGGAGAGTAGTAATGCGAAGGAGAGTAGTAATGCCAAGGAGAGTAGCAATGCGAAGGAGACTAGTAATACCAAGGAGAGTAGTAATACCAAGGAGAGTAGTAATGCCAAGGAGAGAAGTAATACCAAGGAGAGTAGTAATGCGAAGGAGACTAGTAATACCAAGGAGAGTAGTAATACCAAGGAGAGTAGTAATGCCAAGGAGAGAAGTAATACCAAGGAGAGTAGTAATGCCAAGGAGAGTAGTAATGCCAAGGAGAGTAGTAATACAAAGGAGAGTAGTAATACAAAGGAGAGTAGTAATGCAAAGGAGAGTAGTAATACAAAGGAGAGTAGTAATGCCAAGGAGAGTAGTAATACAAAGGAGAGTGGTAATGCAAAGGAGAGTAGTAATACAAAGGAGAGTAGTAATGCAAAGGAGAGTAGTAATGCAAAGGAGAGTAGTAGTACAAAGGAGAGTAGTAATGCCAAGGAGAGTAGTAATACAAAGGAGAGTAGTAATGCGAAGGAGAGTAGTAATGCCAAGGAGAGTAGCAATGCGAAGGAGACTAGTAATACCAAGGAGAGTAGTAATACCAAGGAGAGTAGTAATGCCAAGGAGAGAAGTAATACCAAGGAGAGTAGTAATGCCAAGGAGAGTAGTAATGCCAAGGAGAGTAGTAATGCCAAGGAGAGTAGTAATACAAAGGAGAGTAGTAATACAAAGGAGAGTAGTAATGCCAAGGAGAGTAGTAATACGAAGGAGAGTAGTAATGCCAAGGAGAGTAGTAATGCCAAGGAGAGTAGTAATACCAAGGAGAGTAGTAATGCCAAGGAGAGTAGTAATACAAAGGAGAGTAGTAATGCAAAGGAGAGTAGTAATACAAAGGAGAGTAGTAATGCAAAGGAGAGTAGTAATACAAAGGAGAGTAGTAATGCCAAGGAGAGTAGTAATACGAAGGAGAGTAGTAATGCGAAGGAGAGTAGTAATGCCAAGGAGAGTAGTAATGCCAAGGAGAGTAGTAATACCAAGGAGAGTAGTAATACCAAGGAGAGTAGTAATGCCAAGGAGAGAAGTAATACCAAGGAGAGTAGTAATGCCAAGGAGAGTAGTAATGCCAAGGAGAGTAGTAATACAAAGGAGAGTAGTAATACAAAGGAGAGTAGTAATGCAAAGGAGAGTAGTAATACAAAGGAGAGTAGTAATGCCAAGGAGAGTAGTAATACACAGGAGAGTGGTAATGCAAAGGAGAGTAGTAATACAAAGGAGAGTAGTAATACAAAGGAGAGTAGTAATGCAAAGGAGAGTAGTAATACAAAGGAGAGTAGTAATGCCAAGGAGAGTAGTAATACAAAGGAGAGTAGTAATGCGAAGGAGAGTAGTAATGCCAAGGAGAGTAGCAATGCGAAGGAGACTAGTAATACCAAGGAGAGTAGTAATACCAAGGAGAGTAGTAATGCCAAGGAGAGAAGTAATACCAAGGAGAGTAGTAATGCTAAGGAGAGTAGTAATGCCAAGGAGAGTAGTAATACAAAGGAGAGTAGTAATGCCAAGGAGAGTAGTAATACAAAGGAGAGTAGTAATGCGAAGGAGAGTAGTAATGCCAAGGAGAGTAGCAATGCGAAGGAGACTAGTAATACCAAGGAGAGTAGTAATACCAAGGAGAGTAGTAATGCCAAGGAGAGAAGTAATACCAAGGAGAGTAGTAATGCGAAGGAGACTAGTAATACCAAGGAGAGTAGTAATACCAAGGAGAGTAGTAATGCCAAGGAGAGAAGTAATACCAAGGAGAGTAGTAATGCCAAGGAGAGTAGTAGTGCCAAGGAGAGTAGTAATACAAAGGAGAGTAGTAATACAAAGGAGAGTAGTAATGCAAAGGAGAGTAGTAATACAAAGGAGAGTAGTAATGCCAAGGAGAGTAGTAATACAAAGGAGAGTGGTAATGCAAAGGAGAGTAGTAATACAAAGGAGAGTAGTAATGCAAAGGAGAGTAGTAATGCAAAGGAGAGTAGTAGTACAAAGGAGAGTAGTAATGCCAAGGAGAGTAGTAATACAAAGGAGAGTAGTAATGCGAAGGAGAGTAGTAATGCCAAGGAGAGTAGCAATGCGAAGGAGACTAGTAATACCAAGGAGAGTAGTAATACCAAGGAGAGTAGTAATGCCAAGGAGAGAAGTAATACCAAGGAGAGTAGTAATGCCAAGGAGAGTAGTAATGCCAAGGAGAGTAGTAATGCCAAGGAGAGTAGTAATACAAAGGAGAGTAGTAATACAAAGGAGAGTAGTAATGCCAAGGAGAGTAGTAATACGAAGGAGAGTAGTAATGCCAAGGAGAGTAGTAATGCCAAGGAGAGTAGTAATACCAAGGAGAGTAGTAATGCCAAGGAGAGTAGTAATACAAAGGAGAGTAGTAATGCAAAGGAGAGTAGTAATACAAAGGAGAGTAGTAATGCAAAGGAGAGTAGTAATACAAAGGAGAGTAGTAATGCCAAGGAGAGTAGTAATACGAAGGAGAGTAGTAATGCGAAGGAGAGTAGTAATGTGAAGGAGAGTAGTAATGCCAAGGAGAGTAGTAATACCAAGGAGAGTAGTAATGCCAAGGAGAGTAGTAATACCAAGGAGAGTAGTAATGCCAAGGAGAGTAGTAATGCCAAGGAGAGTAGTAATACAAAGGAGAGTAGTAATGCAAAGGAGAGTAGTAATACAAAGGAGAGTAGTAATACCAAGGAGAGTAGTAATGCCAAGGAGAGTAGTAATACCAAGGAGAGTAGTAATGCAAAGGAGAGTAGAAATACAAAGGAGAGTAGAAATACAAAAGAGAGTAGTAATGCAAAGGAGAGTAATAATACAAAGGAGAGTAGTAATGCCAAGGAGAGTAGTAATGCAAAGGAGAGTAGTAATGCAAAGGAGAGTAGTAATACAAAGGAGAATAGTAATGCAAACGAGAGTAGTAATGTGAAGGAGAGTAGTAATGCCAAGGAGAGTAGAAATGCAAAGGAGAGTAGTAATGCCAAGGAGAGTAGTAATACAAAGGAGAGTAGCAATACAAAGGAGAGTAGTAATGCAAAGGAGAGAAGTAATGCAAAGGTAAGTATTAATGCGAAGGTGAGTAGTAATGCGAAGGAGAGTAGTAATGCCAAGGAGAGTAGTAATACCAAGGAGAGTAGTAATGCCAAGGAGAATAGTAATACAAAGGAGAGTAGTAATGCAAAGGAGAGTAGTAATTCAAAGGAGAGTAGTAATGCCAAGGAGAGTAGTAATACAAAGGAGAGTAGTAATGCAAAGGAGAGTAGTAATACCAAGGAGAGTAGTAATGCCAAGGAGAGTAGTAATACCAAGGAGAGTAGTAATGCCAAGGAGAGTAGTAATACCAAGGAGAGTAGTAATGCCAAGGAGAGTAATAATACAAAGGAGAGTAGTAATGCCAAGGAGAGTAGTAATACCAAGGAGAGTAGTAATGCCAAGGAGAGTAGTAATACAAAGGAGAGTAGTAATGCCAAGGAGATTAGTAATACCAAGGAGAGTAGTAATGCCAAGGAGAGTAGTTATGCGAAGGAGAGTAGTAATGCCAAGGAGAGTAGTAATGCGAAGGAGACTAGTAATACCAAGGAGAGTAGTAATGCCAAGGAGAGTAGTAATGCAAAGGAGAGTAGTAATGCAAAGGAGAGTAGAAATACAAAGGAGATTAGTAATGCAAAGGAGAGTAGTAATGCCAAGGAGAGTAGTAATACAAAGGAGAGTAGTAATGCAAAGGAGAGTAGTAATACAAAGGAGAGTAGTAATGCCAAGGAGAGTAGTAATGCTAAGGAGAGTAGTAATGCGAAGGAGAGTAGTAATGCGAAGGAGAGTAGTAATGCGAAGGAGAGTAGTAATACAAAGGAGAGTAGTAATACAAAGGAGAGTGGTAATGCAAAGGAGAGTAGTAATGCAAAGGAGAGTAGTAATGCAAAGGAGAGTAGAAATGCCAAGGAGAGTAGTAATACAAAGGAGAGTAGTAATGCAAAGGAGAGTAGTAATGCGAAGGAGAGTAGTAATACCAAGGAGAGTAGTAATGCCAAGGAGAGTAGTAATACAAAGGAGAGTAGTAATGCAAAGGAGAGTAGTAATACAAAGGAGAGTAGTAATGCAAAGGAGAGTAGTAATACAAAGGAGAGTAGTAATGCTAAGGAGAGTAGTAATGCAAAGGAGAGTAGTAATACAAAGGAGAGTAGTAATGCCAAGGAGAGTAGTAATACAAAGGAGAGTAGTAATGCGAAGGAGAGTAGTAATGCCAAGGAGAGTAGTAATGCGAAGGAGAGTAGTAATGCCAAGGAGAGTAGTAATACCAAGGAGAGTAGTAATACCAAGGAGAGTAGTAATGCCAAGGAGAGTAGTAATGCCAAGGAGAGTAGTAATACAAAGGAGAGTAGTAAGGCAAAGGAGAGTAGAAATACAAAGGAGAGTAGAAATACAAAGGAGAGTAGTAATGCAAAGGAGAGTAATAATACAAAGGAGTGTAGTAATGCCAAGGAGAGTAGTAATGCAAAGGAGAGTAGTAATGCAAAGGAGAGTAGTAATGCAAAGGAGAGTAGTAATGCAAAGGAGAGTAGTAGTACAAAGGAGAGTAGTAATGCCAAGGAGAGTAGTAATACAAAGGAGAGTAGTAATGCGAAGGAGAGTAGTAATGCCAAGGAGAGTAGCAATGCGTAGGAGACTAGTAATACCAAGGAGAGTAGTAATACCAAGGAGAGTAGTAATGCCAAGGAGAGAAGTAATACCAAGGAGAGTAGTAATGCCAAGGAGAGTAGTAATGCCAAGGAGAGTAGTAATGCCAAGGAGAGTAGTAATACAAAGGAGAGTAGTAATACAAAGGAGAGTAGTAATGCAAAGGAGAGTAGTAATACAAAGGAGAGTAGTAATGCGAAGGAGAGTAGTAATGCCAAGGAGAGTAGCAATGCGAAGGAGACTAGTAATACCAAGGAGAGTAGTAATACAAAGGAGAGTAGTAATGCAAAGGAGAGTAGTAATACAAAGGAGAGTAGTAATGCAAAGGAGAGTAGTAATACAAAGGAGAGTAGTAATGCCAAGGAGAGTAGTAATACAAAGGAGAGTAGTAATGCGAAGGAGAGTAGTAATGCCAAGGAGAGTAGCAATGCGAAGGAGACTAGTAATACCAAGGAGAGTAGTAATACCAAGGAGAGTAGTAATGCCAAGGAGAGAAGTAATACCAAGGAGAGAAGTAATACCAAGGAGAGTAGTAATGCCAAGGAGAGTAGTAATGCCAAGGAGAGTAGTAATACAAAGGAGAGTAGTAATACAAAGGAGAGTAGTAATGCAAAGGAGAGTAGTAATACGAAGGAGAGTAGTAATGCGAAGGAGAGTAGTAATGCGAAGGAGAGTAGTAATACGAAGGAGAGTAGTAATGCGAAGGAGAGTAGTAATGCGAAGGAGAGTAGTAATGCCAAGGAGAGTAGTAATACCAAGGAGAGTAGTAATGCCAAGGAGAGTAGTAATACAAAGGAGAGTAGTAATGCAAAGGAGAGTAGTAACACAAAGGAGAGTAGTAATGCAAAGGAGAGTAGAAATACAAAGGAGAGTAGTAATGCAAAGGAGAGTAATAATACAAAGGAGAGTAGTAATGCCAAGGAGAGTAGTAATACAAAGGAGAGTAGTAATGCGAAGGAGAGTAGTAATGCCAAGGAGAGTAGTAATGCCAAGGAGAGTAGTAATGTGAAGGAGAGTAGTAATGCCAAGGAGAGTAGTAATACAAAGGAGAGTAGCAATACAAAGGAGAGTAGTAATACAAAGGAGAGTAGTAATGCAAAGGAGAGTAGTAATACAAAGGAGAGTAGTAATGCGAAGGAGAGTAGTAATGCCAAGGAGAGTAGTAATGCGAAGGAGAGTAGTAATGCCAAGGAGAGTAGTAATGCGAAGGAGAGTAGTAATGCCAAGGAGAGTAGTAATACCAAGGAGAGTAGTAATGCCAAGGAGAGTAGTAATACCAAGGAGAGTAGTAATGCCAAGGAGAGTAGTAATGCCAAGGAGAGTAGTAATACAAAGGAGAGTAGTAATGCAAAGGAGAATAGTAATACAAAGGAGAGTAGTAATGCAAAGGAGAGTAGTAATACAAAGGAGAGTAGTAATGCCAAGGAGAGTAGTAATACAAAGTAGAGTAGTAATGCGAAGGAGAGTAGTAATGCCAAGGAGAGTAGCAATGCGAAGGAGACTAGTAATACCAAGGAGAGTAGTAATACCAAGGAGAGTAGTAATGCCAAGGAGAGAAGTAATACCAAGGAGAGTAGTAATGCCAAGGAGAGTAGTAATGCCAAGGAGAGTAGTAATACAAAGGAGAGTAGTAATGCCAAGGGGAGTAGTAATGCCAAGGAGAGTAGTAATGCCAAGGAGAGTAGCAATGTGAAGGAGAGTAGTAATGCCAAGGAGAGTAGTAATACAAAGGAGAGTAGCAATACAAAGGAGAGTAGTAATACAAAGGAGAGTAGTAATGCAAAGGAGAGTAGTAATACAAAGGAGAGTAGTAATGCCAAGGAGAGTAGTAATACAAAGGAAAGTAGTAATGCCAAGGAGAGTAGCAATGCGAAGGAGACTAGTAATACCAAGGAGAGTAGTAATACCAAGGAGAGTAGTAATACCAAGGAGAGTAGTAATACCAAGGAGAGTAGTAATGCCAAGGAGAGTAGTAATGCCAAGGAGAGTAGTAATACAAAGGAGAGTAGTAATACAAAGGAGAGTAGTAATATCAAGGAGAGTAGTAATGCCAAGGAGAGTAGTAATACCAAGGAGAGTAGTAATGCTAAGGAGAGTAGTAATGCCAAGGAGAGTAGTAATACAAAGGAGAGTAGTAATGCCATGGAGATTAGTAATACTAAGGAGAGTAGTAATGCAAAGGAGAGTAGTAATACAAAGGAGAGTAGTAATGCCAAGGAGAGTAGTAATACAAAGGAGAGTGGTAATGCAAAGGAGAGTAGTAATACAAAGGAGAGTAGTAATGCAAAGGAGAGTAGTAATACAAAGGAGAGTAGTAATGCCAAGGAGAGTAGTAATACAAAGGAGAGTAGTAATACAAAGGAGAGTAGTAATGCGAAGGAGAGTAGTAATGCCAAGGAGAGTAGCAATGCGAAGGAGACTAGTAATACCAAGGAGAGTAGTAATACCAAGGAGAGTAGTAATGCCAAGGAGAGAAGTAATACCAAGGAGAGTAGTAATGCCAAGGAGAGTAGTAATGCCAAGGAGAGTAGTAATGCGAAGGAGACTAGTAATACCAAGGAGAGTAGTAATGCGAAGGAGACTAGTAATACCAAGGAGAGTAGTAATATCAAGGAGAGTAGTAATGCCAAGGAGAGTAGTAATACCAAGGAGAGTAGTAATGCTAAGGAGAGTAATAATGCCAAGGAGAGTAGTAATACAAAGGAGAGTAGTAATGCCATGGAGATTAGTAATACTAAGGAGAGTAGTAATGCAAAGGAGAGTAGTAATGCCAAGGAGATTATAATACCAAGGAGAGTAGTAATGCCAAGGAGAGTAGTAATGCCAAGGAGAGTAGTAATACCAAGGAGAGTAGTAATGACAAGGAGAGTAGTAATGCCAAGGAGAGTAGTAATACCAAGGAGAGTAGTAATGCCAAGGAGAGTAGTAATGTGAAGGAGAGTAGTAATGCAAAGGAGAGTAGTAATACAAAGGAGAGTAGTAATGCAAAGGAGAGTAGTAATACAAAGGAGAGTAGTAATGCCAAGGAGAGTAGTAATACGAAGGAGAGTAGTAATGCGAAGGAGAGTAGTAATGCCAAGGAGAGTAGTAATGCCAAGGAGAGTAGTAATACCAAGGAGAGTAGTAATGCCAAGGAGAGTAGTAATACCAAGGAGAGTAGTAATGCCAAGGAGAGTAGTAATGCCAAGGAGAGTAGTAATACAAAGGAGAGTAGTAATGCAAAGGAGAGTAGTAATGCAAAGGAGAGTAGTAATACAAAGGAGAGTAGTAATGCGAAGGAGAGTAGTAATACAAAGGAGAGTAGTAATGCAAAGGAGAGTAGTAATGCGAAGGAGAGTAGTAATGCCAAGGAGAGTAGAAATACCAAATAGAGTAGTAATGCCAAGGAGAGTAGTAATGCCAAGGAGAGTAGTAATGCCAAGGAGAGTAGTAATGCCAAGGAGAGTAGTAACACAAAGGAGAGTAGTAATGCAAAGGAGAGTAGAAATACAAAGGAGAGTAGTAATGCAAAGGAGAGTAATAATACAAAGGAGAGTTGTAATTCCAAGAAGAGTAGTAATACAAAGGAGAGTAGTAATGCAAAGGAGAGTAGTAATACAAAGGAGAGTAGTAATGCCAAGGAGAGTAGTAATGCGAAGGAGAGTAGTAATGCCAAGGAGAGTAGTAATACAAAGGAGAGTAGCAATACAAAGGAGAGTAGTAATACAAAGGAGAGTAGTAATGCAAAGGAGAGTAGTAATACAAAGGAGAGTAGTAATGCCAAGGAGAGTAGTAATACAAAGGTAAGTAGTAATGCGAAGGAGAGTAGTAATGCGAAGGAGAGTAGTAATGCGAAGGAGAGTAGTAATGCCAAGGAGAGTAGTAATGCGAAGGAGAGTAGTAATCCCAAGGAGAGTAGTAATACCAAGGAGAGTAGTAATGCCAAGGAGAGTAGTAATACCAAGGAGAGTAGTAATGCCAAGGAGAGTAGTAATGCCAAGGAGAGTAGTAATACAAAGGAGAGTAGTAATGCAAAGGAGAATAGTATTACAAAGGAGAGTAGTAATGCAAAGGAAAGTAGTAATACAAAGGAGAGTAGGAATGCGAAGGAGAGTAGTAATACAAAGGAGAGTAGTAATGCGAAGGAGGGTAGTAATGCCAAGGAGAGTAGCAATGCGAAGGAGACTAGTAATACCAAGGAGAGTAGTAATACCAAGGAGAGTAGTAATGCCAAGGAGAGAAGTAATACCAAGGAGAGTAGTAATGCCAAGGAGAGTAGTAATGCCAAGGAGAGTAGTAATGCCAAGGAGAGTAGTAATGCGAAGGAGACTAGTAGTACCAAGGAGAGTAGTAATGCGAAGGAGACTAGTAATACCAAGGAGAGTAGTAATACCAAGGAGAGTAGTAATATCAAGGAGAGTAGTAATGCCAAGGAGAGTAGTAATACCAAGGAGAGTAGTAATGCTAAGGAGAGTAGTAATGCCAAGGAGAGTAGTAATACAAAGGAGAGTAGTAATGCCATGGAGATTAGTAATACTAAGGAGAGTAGTAATGCAAAGGAGAGTAGTAATGCCAAGGAGATTAGTAATACCAAGGAGAGTAGTAATGCCAAGGAGAGTAGTAATGCCAAGGAGATTAGTAATGCCAAGGAGAGTAGTAATGCCAAGGAGAGTAGTAATACCAAGGAGAGTAGTAATGACAAGGAGAGTAGTAATGCGAAGGAGAGTAGTAATGCAAAGGAGAGTAGTAATACCAAGGAGAGTAGTAATGCCAAGGAGAGTAGTAATGTGAAGGAGAGTAGTAATGCAAAGGAGAGTAGTAATACAAAGGAGAGTAGTAATGCAAAGGAGAGTAGTAATGCAAAGGAGAGTAGTAATGCCAAGGAGAGTAGTAATGCGAAGGAGAGTAGTAATGCCAAGGAGAGTAGTAATGCCAAGGAGAGTAGTAATACCAAGGAGAGTAGTAATGCCAAGGAGAGTAGTAATACCAAGGAGAGTAGTAATGCCAAGGAGAGTAGTAATGCCAAGGAGAGTAGTAATACAAAGGAGAGTAGTAATGCAAAGGAGAGTAGTAATACAAAGGAGAGTAGTAATGCGAAGGAGAGTAGTAATACAAAGAAGAGTAGTAATGCAAAGGAGAGTAGTAATGCGAAGGAGAGTAGTAATGCCAAGGAGAGTAGAAATACCAAATAGAGTAGTAATGCCAAGGAGAGTAGTAATGCCAAGGAGAGTAGTAATACCAAGGAGAGTAGTAATGCCAAGGAGAGTAGTAATGCCAAGGAGAGTAGTAATGCCAAGGAGAGTAGTAACACAAAGGAGAGTAGTAATGCAAAGGAGAGTAGAAATACAAAGGAGAGTAGTAATGCAAAGGAGAGTAATAATACAAAGGAGAGTTGTAATTCCAAGAAGAGTAGTAATACAAAGGAGAGTAGTAATGCAAAGGAGAGTAGTAATACAAAGGAGAGTAGTAATGCCAAGGAGAGTAGTAATGCGAAGGAGAGTAGTAATGCGAAGGAGAGTAGTAATACAAAGGAGAGTAGCAATACAAAGGAGAGTAGTAATACAAAGGAGAGTAGTAATGCAAAGGAGAGTAGTAATACAAAGGAGAGTAGTAATGCCAAGGAGAGTAGTAATACAAAGGTAAGTAGTAATGCGAAGGAGAGTAGTAATGCGAAGGAGAGTAGTAATGCGAAGGAGAGTAGTAATGCGAAGGAGAGTAGTAATCCCAAGGAGAGTAGTAATACCAAGGAGAGTAGTAATGCCAAGGAGAGTAATAATACCAAGGAGAGTAGTAATGCCAAGGAGAGTAGTAATGCCAAGGAGAGTAGTAATACAAAGGAGAGTAGTAATGCAAAGGAGAATAGTAATACAAAGGAGAGTAGTAATGCAAAGGAGAGTAGTAATACAAAGGAGAGTAGTAATGCGAAGGAGAGTAGTAATACAAAGGAGAGTAGTAATGCGAAGGAGAGTAGTAATGCCAAGGAGAGTAGTAATACAAATGAGAGTAGCAATACAAAGGAGAGTAGTAATACAAAGGAGAGTAGTAATGCAAAGGAGAGTAGTAATACAAAGGAGAGTAGTAATGCCAAGGAGAGTAGTAATGCCAAGGAGAGTAGTAATACAAAGGAGAGTAGTAATGCAAAGGAGAATAGTATTACAAAGGAGAGTAGTAATGCAAAGGAGAGTAGTAATACAAAGGAGAGTAGTAATGCGAAGGAGAGTAGTAATACAAAGGAGAGTAGTAATGCGAAGGAGGGTAGTAATGCCAAGGAGAGTAGCAATGCGAAGGAGACTAGTAATACCAAGGAGAGTAGTAATACCAAGGAGAGTAGTAATGCCAAGGAGAGAAGTAATACCAAGGAGAGTAGTAATGCCAAGGAGAGTAGTAATGCCAAGGAGAGTAGTAATGCCAAGGAGAGTAGTAATGCGAAGGAGACTAGTAATACCAAGGAGAGTAGTAATGCGAAGGAGACTAGTAATACCAAGGAGAGTAGTAATACCAAGGAGAGTAGTAATATCAAGGAGAGTAGTAATGCCAAGGAGAGTAGTAATACCAAGGAGAGTAGTAATGCTAAGGAGAGTAGTAATGCCAAGGAGAGTAGTAATACAAAGGAGAGTAGTAATGCCATGGAGATTAGTAATACTAAGGAGAGTAGTAATGCAAAGGAGAGTAGTAATGCCAAGGAGATTAGTAATACCAAGGAGAGTAGTAATGCCAAGGAGAGTAGTAATGCCAAGGAGATTAGTAATGCCAAGGAGAGTAGTAATGCCAAGGAGAGTAGTAATACCAAGGAGAGTAGTAATGACAAGGAGAGTAGTAATGCGAAGGAGAGTAGTAATGCAAAGGAGAGTAGTAATACCAAGGAGAGTAGTAATGCCAAGGAGAGTAGTAATGTGAAGGAGAGTAGTAATGCAAAGGAGAGTAGTAATACAAAGGAGAGTAGTAATGCAAAGGAGAGTAGTAATGCAAAGGAGAGTAGTAATGCCAAGGAGAGTAGTAATGCGAAGGAGAGTAGTAATGCCAAGGAGAGTAGTAATGCCAAGGAGAGTAGTAATACCAAGGAGAGTAGTAATGCCAAGGAGAGTAGTAATACCAAGGAGAGTAGTAATGCCAAGGAGAGTAGTAATGCCAAGGAGAGTAGTAATACAAAGGAGAGTAGTAATGCAAAGGAGAGTAGTAATGCAAAGGAGAGTAGTAATACAAAGGAGAGTAGTAATGCGAAGGAGAGTAGTAATACAAAGGAGAGTAGTAATGCAAAGGAGAGTAGTAATGCGAAGGAGAGTAGTAATGCCAAGGAGAGTAGAAATACCAAATAGAGTAGTAATGCCAAGGAGAGTAGTAATGCCAAGGAGAGTAGTAATACCAAGGAGAGTAGTAATGCCAAGGAGAGTAGTAATGCCAAGGAGAGTAGTAATACAAAGGAGAGTAGTAATGCAAAGGAGAGTAGTAATACAAAGGAGAGTAGTAATGCGAAGGAGAGTAGTAATACAAAGGAGAGTAGTAATGCAAAGGAGAGTAGTAATGCGAAGGAGAGTAGTAATGCCAAGGAGAGTAGAAATACCAAATAGAGTAGTAATGCCAAGGAGAGTAGTAATGCCAAGGAGAGTAGTAATACCAAGGAGAGTAGTAATGCCAAGGAGAGTAGTAATGCCAAGGAGAGTAGTAATGCCAAGGAGAGTAGTAACACAAAGGAGAGTAGTAATGCAAAGGAGAGTAGAAATACAAACGAGAGTAGTAATGCAAAGGAGAGTAATAATACAAAGGAGAGTTGTAATTCCAAGAAGAGTAGTAATACAAAGGAGAGTAGTAATGCAAAGGAGAGTAGTAATACAAAGGAGAGTAGTAATGCCAAGGAGAGTAGTAATGCGAAGGAGAGTAGTAATGCGAAGGAGAGTAGTAATACAAAGGAGAGTAGCAATACAAAGGAGAGTAGTAATACAAAGGAGAGTAGTAATGCAAAGGAGAGTAGTAATACAAAGGAGAGTAGTAATGCCAAGGAGAGTAGTAATACAAAGGTAAGTAGTAATGCGAAGGAGAGAAGTAATGCGAAGGAGAGTAGTAATGCGAAGGAGAGTAGTAATGCGAAGGAGAGTAGTAATCCCAAGGAGAGTAGTAATACCAAGGAGAGTAGTAATGCCAAGGAGAGTAATAATACCAAGGAGAGTAGTAATGCCAAGGAGAGTAGTAATGCCAAGGAGAGTAGTAATACAAAGGAGAGTAGTAATGCAAAGGAGAATAGTAATACAAAGGAGAGTAGTAATGCAAAGGAGAGTAGTAATACAAAGGAGAGTAGTAATGCGAAGGAGAGTAGTAATACAAAGGAGAGTAGTAATGCGAAGGAGAGTAGTAATGCCAAGGAGAGTAGTAATACAAAGGAGAGTAGCAATACAAAGGAGAGTAGTAATACAAAGGAGAGTAGTAATGCAAAGGAGAGTAGTAATACAAAGGAGAGTAGTAATGCCAAGGAGAGTAGTAATACAAAGGTAAGTAGTAATGCGAAGGAGAGTAGTAATGCGAAGGAGAGTAGTAATGCGAAGGAGAGTAGTAATGCCAAGGAGAGTAGTAATGCGAAGGAGAGTAGTAATCCCAAGGAGAGTAGTAATACCAAGGAGAGTAGTAATGCCAAGGAGAGTAGTAATACCAAGGAGAGTAGTAATGCCAAGGAGAGTAGTAATGCCAAGGAGAGTAGTAATACAAAGGAGAGTAGTAATGCAAAGGAGAATAGTATTACAAAGGAGAGTAGTAATGCAAAGGAGAGTAGTAATACAAAGGAGAGTAGTAATGCGAAGGAGAGTAGTAATACAAAGGAGAGTAGTAATGCGAAGGAGGGTAGTAATGCCAAGGAGAGTAGCAATGCGAAGGAGACTAGTAATACCAAGGAGAGTAGTAATACCAAGGAGAGTAGTAATGCCAAGGAGAGAAGTAATACCAAGGAGAGTAGTAATGCCAAGGAGAGTAGTAATGCCAAGGAGAGTAGTAATGCCAAGGAGAGTAGTAATGCGAAGGAGACTAGTAATACCAAGGAGAGTAGTAATACCAAGGAGAGTAGTAATGCCAAGGAGAGTAGTAATACCAAGGAAAGTAGTAATGCTAAGGAGAGTAGTAATGCCAAGGAGAGTAGTAATACAAAGGAGAGTAGTAATGCCATGGAGATTAGTAATACTAAGGAGAGTAGTAATGCAAAGGAGAGTAGTAATGCCAAGGAGATTAGTAATACCAAGGAGAGTAGTAATGCCAAGGAGAGTAGTAATGCCAAGGAGATTAGTAATGCCAAGGAGAGTAGTAATGCCAAGGAGAGTAGTAATACCAAGGAGAGTAGTAATGACAAGGAGAGTAGTAATGCGAAGGAGAGTAGTAATGCGAAGGAGAGTAGTAATGCAAAGGAGAGTAGTAATACCAAGGAGAGTAGTAATGCCAAGGAGAGTAGTAATGTGAAGGAGAGTAGTAATGCAAAGGAGAGTAGTAATACAAAGGAGAGTAGTAATGCAAAGGAGAGTAGTAATGCAAAGGAGAGTAGTAATGCCAAGGAGAGTAGTAATGCCAAGGAGAGTAGTAATGCCAAGGAGAGTAGTAATGCCAAGGAGAGTAGTAATGCCAAGGAGAGTAGTAATACCAAGGAGAGTAGTAATGCCAAGGAGAGTAGTAATGCCAAGGAGAGTAGTAATACAAAGGAGAGTAGTAATGCAAAGGAGAGTAGTAATGCAAAGGAGAGTAGTAATACAAAGGAGAGTAGTAATGCGAAGGAGAGTAGTAATACAAAGGAGAGTAGTAATGCAAAGGAGAGTAGTAATGCGAAGGAGAGTAGTAATGCCAAGGAGAGTAGAAATACCAAATAGAGTAGTAATGCCAAGGAGAGTAGTAATGCCAAGGAGAGTAGTAATACCAAGGAGAGTAGTAATGCCAAGGAGAGTAGTAATGCCAAGGAGAGTAGTAATGCCAAGGAGAGTAGTAACACAAAGGAGAGTAGTAATGCAAAGGAGAGTAGAAATACAAAGGAGAGTAGTAATGCAAAGGAGAGTAATAATACAAAGGAGAGTTGTAATTCCAAGAAGAGTAGTAATACAAAGGAGAGTAGTAATGCAAAGGAGAGTAGTAATACAAAGGAGAGTAGTAATGCCAAGGAGAGTAGTAATGCGAAGGAGAGTAGTAATGCGAAGGAGAGTAGTAATGCCAAGGAGAGTAGTAATACCAAGGAGAGTAGTAATGACAAGGAGAGTAGTAATGCGAAGGAGAGTAGTAATGCAAAGGAGAGTAGTAATACCAAGGAGAGTAGTAATGCCAAGGAGAGTAGTAATGTGAAGGAGAGTAGTAATGCAAAGGAGAGTAGTAATACAAAGGAGAGTAGTAATGCAAAGGAGAGTAGTAATGCAAAGGAGAGTAGTAATGGCAAGGAGAGTAGTAATGCGAAGGAGAGTAGTAATGCCAAGGAGAGTAGTAATACCAAGGAGAGTAGTAATGCCAAGGAGAGTAGTAATACCAAGGAGAGTAGTAATGCCAAGGAGAGTAGTAATGCCAAGGAGAGTAGTAATACAAAGGAGAGTAGTAATGCAAAGGAGAGTAGTAATGCAAAGGAGAGTAGTAATACAAAGGAGAGTAGTAATGCGAAGGAGAGTAGTAATACAAAGGAGAGTAGTAATGCAAAGGAGAGTAGTAATGCGAAGGAGAGTAGTAATGCCAAGGAGAGTAGAAATACCAAATAGAGTAGTAATGCCAAGGAGAGTAGTAATGCCAAGGAGAGTAGTAATACCAAGGAGACTAGTAATACCAAGGAGAGTAGTAATACCAAGGAGAGTAGTAATGCCAAGGAGAGTAGTAATACCAAGGAGAGTAGTAATGCTAAGGAGAGTAGTAATGCCAAGGAGAGTAGTAATACAAAGGAGAGTAGTAATGCCATGGAGATTAGTAATACTAAGGAGAGTAGTAATGCAAAGGAGAGTAGTAATGCCAAGGAGATTAGTAATACCAAGGAGAGTAGTAATGCCAAGGAGAGTAGTAATGCCAAGGAGATTAGTAATGCCAAGGAGAGTAGTAATGCCAAGGAGAGTAGTAATACCAAGGAGAGTAGTAATGACAAGGAGAGTAGTAATGCGAAGGAGAGTAGTAATGCGAAGGAGAGTAGTAATGCAAAGGAGAGTAGTAATACCAAGGAGAGTAGTAATGCCAAGGAGAGTAGTAATGTGAAGGAGAGTAGTAATGCAAAGGAGAGTAGTAATACAAAGGAGAGTAGTAATGCAAAGGAGAGTGGTAATGCAAAGGAGAGTAGTAATGCCAAGGAGAGTAGTAATGCCAAGGAGAGTAGTAATGCCAAGGAGAGTAGTAATGCCAAGGAGAGTAGTAATACCAAGGAGAGTAGTAATGCCAAGGAGAGTAGTAATACCAAGGAGAGTAGTAATGCCAAGGAGAGTAGTAATGCCAAGGAGAGTAGTAATACAAAGGAGAGTAGTAATGCAAAGGAGAGTAGTAATACAAAGGAGAGTAGTAATGCGAAGGAGAGTAGTAATACAAAGGAGAGTAGTAATGCAAAGGAGAGTAGTAATGCGAAGGAGAGTAGTAATGCCAAGGAGAGTAGAAATACCAAATAGAGTAGTAATGCCAAGGAGAGTAGTAATGCCAAGGAGAGTAGTAATACCAAGGAGAGTAGTAATGCCAAGGAGAGTAGTAATGCCAAGGAGAGTAGTAATGCCAAGGAGAGTAGTAACACAAAGGAGAGTAGTAATGCAAAGGAGAGTAGAAATACAAAGGAGAGTAGTAATGCAAAGGAGAGTAATAATACAAAGGAGAGTTGTAATTCCAAGAAGAGTAGTAATACAAAGGAGAGTAGTAATGCAAAGGAGAGTAGTAATACAAAGGAGAGTAGTAATGCCAAGGAGAGTAGTAATGCGAAGGAGAGTAGTAATGCGAAGGAGAGTAGTAATACAAAGGAGAGTAGCAATACAAAGGAGAGTAGTAATACAAAGGAGAGTAGTAATGCAAAGGAGAGTAGTAATACAAAGGAGAGTAGTAATGCCAAGGAGAGTAGTAATACAAAGGTAAGTAGTAATGCGAAGGAGAGTAGTAATGCGAAGGAGAGTAGTAATGCGAAGGAGAGTAGTAATGCGAAGGAGAGTAGTAATCCCAAGGAGAGTAGTAATACCAAGGAGAGTAGTAATGCCAAGGAGAGTAATAATACCAAGGAGAGTAGTAATGCCAAGGAGAGTAGTAATGCCAAGGAGAGTAGTAATACAAAGGAGAGTAGTAATGCAAAGGAGAATAGTAATACAAAGGAGAGTAGTAATGCAAAGGAGAGTAGTAATACAAAGGAGAGTAGTAATGCGAAGGAGAGTAGTAATACAAAGGAGAGTAGTAATGCGAAGGAGAGTAGTAATGCCAAGGAGAGTAGTAATACAAAGGAGAGTAGCAATACAAAGGAGAGTAGTAATACAAAGGAGAGTAGTAATGCAAAGGAGAGTAGTAATAAAAAGGAGAGTAGTAATGCCAAGGAGAGTAGTAATGCCAAGGAGAGTAGTAATACAAAGGAGAGTAGTAATGCAAAGGAGAATAGTATTACAAAGGAGAGTAGTAATGCAAAGGAGAGTAGTAATACAAAGGAGAGTAGTAATGCGAAGGAGAGTAGTAATACAAAGGAGAGTAGTAATGCGAAGGAGGGCAGTAATGCCAAGGAGAGTAGCAATGCGAAGGAGACTAGTAATACCAAGGAGAGTAGTAATACCAAGGAGAGTAGTAATGCCAAGGAGAGAAGTAATACCAAGGAGAGTAGTAATGCCAAGGAGAGTAGTAATGCCAAGGAGAGTAGTAATGCCAAGGAGAGTAGTAATGCGAAGGAGACTAGTAATACCAAGGAGAGTAGTAATGCGAAGGAGACTAGTAATACCAAGGAGAGTAGTAATACCAAGGAGAGTAGTAATATCAAGGAGAGTAGTAATGCCAAGGAGAGTAGTAATACCAAGGAGAGTAGTAATGCTAAGGAGAGTAGTAATGCCAAGGAGAGTAGTAATACAAAGGAGAGTAGTAATTCCATGGAGATTAGTAATACTAAGGAGAGTAGTAATGCAAAGGAGAGTAGTAATGCCAAGGAGATTAGTAATACCAAGGAGAGTAGTAATGCCAAGGAGAGTAGTAATGCCAAGGAGATTAGTAATGCCAAGGAGAGTAGTAATGCCAAGGAGAGTAGTAATACCAAGGAGAGTAGTAATGACAAGGAGAGTAGTAATGCGAAGGAGAGTAGTAATGCAAAGGAGAGTAGTAATACCAAGGAGAGTAGTAATGCCAAGGAGAGTAGTAATACCAAGGAGAGTAGTAAATGCCAAGGAGAGAAGTAATACCAAGGAGAGTAGTAATGCCAAGGAGAGTAGTAATGCCAAGGAGAGTAGTAATACAAAGGAGAGTGGTAATGCAAAGGAGAGTAGTAATACAAAGGAGAGTAGTAATACCAAGGAGAGTAGTAATACAAAGGAGAGTAGTAATGCGAAGGAGAGTAGTAATGCCAAGGAGAGTAGCAATGCGAAGGAGACTAGTAATACCAAGGAGAGTAGTAATACCAAGGAGAGTAGTAATGCCAAGGAGAGAAGTAATACCAAGGAGAGTAGTAATGCCAAGGAGAGTAGTAATGCCAAGGAGAGTAGTAATGCCAAGGAGAGTAGTAATGCGAAGGAGACTAGTAATACCAAGGAGAGCAGTAATGCGAAGGAGACTAGTAATACCAAGGAGAGTAGTAATACCAAGGAGAGTAGTAATATCAAGGAGAGTAGTAATGCCAAGGAGAGTAGTAATACCAAGGAGAGTAGTAATGCTAAGGAGAGTAGTAATGCCAAGGAGAGTAGTAATACAAAGGAGAGTAGTAATGCCATGGAGATTAGTAATACTAAGGAGAGTAGTAATGCAAAGGAGAGTAGTAATGCCAAGGAGATTAGTAATACCAAGGAGAGTAGTAATGCCAAGGAGAGTAGTAATGCCAAGGAGATTAGTAATGCCAAGGAGAGTAGTAATGCCAAGGAGAGTAGTAATGCGAAGGAGAGTAGTAATGCGAAGGAGAGTAGTAATACAAAGGAGAGTAGCAATACAAAGGAGAGTAGTAATACAAAGGAGAGTAGTAATGCAAAGGAGAGTAGTAATACAAAGGAGAGTAGTAATGCCAAGGAGAGTAGTAATACAAAGGTAAGTAGTAATGCGAAGGAGAGTAGTAATGCGAAGGAGAGTAGTAATGCGAAGGAGAGTAGTAATGCGAAGGAGAGTAGTAATCCCAAGGAGAGTAGTAATACCAAGGAGAGTAGTAATGCCAAGGAGAGTAATAATACCAAGGAGAGTAGTAATGCCAAGGAGAGTAGTAATGCCAAGGAGAGTAGTAATACAAAGGAGAGTAGTAATGCAAAGGAGAATAGTAATACAAAGGAGAGTAGTAATGCAAAGGAGAGTAGTAATACAAAGGAGAGTAGTAATGCGAAGGAGAGTAGTAATACAAAGGAGAGTAGTAATGCGAAGGAGAGTAGTAATGCCAAGGAGAGTAGCAATGCGAATGAGACTAGTAATACCAAGGAGAGTAGTAATACCAAGGAGAGTAGTAAATGCCAAGGAGAGAAGTAATACCAAGGAGAGTAGTAATGCCAAGGAGAGTAGTAATGCCAAGGAGAGTAGTAATACAAAGGAGAGTGGTAATGCAAAGGAGAGTAGTAATACAAAGGAGAGTAGTAATACCAAGGAGAGTAGTAATACAAAGGAGAGTAGTAATGCGAAGGAGAGTAGTAATGCCAAGGAGAGTAGCAATGCGAAGGAGACTAGTAATACCAAGGAGAGTAGTAATACCAAGGAGAGTAGTAATGCCAAGGAGAGAAGTAATACCAAGGAGAGTAGTAATGCCAAGGAGAGTAGTAATGCCAAGGAGAGTAGTAATGCCAAGGAGAGTAGTAATGCGAAGGAGACTAGTAATACCAAGGAGAGCAGTAATGCGAAGGAGACTAGTAATACCAAGGAGAGTAGTAATACCAAGGAGAGTAGTAATATCAAGGAGAGTAGTAATGCCAAGGAGAGTAGTAATACCAAGGAGAGTAGTAATGCTAAGGAGAGTAGTAATGCCAAGGAGAGTAGTAATACAAAGGAGAGTAGTAATGCCATGGAGATTAGTAATACTAAGGAGAGTAGTAATGCAAAGGAGAGTAGTAATGCCAAGGAGATTAGTAATACCAAGGAGAGTAGTAATGCCAAGGAGAGTAGTAATGCCAAGGAGATTAGTAATGCCAAGGAGAGTAGTAATGCCAAGGAGAGTAGTAATACCAAGGAGAGTAGTAATGACAAGGAGAGTAGTAATGCGAAGGAGAGTAGTAATGCAAAGGAGAGTAGTAATACCAAGGAGAGTAGTAATGCCAAGGAGAGTAGTAATGTGAAGGAGAGTAGTAATGCAAAGGAGAGTAGTAATACAAAGGAGAGTAGTAATACAAAGGAGAGTAGTAATGCGAAGGAGAGTAGTAATACAAAGGAGAGTAGTAATGCAAAGGAGAGTAGTAATGCGAAGGAGAGTAGTAATGCCAAGGAGAGTAGAAATACCAAATAGAGTAGTAATGCCAAGGAGAGTAGTAATGCCAAGGAGAGTAGTAATACCAAGGAGAGTAGTAATGCCAAGGAGAGTAGTAATGCCAAGGAGAGTAGTAATACAAAGGAGAGTAGTAATGCAAAGGAGAGTAGTAATACAAAGGAGAGTAGTAATGCGAAGGAGAGTAGTAATACAAAGGAGAGTAGTAATGCAAAGGAGAGTAGTAATGCGAAGGAGAGTAGTAATGCCAAGGAGAGTAGAAATACCAAATAGAGTAGTAATGCCAAGGAGAGTAGTAATGCCAAGGAGAGTAGTAATACCAAGGAGAGTAGTAATGCCAAGGAGAGTAGTAATGCCAAGGAGAGTAGTAATGCCAAGGAGAGTAGTAACACAAAGGAGAGTAGTAATGCAAAGGAGAGTAGAAATACAAAGGAGAGTAGTAATGCAAAGGAGAGTAATAATACAAAGGAGAGTTGTAATTCCAAGAAGAGTAGTAATACAAAGGAGAGTAGTTATGCAAAGGAGAGTAGTAATACAAAGGAGAGTAGTAATGCCAAGGAGAGTAGTAATGCGAAGGAGAGTAGTAATGCGAAGGAGAGTAGTAATACAAAGGAGAGTAGCAATACAAAGGAGAGTAGTAATACAAAGGAGAGTAGTAATGCAAAGGAGAGTAGTAATGCAAAGGAGAGTAGTAATACAAAGGAGAGTAGTAATGCCAAGGAGAGTAGTAATACAAAGGTAAGTAGTAATGCGAAGGAGAGTAGTAATGCGAAGGAGAGTAGTAATGCGAAGGAGAGTAGTAATGCGAAGGAGAGTAGTAATCCCAAGGAGAGTAGTAATACCAAGGAGAGTAGTAATGCCAAGGAGAGTAATAATACCAAGGAGAGTAGTAATGCCAAGGAGAGTAGTAATGCCAAGGAGAGTAGTAATACAAAGGAGAGTAGTAATGCAAAGGAGAATAGTAATACAAAGGAGAGTAGTAATGCAAAGGAGAGTAGTAATACAAAGGAGAGTAGTAATGCGAAGGAGAGTAGTAATACAAAGGAGAGTAGTAATGCGAAGGAGAGTAGTAATGCCAAGGAGAGTAGTAATACAAAGGAGAGTAGCAATACAAAGGAGAGTAGTAATACAAAGGAGAGTAGTAATGCAAAGGAGAGTAGTAATACAAAGGAGAGTAGTAATGCCAAGGAGAGTAGTAATGCCAAGGAGAGTAGTAATACAAAGGAGAGTAGCAATACAAAGGAGAGTAGTAATACAAAGGAGAGTAGTAATGCAAAGGAGAGTAGTAATACAAAGGAGAGTAGTAATGCCAAGGAGAGTAGTAATGCCAAGGAGAGTAGTAATACAAAGGAGAGTAGTAATGCAAAGGAGAATAGTATTACAAAGGAGAGTAGTAATGCAAAGGAGAGTAGTAATACAAAGGAGAGTAGTAATGCGAAGGAGAGTAGTAATACAAAGGAGAGTAGCAATGCGAAGGAGGGTAGTAATGCCAAGGAGAGTAGCAATGCGAAGGAGACTAGTAATACCAAGGAGAGTAGTAATACCAAGGAGAGTAGTAATGCCAAGGAGAGAAGTAATACCAAGGAGAGTAGTAATGCCAAGGAGAGTAGTAATGCCAAGGAGAGTAGTAATGCCAAGGAGAGTAGTAATGCGAAGGAGACTAGTAATACCAAGGAGAGTAGTAATGCGAAGGAGACTAGTAATACCAAGGAGAGTAGTAATATCAAGGAGAGTAGTAATGCCAAGGAGAGTAGTAATACCAAGGAGAGTAGTAATGCTAAGGAGAGTAGTAATGCCAAGGAGAGTAGTAATACAAAGGAGAGTAGTAATGCCATGGAGATTAGTAATACTAAGGAGAGTAGTAATGCAAAGGAGAGTAGTAATGCCAAGGAGATTAGTAATACCAAGGAGAGTAGTAATGCCAAGGAGAGTAGTAATGCCAAGGAGATTAGTAATGCCAAGGAGAGTAGTAATGCCAAGGAGAGTAGTAATACCAAGGAGAGTAGTAATGACAAGGAGAGTAGTAATGCGAAGGAGAGTAGTAATGCAAAGGAGAGTAGTAATACCAAGGAGAGTAGTAATGCAAAGGAGAGTAGTAATGCAAAGGAGAGTAGTAATGCCAAGGAGAGTAGTAATGCGAAGGAGAGTAGTAATGCCAAGGAGAGTAGTAATGCCAAGGAGAGTAGTAATACCAAGGAGAGTAGTAATGCGAAGGAGAGTAGTAATGCAAAGGAGAGTAGTAATACCAAGGAGAGTAGTAATGCAAAGGAGAGTAGTAATGCAAAGGAGAGTAGTAATGCCAAGGAGAGTAGTAATGTGAAGGAGAGTAGTAATGCAAAGGAGAGTAGTAATACAAAGGAGAGTAGTAATGCAAAGGAGAGTAGTAATGCAAAGGAGAGTAGTAATGCCAAGGAGAGTAGTAATGCGAAGGAGAGTAGTAATGCCAAGGAGAGTAGTAATGCCAAGGAGAGTAGTAATACCAAGGAGAGTAGTAATGCCAAGGAGAGTAGTAATACCAAGGAGAGTAGTAATGCCAAGGAGAGTAGTAATGCAAAGGAGAGTAGTAATGCAAAGGAGAGTAGTAATGCCAAGGAGAGTAGTAATGTGAAGGAGAGTAGTAATGCAAAGGAGAGTAGTAATACAAAGGAGAGTAGTAATGCAAAGGAGAGTAGTAATGCAAAGGAGAGTAGTAATGCCAAGGAGAGTAGTAATGCGAAGGAGAGTAGTAATGCCAAGGAGAGTAGTAATGCCAAGGAGAGTAGTAATACCAAGGAGAGTAGTAATGCCAAGGAGAGTAGTAATACCAAGGAGAGTAGTAATGCCAAGGAGAGTAGTAATGCCAAGGAGAGTAGTAATACAAAGGAGAGTAGTAATGCAAAGGAGAGTAGTAATGCAAAGGAGAGTAGTAATACAAAGGAGAGTAGTAATGCGAAGGAGAGTAGTAATACAAAGGAGAGTAGTAATGCAAAGGAGAGTAGTAATGCGAAGGAGAGTAGTAATGCCAAGGAGAGTAGAAATACCAAATAGAGTAGTAATGCCAAGGAGAGTAGTAATGCCAAGGAGAGTAGTAATACCAAGGAGAGTAGTAATGCCAAGGAGAGTAGTAATGCCAAGGAGAGTAGTAATGCCAAGGAGAGTAGTAACACAAAGGAGAGTAGTAATGCAAAGGAGAGTAGAAATACAAAGGAGAGTAGTAATGCAAAGGAGAGTAATAATACAAAGGAGAGTTGTAATTCCAAGAAGAGTAGTAATACAAAGGAGAGTAGTAATGCCAAGGAGAGTAGTAATGCGAAGGAGAGTAGTAATGCGAAGGAGAGTAGTAATACAAAGGAGAGTAGCAATACAAAGGAGAGTAGTAATACAAAGGAGAGTAGTAATGCAAAGGAGAGTAGTAATACAAAGGAGAGTAGTAATGCCAAGGAGAGTAGTAATACAAAGGTAAGTAGTAATGCGAAGGAGAGTAGTAATGCGAAGGAGAGTAGTAATGCGAAGGAGAGTAGTAATGCGAAGGAGAGTAGTAATCCCAAGGAGAGTAGTAATACCAAGGAGAGTAGTAATGCCAAGGAGAGTAATAATACCAAGGAGAGTAGTAATGCCAAGGAGAGTAGTAATGCCAAGGAGAGTAGTAATACAAAGGAGAGTAGTAATGCAAAGGAGAATAGTAATACAAAGGAGAGTAGTAATGCAAAGGAGAGTAGTAATACAAAGGAGAGTAGTAATGCGAAGGAGAGTAGTAATACAAAGGAGAGTAGTAATGCGAAGGAGAGTAGTAATGCCAAGGAGAGTAGCAATGCGAATGAGACTAGTAATACCAAGGAGAGTAGTAATACCAAGGAGAGTAGTAAATGCCAAGGAGAGAAGTAATACCAAGGAGAGTAGTAATGCCAAGGAGAGTAGTAATGCCAAGGAGAGTAGTAATACAAAGGAGAGTGGTAATGCAAAGGAGAGTAGTAATACAAAGGAGAGTAGTAATACCAAGGAGAGTAGTAATACAAAGGAGAGTAGTAATGCGAAGGAGAGTAGTAATGCCAAGGAGAGTAGCAATGCGAAGGAGACTAGTAATACCAAGGAGAGTAGTAATACCAAGGAGAGTAGTAATGCCAAGGAGAGAAGTAATACCAAGGAGAGTAGTAATGCCAAGGAGAGTAGTAATGCCAAGGAGAGTAGTAATGCCAAGGAGAGTAGTAATGCGAAGGAGACTAGTAATACCAAGGAGAGCAGTAATGCGAAGGAGACTAGTAATACCAAGGAGAGTAGTAATACCAAGGAGAGTAGTAATATCAAGGAGAGTAGTAATGCCAAGGAGAGTAGTAATACCAAGGAGAGTAGTAATGCTAAGGAGAGTAGTAATGCCAAGGAGAGTAGTAATACAAAGGAGAGTAGTAATGCCATGGAGATTAGTAATACTAAGGAGAGTAGTAATGCAAAGGAGAGTAGTAATGCCAAGGAGATTAGTAATACCAAGGAGAGTAGTAATGCCAAGGAGAGTAGTAATGCCAAGGAGATTAGTAATGCCAAGGAGAGTAGTAATGCCAAGGAGAGTAGTAATACCAAGGAGAGTAGTAATGACAAGGAGAGTAGTAATGCGAAGGAGAGTAGTAATGCAAAGGAGAGTAGTAATACCAAGGAGAGTAGTAATGCCAAGGAGAGTAGTAATGTGAAGGAGAGTAGTAATGCAAAGGAGAGTAGTAATACAAAGGAGAGTAGTAATGCAAAGGAGAGTAGTAATGCAAAGGAGAGTAGTAATGCCAAGGAGAGTAGTAATGCGAAGGAGAGTAGTAATGCCAAGGAGAGTAGTAATGCCAAGGAGAGTAGTAATACCAAGGAGAGTAGTAATGCCAAGGAGAGTAGTAATACCAAGGAGAGTAGTAATGCCAAGGAGAGTAGTAATGCCAAGGAGAGTAGTAATACAAAGGAGAGTAGTAATGCAAAGGAGAGTAGTAATACAAAGGAGAGTAGTAATGCGAAGGAGAGTAGTAATACAAAGGAGAGTAGTAATGCAAAGGAGAGTAGTAATGCGAAGGAGAGTAGTAATGCCAAGGAGAGTAGAAATACCAAATAGAGTAGTAATGCCAAGGAGAGTAGTAATGCCAAGGAGAGTAGTAATACCAAGGAGAGTAGTAATGCCAAGCAGAGTAGTAATGCCAAGGAGAGTAGTAATGCCAAGGAGAGTAGTAACACAAAGGAGAGTAGTAATGCAAAGGAGAGTAGAAATACAAAGGAGAGTAGTAATGCAAAGGAGAGTAATAATACAAAGGAGAGTTGTAATTCCAAGAAGAGTAGTAATACAAAGGAGAGTAGTAATGCAAAGGAGAGTAGTAATACAAAGGAGAGTAGTAATGCCAAGGAGAGTAGTAATGCGAAGGAGAGTAGTAATGCGAAGGAGAGTAGTAATACAAAGGAGAGTAGCAATACAAAGGAGAGTAGTAATACAAAGGAGAGTAGTAATGCCAAGGAGAGTAGTAATACAAAGGAGAGTAGTAATGCCAAGGAGAGTAGTAATACAAAGGTAAGTAGTAATGCGAAGGAGAGTAGTAATGCGAAGGAGAGTAGTAATGCGAAGGAGAGTAGTAATGCGAAGGAGAGTAGTAATCCCAAGGAGAGTAGTAATACCAAGGAGAGTAGTAATGCCAAGGAGAGTAATAATACCAAGGAGAGTAGTAATGCCAAGGAGAGTAGTAATGCCAAGGAGAGTAGTAATACAAAGGAGAGTAGTAATGCAAAGGAGAATAGTAATACAAAGGAGAGTAGTAATGCAAAGGAGAGTAGTAATACAAAGGAGAGTAGTAATGCGAAGGAGAGTAGTAATACAAAGGAGAGTAGTAATGCGAAGGAGAGTAGTAATGCCAAGGAGAGTAGCAATGCGAATGAGACTAGTAATACCAAGGAGAGTAGTAATACCAAGGAGAGTAGTAATGCCAAGGAGAGAAGTAATACCAAGGAGAGTAGTAATGCCAAGGAGAGTAGTAATGCCAAAGAGAGTAGTAATACAAAGGAGAGTGGTAATGCAAAGGAGAGTAGTAATACAAAGGAGAGTAGTAATACCAAGGAGAGTAGTAATACAAAGGAGAGTAGTAATGCGAAGGAGAGTAGTAATGCCAAGGAGAGTAGCAATGCGAAGGAGACTAGTAATACCAAGGAGAGTAGTAATACCAAGGAGAGTAGTAATGCCAAGGAGAGAAGTAATACCAAGGAGAGTAGTAATGCCAAGGAGAGTAGTAATGCCAAGGAGAGTAGTAATGCGAAGGAGAGTAGTAATGCCAAGGAGAGTAGTAATGCGAAGGAGACTAGTAATACCAAGGAGAGTAGTAATACCAAGGAGAGTAGTAATATCAAGGAGAGTAGTAATGCCAAGGAGAGTAGTAATACCAAGGAGAGTAGTAATGCTAAGGAGAGTAGTAATGCCAAGGAGAGTAGTAATACCAAGGAGAGTAGTAATGCCAAGGAGAGAAGTAATGCGAATTAGAGTAGTAATACCAAGGAGAGTAGTAATGCTAAGGAGAGTAGTAATGCGAAGGAGAGTAGTAATACCAAGGAGAGTAGTAATGCCAAGGAGATTAGTAATGCCAAGGAGAGTAGTAATGCCAAGGAGATTAGTAATGCCAAGGAGAGTAGTAATGCCAAGGAGAGTAGTAATGCCAAGGAGATTAGTAATGCCAAGGAGAGTAGTAATGTCAAGGAGAGTAGTAATGCAGCTCCGAATAGCATTCCGCAGTGAACAGTGGGTGTGGCCAAATTGCTCTTGCTGACATCATCGCCCTGCCCCCACCAGTGATGTCAAACCTGCCCCCAAAGAGCCACCTGTAGCTCCCCAACGGCAACAGATTTGTGTGTGACTATCTTGGTTACTTGGGGAACCACAGCCTGGTCTGAATAATGTGTCCAGGTTTCAGTCCACTTAAAACCGAGACACATGGTTCAAAACCCAAACTGTCCGGGTGAATCCCAGACAGGTGGCAACCCTATGCATCGGCGCCATCTTGGATCCGGTGCGGCTTCTCTTCTGTGGTGCTTGAGACCGGAATATCTCTGAAAATACTGCGATGTCCAGGTGCAGAAAGGGAGCGACGCCTACTGGGACCTGGAGTGCTCTTGTCTCGCTTGCCGAATCTGTCGGGGCTGGAAGGGGTTTTTGAGCCACGGGTATGCAGAGCTCTTTTAATCAGCGACCATTCCTGCCGAGCACCAAGCCACGCCCCCATATTGACATTGTTTATTAAGTCATTTAGTGTTAATTGGCTGGAGGCACTGTCTATTAATTCCATTTATAATTCAGGAACTTTTTATTAAGAATTTATAATTCACCAAGCCCCTCCCTTTTTATTTAATAACATTTCCCCCATATACATCACAACCAGATTTTTATACCACACTCTCCCTCACAACAAGAGAAACATCGTCTTTTATATATTACCAATATTATAAATATATATATATATATATATATATATATATATATATATATATATATATATATATATATATATATTGTGTTTTCTTGCATTAAAATCCATGAACAACTTCAATGCGGGGCACCTTCCTGCCCAGGGCAATTTTCAGCTTTTGGCGCTGTCACACTTTGAATGACAATTGCGCGGTCATGTGACACTGTACCCAAATGACATTTTTATCTTTTTCTTCCTGCAAATAGAGCTTTCTTTTGGTGCCATTTAATCACCACTGGGGTTTTTTTCTCTAAAAAAAACTAAAAAAGACAGAAAAAAAAGGGGGGGGTTCTTAGTTTCTCTCAGTACATTTTGTAAATAAGTAATTTGAATCCTTCACTGATGGGTACTGATAGGCTGCACTGATGGACACTGATGAGGCTGCACTGATGGGCATTGATGGGCACTGATGAGGAGGTACTAATATGCCGCACTGATAGGTGGCACTGATGAGCACTGATAGGTGGCACTTATGATCAATGATAGGCAGAACAAGTAGGCAGCATGGATAGGTGGCACTGATGGGCACTGACTGGCATCACTGATGGGAATTGATTGATGTCACTGATGGGCACTGCCTGGCATCACTGATGGGAATTGATTGATGTCACTGATGGGCACTGATTGGTGTCACTGATGGGCACTGATTGGTGTCACTGATGGGCACTGAATGGTGTCAATGATGGGAATTGATTGGTGTCAATGATGGGCACTGATTTGTGTCACTGATGGGCACTGATTGGTGTCACTGATGGGCACTGCTGGGGCTACATTGATAATCAGGGCACTGACTACCTGCACATTCTTTGCTGCAAGGAGATGCCACTGATCAGCTCTCCCGGCCGCACAGTCTGTCAGTGTGCCGCGAGTGTGACAGAATCCGAACACCCTAACTGGGTATCATCGCCAAGAAGCTGATTCCCAATGCTGTGGAACACGAGTTATCCCAAGAACTAGGAAACACCAGTTTTGGAGTAAACCAGAATAAAAACTGTTTATTTAAACAAGAATAGAGGCTTTTATACACTTGAGAAGGAGGTCACTCACCACATTAGCAATGACCCAACTATTTACCCAAAACATCACATAATGGTTTAGCTAACGAGGTACAGCTGACTCATGGCTAAGCCCATCACAGAGGATCCTTAATTAACCACCTGGATGACTCGGATGTCTCATTCCAGGTCAGACTTGATGACTCCAAGCTCAGAAGGTACAATACACATTATCATAAGTGTAAACACAGAACTCCTTCAGACAATAGCAGACCTACTTACAATAAACACATTATGGCAGAGGGCCCCAGACAGGTGGCTTGCTGATGACATCAGCATCTGTTCTGAGTCCCATAATGTGGTGCAGTCCTTGCTGGAAATGTAGCATATAGAGCCTTAACATGTATCCCAGAGTCTGTATGTCTTGGGGAGACATGGACTTGAATCCAAAGTAACATTACTGTGACAGGAGTCATTTTGGGTGGGGGGCTTGGTAACACAGGTTACCTTGGAATGCACTGGAAACTCCTTGTCCAGCTCCCCCAGCCTCTCCTATGTGTAAGTCACCCTTTGTCTATTAGGGACACAGGGTGACCGAGAACCCCAGTCTGACTTCAAGAATATGTGAAGATAAAGTCCACCATTCATCAGAGACCATTGTTAGATGGTTTGAAGATGGGTGGGGGATGCTATGTGTTTGTTAGATGTGGCTGTATCCCATTGCTCTATTGTGTCTGTCTGCCTTGGGAGCAACCTATTTTGGGGATGTATATGTCTATGTGTATTTTCTGTGATGAGGGTGTGCCTGTGTTTATGTTGAGCAGCCAAAATGAGTACTGCCTAGTCTGTGGTTGCAAGCGTTTGGAAGATCTGATATCTATAGTCAGACTGGAAGGAAGTAGTATATGACGAAAGCACTCAAGCTGTCAAGTATCAGGTGTGACCAGAACTGTGTGGAAAGCAACAGAGGAACAAACGCAGGTTAGGTGAAAATAAATACAGCCACCTCCAATATCACTCAGTGCACAACAACCAATACCAAACAGAAACCCACAAATAATAATAGTAACAGACAAATATATACAAGTAATGGGGAATACCAGAACCATAAACAGGGCCAGGCCATGGTCATCAATGGGAGGTCAGCAGCTGGGGAAAGGGAAAACAAACAGGACAAGGAGAGGATGAATGGATCACAGGAGGGACGAGTACAGGTACAAGGCTCAGGGTACAGGTAACAGACAGGAACAGGGTCAGGATCAGGTACAGGTACAGAGCTTCTCAGGTTCAGGATCAGGGCACAAGGAAAGATACCAAGGTCAGGCATAAGTGTGTCTGCCGGGTATTTATACACATCTCAATCATACTCAGGTGATGCCTGATTGCAGGAGATGATGTCGGCCCCACACTGCCAGGAACTGCGGCCCAAAAATCACATAATACTACCAACAGGGGAAAGCTCCCCTGGCAGTTCCAGACTAACAGGAGACACCTGCTGGTGGACCACAGTACTGCACGCCAAATATCAGGCAGTGTCATCAGTGGGTGGAACCTTCCCTGACACAAGCGGAGTGTGGGACGTTTCGTTACAATTACTTTCAGGGTCCCCAGGCATATACGCCTCACAAAGAGTATTGTTCCCTTAAAAGCCAGGGCCCAAAATCAGTACGCAAGAGGCCTGCATTCAGTCCCCTCAAAAAGCCTCTGTCCCGGGTGAGTCTGTCACAGCGAGTAGAGCTGAAAAATGGCACTTCCTTGTCTACATGTGATCAGCTTTGATGGGACACAGCCCATCGCATGGTTAAAGAGCCACGTCGTCGGCTCTTTACACAGATCGGGGTCGTGCCGTTTCTTAGGAACGCGGTGTGACCATGATCGCCATGCTGTGCACCCCTACGGGCGTGCGAGAGTGGTGAGACTGGGGCGCCTATAGTATATAGATTTTTGGGGAGTTCAAAGTAACTTTATAGCAAAAAATACAGATTTTTTACATGTAAAGAACAGTTTCAGCATAGGCCCGGTCTTCAAGTAGTTATTATAAAGTATCTCTCCTCTGTGTCACCTCTCTCTATTTTTTTTTTACCAGTAGGCTCTGATTTTCCTTTCTCTTCACTTCACCTGTTAATCTAGATTTACCAATATCAAAAAACTACCCAGATTTCCAGGAACATTCTAATTTAGCTTCGGAATTACCATACTTGGTCTTAAAACAATGACTTTTAATTCAATAATACAATGTAGCAACTACAATGAGGTACGGCAATGGGCACGTATTCTATGCCCACATTTGCAAATTTATTTCTGGACTGCTGGGAGGAATATACAGTATATGGCTCATATACAGAGCATCTAGAAAGTATTCACAGCGCTTCACTTTTTTCACATTTTGTTATGTCACAGCCTTATTTCAAAATGTCTTAAATTCATTATTTTCCTCAAAATTCTACAAACAATCCCCCATAATCGGGAAATAAGTTTGTTTGAAATCTTTGCAAATTTATTAAAAAGAAAAAGAAAAAATCCAATGTACATACAAGGGGGGCGGGGTCACCCGTACATGTCACTGGATAATCCCGGCTTTTGTCCTTACGTCAGAGGGGGGTGGGGTCACTGGTCCACATCACGGGTGGCCTCGCCCTCAGTTATTTAAGAACTGTCATCCGAGTCGCACGTCATTCTGCTGGGCGCCTCCTATGGAGGAGGCTGTATCGTTCGTGGATCGTAGAAGGATTGCATCGCTGGATTTTTTTTTTTCTATTAAGGGACTGTGCCAAGCTGTTTGTGTGTTTTTTTTTACCTTTTTTGTCATGTCTTTTTTGGATGAAATGGTAGGAGTACAATGTACCCCATTACCATTTCACACGGGGGGGCTGGGATCTGGGAGTCCCCTTTGTTAAAAGGGGCTTCCAGATTCCAATAAGCCCCCTGCCCGCAGACTCCCACAACCTCCGGGTAAGGGTTTTGGGGATGAGGCCCTTCTCCCCATCAACATGGGGACAAGGTGCTTTGGGGGGGCTACCCCAAAGCACCCTCCCAATGTTGAGGGCATGTGGCCTGGTATGGTTCAGAAGGGGGGGCGCTCTCTCGTCCCCCCTCTTTTCCTGCGGCCTACCAGGTTGCATGCTTGGATAAAGGTCTGGTATGGATTTTTGGGGGAACCCCACGGCATATTTTTTTAAATTTTAGCGTGGAGTTTCCCTTACAATCCATACCAGACCTGAAGGGCCTTGTAATGGAATTTTGGGGGACCCCCACGCATTTTTTAAAAATTTTTCAATGACTTTCAATGACTTTTATGTGTATTGTCAGGAACGACAATTCATTAATAGCTGGCACTAGCGCTAGCACTTTTAAATGACTTTGTACTTGGCCAGCAGGTCTGGGAGCTGTATCAAAACTTCCTGGGGCATAACTTGGCCCAAAGTTGTGATGCCAAACCTGGCCCACATGCGGGGGTCTGGAATGGTGTGGAAGTGTGGTAAGTTAGGATTTCCTCGCAGTGGATGCGCTGACGACCATTGGTCAGGCCGTATAAAACATCATCGAGTAGCTGTCCACACTCTCCGAGTAGCTGTCCACACATGTAGGCCCCGGAGTCGCCTCGTCGCGGTGGAAGATATATCCCAACCAACACAATATTCCTATTGTAGATTTTAACATGTATGATGATGTATCTTCCCTCCCGATCGGTCTTAACTTCTATAGGCCGGAATGGCAGGGATTTCCGAACTAGGATGCTGACCCCACGAGTATAGGTAGAGTAGGTGATGTGGTAGTTCAGGCCCACCTAGGCTTTTTTAAGGCAGACGGTGTTCTGACCCTGGAGATGCATCTCCTGCAGGATACAGACTAGTGGGTTATGTTTTTAGAGGAAACAGAACACCAGGGATTGCTTAACCGCCGAGTTAAGGCCCCTTACATTCCATGATATCATCATAAATTGAGACATCTGGAGTAAGGAGAGGGAATTTGAACAGGGGAACAGCACTGACGGGGGCAGCAACCGGTCCTGGATGTGGTTGGTCCAGCATTACATACAATTCTATACCAAAATTATCTGAGAACATGCAAAAAAAAAAAGCACCTGTAACAACAAAAAAGAGTTAACAACTCTAACATTAACCCTATCCCCTCCTCCCCACCCCACATCCCCCACCCCCAACCAAGGAACGCTTAAGTCCCCAAACATTATACACCCAATGCATAGGGAGAAATCGCAGATCTGTGGAGGGCTTCAGCTGTAATGCAAAAAAAAAGAAATACGATGAGCCCTTTGCACCGCATAGAAGGGTGAGAACTGGGCTGTTGGCAGGAGGGTGGCACAGTAACTTCTCCACAAAATCAGTGGGGTGCAGGCCCTCCACCCCCTCCACCAGACCCACAATACAGAGATTGTTCCTCCTATTGCGGTCCTCAGCGTCCCCGGCTTTGTATTCCAGAGCCCTGGTTTTAGTGTGTAAGGTACGGAGGTCTGTGTTATGGCTCTCCACAGTGTCTTCCACATGACCTAGGCGCTGGTCAGCAGAGGATAGCCAGGACCTTATTTTATCCATGTCCAGCCCAATAAGCCCCACATCCAGCTGCACGGCATCGACCTTAGTGGTCAGGGACGTTATGGAGACATGGCAGTTAGCTATGGCTGCCAGGACCTCTGCAAGACCCGGTTGGGACGGTGTGGGCTGCTCCGCTTGCTCGGTCTGGGTCACCATGTTAATGGTGGAGCATGCGCGGGAAGGGTTCCTCCAGCAAGGGGGGGGCATTCAGCTTCTTACTCCTTCCTTTTGAAGCCCGGGATGAGCAGCGGTGCATGTGGGTGTCTGCGGCCACAGTATAGTGGCTGTTCGTGCCCGGAGGTGAGAAGGAAGCCGAGGATCTTGGCTGAGCTCTTTCACAGATGTCTGCTCAGTGCATCATCTTGGCCACGCCCCCGACCATCAAGTTCTTGGTCACCTCCCTGACTAAGGTTCTCCCCCAATCGCTCAGTTTGGCTGGGCGGCCCGCTCTAGGAAGAGTCCTGGTGGTTCCAAACTTCTTCCATTTATGGATGATGAAGGCCACTGTGCTCATTAGGACTTTCAATGCTGCATAAATGTTTCTGTACCCTTCCCCCCGATCCGTGTCTTCATACAATCCTGTCTCCGAGGTCTACAGACAATTCCTTGGACTTCATGGCTTGGTTTGTGCTCTGACATGCACTGTTACCTGTGGGACCTTCTATAGACAGGTGTGTGTCTTTCCAAATCATGTCCAATCACCTGAATTTACCACAGGTGGTCTCCAATCAAGTTGTAGAAACATCTCAAGGATGATCAGTGGAAACAGGAGGCACCTGAGCTCAATTCTGAGTGTCATGGGAGGAGCCTGTGATACTTATGTACATGGGAGGAGTCTGTGATACTTATGTACATGGGAGGAGCCTCTGATACTTATGTACATGGGAGGAGTCTGTGATACTTATGTACATGGGAGGAGCCTGTGATACTTATGTACATGGGAGGAGCCTGTGATACTTATGTACATGGGAGGAGTCTGTGATACTTATGTACATGGGAGGAGTCTGTGATGCTTATGTACATGGGAGGAGTCTGTGATACTTATGTACATGGGAGGAGCCTGTGATACTTATGTACATGGGAGGAGCCTGTGATACTTATGTACATGGGAGGAGCCTGTGATACCTATGTACATGGGAGGAGCCTGTGATACTTATGTACGTGGGAGGAGCCTGTGATACTTATGTACATGGGAGGAGCCTGTGGTACTTGTGTACATGGGAGGAGTCTGTGATACTTATGTACATGGGAGGAGTCTGTGATACTTATGTACATGGGAGGAGCCTGTGATACTTATGTACATGGGAGGAGTCTGTGATACTTATGTACATGGGAGGAGTCTGTGATACTTATGTACATGGGAGGAGCCTGTGATACTTATGTACATGGGAGGAGTCTGTGATACTTATGTACATGGGAGGAGCCTGTGATACTTATGTACATGGGAGGAGTCTGTGATACTTATGTATACGGGAGGAGCCTGTGATACTTATGTACATGGGAGGAGCCTGTGATACTTATGTACATGGGAGGAGCCTGTGATACTTATGTACATGGGAGGAGCCTGTGATACTTATGTACATGGTAGGAGTCTGTGATACTTATGTACATGGGAGGAGTCTGTGATACTTATGTACATGGGAGGAGTCTGTGATACTTATGTACATGGGAGGAGTCTGTGATACTTATGTACATGGGAGGAGCTTGTGATACTATGTACATGGGAGGAGTCTGTGATACTTATGTACATGGGAGGAGTCTGTGATACTTATGTACATGGGAGGAGTCTGTGATACTTATGTACATGGGAGGAGTCTGTAAAACTTATGTACGTGGGAGGAGTCTGTGATACTTATGTACGTGGGAGGAGCCCATGATACTTATGTACATGGGAGGAGTCTGTGATACTTATGTACATGGGAGGAGCCCATGATACTTATGTACATGGGAGGAGTCTGTGATACTTATGTACATGGGAGGAGCCTGTGATACTTATGTACATGGGAGGAGTCTGTGATACTTATGTACATGGGAGGAGTCTGTGATACTTATGTACATGGGAGGAGCCTGTGATACTTATGTACATGGGAGGAGCCTGTGATACTTATGTACATGGGAGGAGTCTGTGATACTTATGTACATGGGAGGAGCCTGTGATACTTATGTATATGGGAGGAGCCTGTGATACTTATGTACATGGGAGGAGTCTGTGATACTTCTGTACATGGGAGGAGTCTGTGATACTTATGTACATGGGAGGAGCCTGTGATACTTATGTACATGGGAGGAGTCTGTGATACTTATGTACATGGGAGGAGTCTGTGATACTTATGTACATGGGAGGAGCCTGTGATACTTATGTACGTGGGAGGAGCCTGTGATACTTATGTACGTGGGAGGAGTCTGTGATACTTCTGTACATGGGAGGAGTCTGTGATACTTATGTACGTGGGAGGAACCTGTGATACTTATGTACATGGGAGGAACCTGTGATACTTCTGTACATGGGAGGAGTCTGTGATACTTATGTACATGGGAGGAACCTGTGATACTTATGTACATGGGAGGAGCCTGTGATACTTATATACGTGGGAGGGGCCTGTGATACTTATGTACAATGGAGGAGTCTGTGATACTTATGTACGTGGGAGGGGTCTGTGATACTTATGTACGTGGGAGGAGCCTGTGATACTTATGTACATGGGAGGAGTCTGTGATACTTATGTACGTGGGAGGAGTCTGTGATACTTATGTACGTGGGAGGGGCCTGTGATACTTATGTACATGGGAGGAGTCTGTGATACTTATGTACGTGGGAGGAGCCCGTGATACTTATGTACATGGGAGGAGTCTGTGATATTTATGTACGTGGGAGGGGCCTGTGATACTTATGTACATGGGAGGAGTCTGTGATACTTATGTACGTGGGAGGAGCCTGTGATACTTATGTACATGGGAGGAGTCTGTGATACTTATGTACATGGGAGGGGCCTGTGATACTTATGTACATGGGAGGGGCCTGTGATACTTATGTACATGGGAGGGGCCTGTGATACTTATGTACATGGGAGGGGCCTGTGATACTTATGTACATGGGAGGGGCCTGTGATACTTATGTACATGGGAGGAGTCTGTGATACTTATGTACGTGGGAGGAGCCCATGATACTTATGTACATGGGAGGAGTCTGTGATACTTATGTACGTGGGAGGAGCCCATGATACTTATGTACATGGGAGGAGTCTGTGATACTTATGTACGTGGGAGGAGCCTGTGATACTTATGTACAGGGGAGGAGCCTGTGATACTTATGTACATGGGAGGAGTCTGTGATACTTATGTACATGGGAGGAGCCTGTGATACTTATGTACATGGGAGGAGTCTTTGATACTTATGTACATGGGAGGGGCCTGTGATACTTATGTACATGGGAGGGGCCTGTGATCCTTATGTACATGGGAGGAGCCTGTGATCCTTATGTACTTGGGAGGAGCCTGTGATACTTATGTACATGGGAGGGGCCTGTGATCCTTATGTACATGGGAGGAGCCTGTGATCCTTATGTATATGGGAGGAGCCTGTGATACTTATGTACATGGGAGGAGCCTGTGATACTTATGTACATGGGAGGAGCCTGTGATACTTATGTACATGGGAGGAGCCTGTGATACTTATGTACATGGGAGGAGCCTGTGATACTTATGTACATGGGAGGAGCCTGTGATACTTATGTACATGGGAGGAGCCTGTGATACTTATGTACATGGGAGGTTCCCATAAACATTTCACTACCTTCATTCTTAAACTTCCCTATGCTCAAGGATAGGTATTGATTTTTATATTTCCTAGGCATGCATTTTACACACGTTACATCCTATGTTTCTTTACTGTAAGAGCAGCAAGGATGTGGAATTCCCTTCCACAGGCGGTGGTCTCAGCGGGGAGCATCGATAGTTTCAAGAAACTATTAGATAATCAGCTGAATGACCGCAATATACAGGGATATATAATGTAATACTGACAGGTTGGACTTGATGGACTTGTGACTTTTTTCAACCTCACCTTCTATGTAACTATGTGTTAATAATATATATTGTATCTACAGTGCCTTGAAAAAGTATTCATACCCCTTGAAATTTCCCACATTTTGTTACAACCAAAAACGTAAATGTATTTTATTGGGATTTTATGTGATAGACCAACACAAAGTGGCACATAATTGTGAAGTGGAAGGAAAATGATAAATGATACAAATAATAAATAAATAATAAAGTAACTACAGCTGCAAGTCTTTTTGGGGATTTTTTCAAGTCTTGCCACAGATTCTCAATGTGATTTAGGTCTGGACTGTGACTGGGCCATTCTAACACATGAATATGCTTTGATCTAAACCATTCCATTGTAGCTCTGGCTGGATGTTTCGGGTCGTTGTCCTGCTGGAAGGTGAACCTCCGCCCCAGTCTCAAGTCTTTTGTAGACTCTAACAGGTTTTCTTCTAAGATTGTCCTGTATTTGTCTCCATCCATCTTCCCATCAACTCTGACCAGCTTCCCTGTCCCTGCTGAAGAAAACCATCCCCACCACATGATGCTGCCACCACCATGTTTCACGGTGGGGATGGTGTGTTCAGGGTGATGTGCAGTGTTAGTTTTCCCCACACATAGCGTTTTACTTTTAGGCCAAAAAGTATAATTTTGGTCTCCTCTGACCAGATCACCTTCTTCCACATGTTTGCTGTGTCCTCCACATGGCTTCTCACAAACTACAAACAGGACTTCTTATGACTTTCTTTCACCAATCTCTTTCTTCTTGTCACTCTTCCATAAAGGGCAGATTTGTGGAGAACACGACTAATAGTTGTCCTGTGGACAGATTCTCCCACCTGAGCTGTGGATCTCTGCAGCTCCTCCAGAGTTACCATGGACCTCTTGGCTCTTCTCTGATGAATGCTCTCCTTGCCCGGCCGGTCAGTTTAGGTGGACGGCCATGTCTTGGTAGGTTTGCAGTTGTGCCATACTCTTTCCATTTTCCAATGATGGATTGAACAGAGCTCCATGAGATGATCAAAGCTTGGGAGATTTTTTTATAACCTAACCCAGCTTTATACTTCTCCACAACTTTATCCCTGACCTGTCTGGTGTGTTCCTTGGCCTTCATGATGCTGTTTGTTCACTAAGGTTCTCTAACAAACCTCTGAGGGCTTCGCAGAACAGCTGTATTTATACTGAGAATGAAAGAAACACAGGTGGACTCTATTTACTAATTAGGTGACTTCTGAAGACAATTGGTTCCTCTAGATTTTAGTTAGGGGTATCAGAGTAAAGGGGGCTGAATACAAATCCCCCCCCACACTTTTCACATATTTATTTGTATTATTTATCATTTTCCTTCCACTTCACAATTATGTGACACTTTGTGTTGGTCTATCACATAAAATCCCTATAACATCTTGGCTAAAACACAAGTGTCTCCGCTGTGTCTAATACACAACACATATTATACTATCTGATGTGTATATACAGGACTAGTATTCTTTCCTGAGGACCTACTAATGTAAGCATCATTCATGTATATTAAGATTTAAACTTTGTCTTTTTTTGTATGTTAAGCTTAATTTTGTTGTTGTTTTGATTCATTAAATCTATCCTCTTTTATAGTGTTTACATGTGCAGCAGCCACAGCTACCTCCTGAAGAAGCCAAACCACAGCGAAACACGTTGAGTGAATTGGATTGACTGCATAATACATGAAAAATTATTTTCTTTTATTGTTGACTTTAAAACTTTGTACAAATAAAAATGTAATTTTTTAAAATTCTAAATCTTCTTTGTGTGGAGCAGCTCAAAAAAACAATTTTCTCAAAATTTGCCTATTTTTCAAAAAGAAATTAAAACGCACACAAAACAATTCAAATTTTTTACTTGACAGGATATCTATATTGTAGAAAAATCGGAGACACTTGTACCCGTCCTCATACAAAGCTTGAATGTTTATGTTTGCAAAGCTCAAAAAAAAATACAATTTTCTAATTTATGAAATGGAACGTTTTCTATGAAGTGCAGACCTCAGATATCTCTTCTTTTCTATTTTTTTGGGAAGGAATCTGAACAGACCTGTTTGTTTGACTCGAAGCAAGTAACATTCCGTGTGTGAGAAGACAAGAGGTTTAATATGATGACTAAAGGAACCGGTTTAGAGGAAGACTGGAGGGGGTGCAGGAGGAAGAGGCTGAGGGCTATGACATACAGTATCTCACAAAAGTAAGTACACCCCTTGGTCACATTTGTGTAAATCTTTTCTTCTGTCTTTTCATGTGACAACACTGAAGAAATGACACTTGTCTACAATGTAAAGTAGTGAGTGTACAGCTTGTATAACAGTGTAAATTTGCTGTCCCCTCAAAATAACTCAACACACAGCCATTAATGTCTAAACCACTGGCAACAAAAGTCAGTATACCCCTAAGTGAAAATCTCCAAATTGGGCCCAAAGTGTCAATATTTTGTGTGGCCTCCATTATTTTCCAGCACTGTCTTAACCCTCTTGGGCATGGAGGTCACCAGAGCTTCACAGGTTGTCACTGGAGTCCTCTTCCCCTCCTCCATGATGACATCACAGAGCTGGTGGATGTTAGAGACCTTGTGCTCCTCCACCTTCTGTTTGAGAATGTCCCACAGATGATCAATAGGGTTTAGGTCTGGAGACATGCTTGGCCAGTCCATCACCTTTACACTCAGCTTCTTTAGCAAGGCAGTGGTGGTCTTGGAGGTGTGTTTGGGGTGGTTATCATGTTGGAATACTGCCCTGCGGTCCAGTCTCTGAAGGGAGGGGATCATGCTCTGCTTCAGTATATCACAGTACATGTTGGCATTCATGGTCCCCTCAATGATCTGTAGCCCCCCAGTGCCGGCAGCACTCATGCAGCCCCAGACCATGACACTCCCACCACCATGCTTGACTGTAGACAAGACACACTTGTCTTTGTCCTCCTCACCTGGTTGCCCCCACACACGCTTGTCACCATCTGAACCAAATACGTTTATCTTGGTCTCATCAGACCACAGGACATGGTTCCAGTAATCCATCTCCTTAGTCTGCTTGTCTTCAGCAAACTGTTTGTGGACTTTCTTGTGCATCATCTTTAGAAGAGGCTTCCTTCTGGGACGACAGCCATGCAGACCAATTTGATGCAGTGTGCGGCGTATGGTCTGAGCACTGACAGGCTGACCCCCCACCCCTACAACCTCTGCAGCAATGCTGGCAGCACTCATACGTCTATTTCCCAAAGACAACCTCTGGATATGACGCTGAGCATGTGACCTCAACTTCTTTGGTGGACCATGGTGAGGCCTGTTCTGAGTGGAACCTGTCCTGTTATACCGCTGTATGGTCTTGGCCACCGTGCTGCAGATCAGTTTCAGGGTCTTGGCAATCTTCTTATAGCCTAGACCAACTTTATGTAGAGCAACTATTCTTTTTTCAGATCCTCAGAGAGTTCTTTGCCATGAGGTGCCATGTTGTACTTCCAGTGACCAGTATGAGAGAGTGAGAGCGATAACACCAAATTTAACACACCTGCTCCCCATTCACACCTGAGACCTTGTAACACTAACGAGTCACATGACACCGGGGAGGGAAAATGGCTAATTGGGCCCAATTTGGAGATTTTCACTTAGGGGTGTACTAAATTTTGTTGCCAGCGGTTTAGACATTAATGGCTGTGTGTTGAGTTATTTTGAGGGGACAGTAAATTTACACTGTTATACAAGCTGTACACTCACTACTTTACATTGTAGACAAGTGTCATTTCTTCAGTGTTGTCACATGAAAAGATAGAAGAAAAGATTCACACAAATGTCACCGAGGGGTGTACTTACTTTTGGGAGATACTGTATATCCTGGGGGATAATGGATATTTGGGTCCATCGTCAAGCTTGTTGACCGCTCCATGGGCAGAACTCCGAGTTACTTTGACATTTAGGTTCATCATCATAAGGAGGAAGAGACTGAGCTCTATGACATATATCCCGGGGGATAATGGATGTTTGGGTCCATCGTCAAGCTTGGTGACTCCTCCATGGGCAGAACTCCCAGTGACTTCCATATTTGCATGAAACCAACCTAAAACACGTTCTGCTGAGTGGACAGAGTCCTCGGAAAACCCAAGACGTGGAGCTCCATCTCACCATTGGTGGTGAAGTGAACGGCTGATATGGAGCTCCTTCTACTTGAAGTCTGGTGACCTCTGCTGAGGGGGAAGTTCTCTTCTGATAACTCACCTATGTGTCTTGTTTACAAAAACAATTGGAAGATAACGCCCATCATGCGCAGCATGTATGTCTGCAACAATTAAAAAAAAAAAATTCTAGCCTAAAGCTGGCCATACACTGGTAGATTTAGAAATGAGAACGTGAGAAGATTCTGATTGGTGCATCCAATGACTTAACAAATATGTTTGCTCGTTACATTCGATTGTGGAGTGAATGGAATTTCCCCAAAGAAAACCACATTCGCTTTTATAAAATGAGTTTGAGAACTTGAGTATTACATTTTAATCACTTGCCGACCAGCCGGCGCAGTCTCACTGCAGCAGAATGGCACAGCTGGGCGAAGCGACGCCATGTAAGGTCTACATTTAACCACTTGCCGACCGCCGCACGCCCATGTACGTCCTAAGTTTGGCGGCGGATATCGTTGTTATGGAAGCAGCTAGCTGCCATAACCCCGGTATCCCCGTTTTCGTGCGGCGGTCAGCTTTCAGATAAAAGTGGTCTCCGTGGCGGATTCGCCGCGAGATCACTTTTATCGGTGGTGGGAGAGGGCCCCCCTCCCGCCACGATCAGGTGCCCCCTGCCGCTTACCGGTTGGCAGAGGTGATCGCGTCCTTCTCCTTTCTGTGCCTGTAGATGAGTGAGTGGAAGATGGCGCCCACCCGTCTCCATGACACTGCAGGGCGGAAGTGATGTCAAAGCATCACTTCCGCCCATACGTCTTTTTTTCAATGTCATTTTTTGTGCTGTGTGTATAATATGAGGTGCTGTGTGTACAATATGAGGTGCTGTGTGTACAATATGAGGTGCTGTGTGTACAATATGGGGTGCTGTGTGTACAATATGGGGCGCTGTGTGTACAATATGGGGGGCTGTGTGTACAATATGGGGGGCTGTGTGTACAATATGGGGTGTTGTGTGTACAATATGAGGTGCTGTGTGTACAATATGGGGTGCTGTGTGTACAATATGGGGGGCTGTGTGTACAATATGGGGTGATGTGTGTACAATATGGGGGGCTGTGTGTACAATATGGGGGGCTGTGTGTACAATATGGGGTGATGTGTGTACAATATGGGGGGCTGTGTGTACAATATGGGGGGCTGTGTGTACAATATGGGGTGCTGTGTGTACAATATGGGGTGCTGTGTACAATATGGGGGACTGTGTGTACAATATGGGGTGATGTGTGTACAATATGGGGGGCTGTGTGTACAATATGGGGGGTTGTGTGTACAATATGGGGTGCTGTGTGTACAATATGGGGGCTGTGTGTACAATATGGGGTGCTGTGTGTACAATATGGGGTGCTGTGTGTACAATATGGGGGGCTGTGTGTACAATATGGGGGGTTGTGTGTACAATATGGGGTGCTGTGTGTACAATATGGGGTGCTGTGTACAATATGGGGTGATGTGTGTACAATATGGGGGGCTGTGTGTACAATATGGGGGGCTGTGTGTACAATATGGGGTGCTGTGTACAATATGGGGGCTGTGTGTACAATATGGGGTGATGTGTGTACAATATGGGGTGATGTGTTTACAATATGGGAGCTGTGTGTACAATATGGGGGGCTGTGTGTACAATATGGGGGGCTGTGTGTACAATATGGGGTGATGTGTGTACAATATGGGGGGCTGTGTGTACAATATGGGGGGCTGTGTGTACAATATGGGGTGATGTGTGTACAATATGGGGGGCTGTGTGTACAATATGGGGTGATGTGTGTACAATATGGGGGGCTGTGTGTACAATATGGGGTGCTGTGTGTACAATATGGGGTGATGTGTGTACAATATGGGGTGCTGTGTGTACAATATGGGGAGCTGTGTGTACAATATGGGGTGCTGTGTGTACAATATGGGGTGCTGTGTGTACAATATGGGGGGCTGTGTGTACAATATGGGGTGATGTGTGTACAATATGGGAGCTGTGTGTACAATATGGGGTGCTGTGTGTACAATATGGGGTGATGTGTGTACAATATGGGGTGCTGTGTGTACAATATGGAGTGCTGTGTGTACAATATGGGGTGCTGTGTGTACAATATGGGGGGCTGTGTGTACAATATGGGGTGATGTGTGTACAATATGGAGTGCTGTGTGTACAATATGGAGTGCTGTGTGTACAATATGGGGTGCTGTGTGTACAATATGGGGGGCTGTGTGTACAATATGGGGTGATGTGTGTACAATATGGGGTGCTGTGTGTACAATATGAGGTGCTGTGTGTACAATATGGGGTGCTGTGTGTACAATATGAGGTGCTGTGTGTACAATATGGAGTGCTGTGTGTACAATATGGGGTGCTGTGTGTACAATATGGGGGCTGTGTGTACAATATGAGGTGCTGTGTGTACAATATGGGGGGCTGTGTGTGTACAATATGAGGTGCTGTGTGTACAATATGGGGGGCTGTGTGTACAATATGGGGTGATGTGTGTACAATATGGGGTGATGTGTGTACAATATGGGGGGCTGTGTGTACAATATGGGGTGCTGTGTGTACAATATGAGGTGCTGTGTGTACAATATGGGGGGCTGTGTGTACAATATGGGGTGCTGTGTGTACAATATGGGGAGCTGTGTGTACAATATGGGGTGCTGTGTGTACAATATGGGGAGCTGTGTGTACAATATGGAGTGCTGTGTGTACAATATGAGGTGCTGTGTGTACAATATGGGGGGCTGTGTGTACAATATGGGGTGATGTGTGTACAATATGAGGTGCTGTGTGTACAATATGGGGGGCTGTGTGTACAATATGGGGTGCTGTGTGTACAATATGAGGTGCTGTGTGTACAATATGGGGTGCTGTGTGTACAATATGGGGTGCTGTGTGTACAATATGAGGTGCTGTGTGTACAATATGGGGGGCTGTGTGTACAATATGGGGTGCTGTGTGTACAATATGGGGTACTGTGTGTACAATATGGGGTGCTGTGTGTACAATATGGGGAGCTGTGTGTACAATATGGGGTGCTGTGTGTACAATATGGGGAGCTGTGTGTACAATATGGAGTGCTGTGTGTACAATATGAGGTGCTGTGTGTACAATATGGGGGGCTGTGTGTACAATATGGGGTGATGTGTGTACAATATGAGGTGCTGTGTGTACAATATGGGGTGCTGTGTGTACAATATGGGGGGCTGTGTGTACAATATGGGGGGCTGTGTGTACAATATGGGGTGATGTGTGTACAATATGGGGGGCTGTGTGTACAATATGGGGGGCTGTGTGTACAATATGGGGTGCTGTGTGTACAATATGGGGGGCTGTGTGTACAATATGAGATGCTGTGTGTACAATATGGGGGGCTGTGTGTACAATATGGGGTGCTGTGTGTACAATATGGGGTGCTGTGTACAATATGGGGGACTGTGTGTACAATATGGGGTGATGTGTGTACAATATGGGGGGCTGTGTGTACAATATGGGGGTTGTGTGTACAATATGGGGGGCTGTGTGTACAATATGGGGTGCTGTGTGTACAATATGGGGGGCTGTGTGTACAATATGGGGGGTTGTGTGTACAATATGGGGTGCTGTGTGTACAATATGGGGTGCTGTGTACAATATGGGGTGATGTGTGTACAATATGGGGGGCTGTGTGTACAATATGGGGGGCTGTGTGTACAATATGGGGTGCTGTGTACAATATGGGGTGATGTGTTTACAATATGGGAGCTGTGTGTACAATATGGGGGGCTGTGTGTACAATATGGGGGGCTGTGTGTACAATATGGGGTGATGTGTGTACAATATGGGGGGCTGTGTGTACAATATGGGGGGCTGTGTGTACAATATGGGGTGCTGTGTGTACAATATGGGGGGCTGTGTGTACAATATGGGGTGATGTGTGTACAATATGGGAGCTGTGTGTACAATATGGGGGGCTGTGTGTACAATATGGGGGGCTGTATGTACAATATGGGGTGATGTGTGTACAATATGGGGGGCTGTGTGTACAATATGGGGGGCTGTATGTACAATATGGGGTGCTGTGTGTACAATATGGGGGGCTGTGTGTACAATATGGGGAGCTGTGTGTACAATATGGGGTGCTGTGTGTACAATATGGGGGGCTGTGTGTACAATATGGGGTGTTGTGTGTACAATATGAGGTGCTGTGTGTACAATATGAGGTGCTGTGTGTACAATATGGGGGGCTGTGTGTACAATATGGGGTGATGTGTGTACAATATGGGGTGATGTGTGTACAATATGGGGGGCTGTATGTACAATATGGGGTGATGTGTGTACAATATGAGGTGCTGTGTGTACAATATGAGGTGCTGTGTGTACAATATGGGGTGCTGTGTGTACAATATGGGGCGCTGTGTGTACAATATGGGGGGCTGTGTGTACAATATGGGGTGCTGTGTGTACAATATGGGGGGCTGTGTGTACAATATGGGGTGTTGTGTGTACAATATGAGGTGCTGTGTGTACAATATGGGGTGCTGTGTGTACAATATGAGGTGCTGTGTGTACAATATGGAGTGCTGTGTGTACAATATGGGGTGCTGTGTGTACAATATGGGGTGCTGTGTGTACAATATGAGGTGCTTTGTGTACAATATGGGGGGCTGTGTGTACAATATGGGGTGATGTGTGTACAATATGGGGTGATGTGTGTACAATATGGGGGGCTGTGTGTACAATATGAGGTGCTGTGTGTACAATATGGGGTGCTGTGTGTACAATATGGGGCGCTGTGTGTACAATATGGGGTGATGTGTGTACAATATGGGGTGCTGTGTGTACAATATGGGGGGCTGTGTGTACAATATGGGGTGTTTTGTGTGCAATATGAGGTGCTGTGTGTACAATATGGGGTGCTGTGTGTACAATATGAGGTGCTGTGTGTACAATATGGGGTGATGTGTGTACAATATGGGGTGCTGTGTGTACAATATGGGGGGCTGTGTGTACAATATGGAGTGCTGTGTGTACAATATGGGGTGCTGTGTGTACAATATGGGGGTGCTGTGTGTACAATATGAGGTGCTGTGTGTACAATATGGGGGTGCTGTGTGTACAATATGGGGTGCTGTGTGTACAATATGGGGTGCTGTGTGTACAATATGAGGTGCTTTGTGTAGAATATGGGGGGCTGTGTGTACAATATGGGGTGATGTGTGTACAATATGAGGTGCTGTGTGTACAATATGGGGGTGCTGTGTGTACAATATGGGGTGATGTGTGTACAATATGAGGTGCTGTGTGTACAATATGGGGTGCTGTGTGTACAATATGGGGTGCCGTGTGTACAATATGAGGTGCTTTGTGTAGAATATGGGGGGCTGTGTGTACAATATGGGGTGATGTGTGTACAATATGGGGTGCTGTGTGTACAATATGGGGTGCTGTGTGTACAATATGGGGGGCTGTGTGTACAATATGGGGTGCTGTGTGTACAATATGGGGTGCTGTGTGTACAATATGGGGGGCTGTGTGTACAATATGAGGGGCTGTGTGTACAATATGAGGTGCTGTGTGTACAATATGGGGTGATGTGTGTACAATATGGGGTGCTGTGTGTACAATATGGGGTGCTGTGTGTACAATATGGAGTGCTGTGTGTACAATATGGGGGGCTGTGTGTACAATATGGGGTGCTGTGTGTACAATATGAGGTGCTGTGTGTACAATATGGGGTGCTGTGTGTACAATATGAGGTGCTGTGTGTACAATATGGGGTGCTGTGTGTACAATATGAGGTGCTGTGTGTACAATATGGGGTGCTGTGTGTACAATATGGAGTGCTGTGTGTACAATATGAGGTGCTGTGTGTACAATATGGGGTGCTGTGTGTACAATATGAGGTGTTGTGTGTACAATATGGGGTGCTGTGTGTACAATATGAGGTGCTGTGTGTACAATATGGGGTGCTGTGTGTACAATATGGAGTGCTGTGTGTACAATATGGGGGGCTGTGTGTACAATATGGGGTGCTGTGTGTACAATATGAGGTGCTGTGTGTACAATATGGAGTGCTGTGTGTACAATATGAGGGGCTGTGTGTACAATATGGGGTGCTGTGTGTACAATATGGGGTGCTGTGTGTACAATATGAGGTGCTGTGTGTACAATATGGGGTGATGTGTGTACAATATGGGGGGCTGTGTGTACAATATGGGGTGCTGTGTGTACAATATGGGGTGCTGTGTGTACAATATGAGGTGCTGTGTGTACAATATGGGGTGATGTGTGTACAATATGGGGGGCTGTGTGTACAATATGGGGTGCTGTGTGTACAATATGGGGTGCTGTGTGTACAATATGGAGTGCTGTGTGTACAATATGGGGGGCTGTGTGTACAATATGGGGGGCTGTGTGTACAATATGAGGGGCTGTGTGTACAATATGAGGTGCTGTGTGTACAATATGGGGTGATGTGTGTACAATATGGGGTGCTGTGTGTACAATATGGGGTGCTGTGTGTACAATATGGAGTGCTGTGTGTACAATATGGGGGGCTGTGTGTACAATATGGGGTGCTGTGTGTATAATATGAGGTGCTGTGTGTACAATATGGGGTGCTGTGTGTACAATATGGGGGGCTGTGTGTACAATATGGGGTGCTGTGTGTACAATATGAGGTGCTGTGTGTACAATATGGAGTGCTGTGTGTACAATATGAGGGGCTGTGTGTACAATATGGGGTGCTGTGTGTACAATATGGGGTGCTGTGTGTACAATATGAGGTGCTGTGTGTACAATATGGGGTGATGTGTGTACAATATGGGGTGCTGTGTGTACAATATGGGGGCTGTGTATACAATATGGGGGGCTGTGTGTACAATATGGGGTGCTGTGTGTACAATATGGGGTGCTGTGTGTACAATATGGGGTGCTGTGTGTACAATATGGAGTGCTGTGTGTACAATATGGGGGGCTGTGTGTACAATATGGGGGGCTGTGTGTACAATATGAGGGGCTGTGTGTACAATATGAGGTGCTGTGTGTACAATATGGGGTGATGTGTGTACAATATGGGGTGCTGTGTGTACAATATGGGGTGCTGTGTGTACAATATGGAGTGCTGTGTGTACAATATGGGGGGCTGTGTGTACAATATGGGGTGCTGTGTGTATAATATGAGGTGCTGTGTGTACAATATGGGGTGCTGTGTGTACAATATGGGGGGCTGTGTGTACAATATGGGGTGCTGTGTGTACAATATGAGGTGCTGTGTGTACAATATGGAGTGCTGTGTGTACAATATGAGGGGCTGTGTGTACAATATGGGGTGCTGTGTGTACAATATGGGGTGCTGTGTGTACAATATGAGGTGCTGTGTGTACAATATGGGGTGATGTGTGTACAATATGGGGGGCTGTGTGTACAATATGGGGTGCTGTGTGTACAATATGGGGTGCTGTGTGTACAATATGAGGTGCTGTGTGTACAATATGAGGTGATGTGTGTACAATATGGGGGCTGTGTGTACAATATGGGGTGCTGTGTGTACAATATGGAGTGCTGTGTGTACAATATGGGGGGCTGTGTGTACAATATGGGGTGCTGTGTGTACAATATGAGGTGCTGTGTGTACAATATGGAGTGCTGTGTGTACAATATGAGGGGCTGTGTGTACAATATGAGGGGCTGTGTGTACAATATGGGGTGCTGTGTGTACAATATGGGGTGCTGTGTGTACAATATGGGGTGCTGTGTGTACAATATGAGGTGCTGTGTGTACAATATGGGGTGATGTGTGTACAATATGGGGGGCTGTGTGTACAATATGGGGTGCTGTGTGTACAATATGGGGTGCTGTGTGTACAATATGGAGTGCTGTGTGTACAATATGGGGGGCTGTGTGTACAATATGGGGGGCTGTGTGTACAATATGAGGGGCTGTGTGTACAATATGAGGTGCTGTGTGTACAATATGGGGTGATGTGTGTACAATATGGGGTGCTGTGTGTACAATATGGGGTGCTGTGTGTACAATATGGAGTGCTGTGTGTACAATATGGGGGGCTGTGTGTACAATATGGGGTGCTGTGTGTATAATATGAGGTGCTGTGTGTACAATATGGGGTGCTGTGTGTACAATATGGGGGGCTGTGTGTACAATATGGGGTGCTGTGTGTACAATATGAGGTGCTGTGTGTACAATATGGAGTGCTGTGTGTACAATATGAGGGGCTGTGTGTACAATATGGGGTGCTGTGTGTACAATATGGGGTGCTGTGTGTACAATATGAGGTGCTGTGTGTACAATATGGGGTGATGTGTGTACAATATGGGGGGCTGTGTGTACAATATGGGGTGCTGTGTGTACAATATGGGGTGCTGTGTGTACAATATGAGGTGCTGTGTGTACAATATGGGGTGATGTGTGTACAATATGGGGGGCTGTGTGTACAATATGGGGTGCTGTGTGTACAATATGGGGTGCTGTGTGTACAATATGGAGTGCTGTGTGTACAATATGGGGGGCTGTGTGTACAATATGGGGGGCTGTGTGTACAATATGAGGGGCTGTGTGTACAATATGAGGTGCTGTGTGTACAATATGGGGTGATGTGTGTACAATATGGGGTGCTGTGTGTACAATATGGGGTGCTGTGTGTATAATATGAGGTGCTGTGTGTACAATATGGGGTGCTGTGTGTACAATATGGGGGGCTGTGTGTACAATATGGGGTGCTGTGTGTACAATATGAGGTGCTGTGTGTACAATATGGGGTGATGTGTGTACAATATGGGGGGCTGTGTGTACAATATGGGGTGCTGTGTGTACAATATGGGGTGCTGTGTGTACAATATGGAGTGCTGTGTGTACAATATGGGGTGCTGTGTGTACAATATGGAGTGCTGTGTGTACAATATGGGGGGCTGTGTGTACAATATGGGGTGCTGTGTGTACAATATGGGGTGCTGTGTGTACAATATGGGGTGCTGTGTGTATAATATGAGGTGCTGTGTGTACAATATGGGGTGCTGTGTGTACAATATGGGGGGCTGTGTGTACAATATGGGGTGCTGTGTGTACAATATGAGGTGCTGTGTGTACAATATGGAGTGCTGTGTGTACAATATGGGGTGCTGTGTGTACAATATGGAGTGCTGTGTGTACAATATGGGGGGCTGTGTGTACAATATGGGGGGCTGTGTGTACAATATGAGGGGCTGTGTGTACAATATGAGGTGCTGTGTGTACAATATGGGGTGATGTGTGTACAATATGGGGTGCTGTGTGTACAATATGGGGTGCTGTGTGTACAATATGGAGTGCTGTGTGTACAATATGGGGGGCTGTGTGTACAATATGGGGTGCTGTGTGTACAATATGAGGTGCTGTGTGTACAATATGGAGTGCTGTGTGTACAATATGGGGTGCTGTGTGTACAATATGGGGGGCTGTGTGTACAATATGGGGTGCTGTGTGTACAATATGGGGGGCTGTGTGTACAATATGGGGTGATGTGTGTACAATATGGGGGGCTGTGTGTACAATATGGGGTGATGTGTGTACAATATGGGGGGCTGTGTGTACAATATGAGGGGCTGTGTGTACAATATGGGGTGCTGTGTGTACAATATGGGGTGCTGTGTGTACAATATGAGGTGCTGTGTGTACAATATGGGGTGATGTGTGTACAATATGGGGTGCTGTGTGTACAATATGGGGTGATGTGTGTACAATATGGGGTGATGTGTGTACAATATGGGGTGCTGTGTGTACAATATGAGGTGCTGTGTGTACAATATGAGGTGCTGTGTGTACAATATGGGGTGATGTGTGTACAATATGAGGTGCTGTGTGTACAATATGAGGTGCTGTGTGTACAATATGGGGTGCTGTGTGTACAATATGGGGTGCTGTGTGTACAATATGGGGTGCTGTGTGTACAATATGAGGTGCTGTGTGTACAATATGGGGTGATGTGTGTACAATATGAGGTGCTGTGTGTACAATATGAGGTGCTGTGTGTACAATATGGGGTGCTGTGTGTACAATATGGGGTGCTGTGTGTACAATATGGGGTGCTGTGTGTACAATATGGGGTGATATGTGTACAATATGGGGTGCTGTGTGTACAATATGGGGTGCCGTGTGTACAATATGGGGGGCTGTGTGTACAATATGGGGTGCTGTGTGTACAATATGGGTGATGTGTGTACAATATGGGGTGCTGTGTGTACAATATGGGGTGCTGTGTGTACAATATGGGGGGCCGTGTGTACAATATGGGGGGCTGTGTGTACAATATGGGGTGCTGTGTGTACAATATGGGGGGCCGTGTGTACAATATGGGGGGCTGTGTGTACAATATGGGGTGATATGTGTACAATATGGGGTGCTGTGTGTACAATATGGGGTGATGTGTGTACAATATGGGGTGATATGTGTACAATATGGGGGGCTGTGTGTGCAGGAAATGAGGAAATTAATGAGGAAAAAAATGAACTTAAATGATTTTATCAAATGGCTGCAATATAACAAAGAGTGAAAAATGTAAGGGGGTCTGAATACTTTCCCTCCCCACTGTATATATGGAGGACGTCTATCACTTGGTTGGTGATTGGAGATGGTTGGACATACATTGACATGTTGATTTCCATCTAATCTTGTGGAAGAAGTGCAGATATCAGTGATTGTGAAGCTATTATGTGTGTACTAAAGACAAACCATTAGAAGGAAGTGGTGGGAATAGTCTCCGATTTCTGATTAGGTAGGAAATTCGTAGCATTGCTTCACACTTGGTTAGAAGTGAGTAACTTGTCGTTGTATAGAGACCTTGGAGGACCTGAAAACGTCTCCTTTAATTATATACAACTCATCAGGACATGACGATCAGTAGGATGTATAATGTATGCATTTCATTGTCTACTGACTGACTGATGACTGGGAGCCCTCGGGGTGGTCTTCATGGAGTACATTCCAGGCTTTGCCCTGTTCCATTGTGGGATAGTGAGAAGAACCTGTTTTACGGGAAGACATTGCCCCAAACTAGGAATTGTCTGCATGACTTTGGGTCCTCTGGGTGATCTATGTGTTTATTAGGTATATACGGGGGGGGGGGGGGGCAATGAAATGCATATATTATACTTCCTACTGTACGTCTTGTTCTTCTGATGAGTTGTATATAATTAAAGGAGATGTTTTCAGATCCTCCAAGGTCTCTATACAACCACAAGTTACTCACTTCTAACCAAGCATGAAGCAATGCTACGAATTTCCTATTTAATTATAAATCTGAGACTATCTGGGTCATTTTTGATCACCCCCCCCAAATCCTTTCGGTGGGTGCTACTATCTTAAATTGGCAGGTTTCCCATTTTTGCTCACTTTATGTTATTCCAAAGTACCCACCTCTGAGATTGGATGTTTCGGACAAAACTGCAACCTTAAAGTGATTGTAACGCCGCATACGCACGGGGTGGACTTTTCGACCAGACCGGTCTGACGGACCGAATCCGGCGGACAATCCGACCGTGTGTGGGCTCCATCGGGACCTGCAGCAGACTTTTTCGGTCAAAAATCTGACAGACTTTAGATTTGGAACGTTTCAAATTTTCTCAGACGGACTCGAGTCCGGTTGAAAAATCCGCCCGTCTGTATGCTAGTCCGACGGACGAAAACCGACACTAGGGCAGCTATTGGCTACTGGAGATCAACTTCCTTATTTTAGTCCGGTGTACGTCATCACGTATGAATCTGTCAGACTTTGGTGTGATCGTGTGTAGGCAAGTCCGTTCATTCAAAAGTCCGTTGAAAGTCTGTCAAAAGTCCGTCGAAAAGTCTGTCCGTGTGTACGCGGCATTAGGGTCATTTTTTTATTTTTTCTAAATAACAAACATATCACACTTACCTCCACTGTGCAGCTGGTTTTGCACAGTGTGGCCCCGAACCGTTAAAGTCTATGGGACACGAACATGAATAATCAAAAGTGCTAATTTTAAAGGCTAATATGCAAGTTATTGTCATAAAAAGTGTTTGGGGACCTGGGTCCTGCCCCAGGGGACATGGATCAATGCAAAAAAAAGTTTTAAAAACGGCCGTTTTTTCAGGAGCAGTGATTTTAATAATGCTTAAAGTCAAACAATAAAAGTGTAATATCCCTTTAAATTTCGTACCTGGGGGGTGTCTATAGTATGCCTGTAAAGGGGCGCATGTTTCATGTGTTTAGAACAGTCTGACAGCAAAATGACATTTCAAAGGAAAAAAAGTCATTTAAAACTACCCGCGGCTATTGCATTGCCGACAATACACATAGAAGTTCATTGATAAAAACGGCATGGGAATTCCCCAAAGGGGAACCCCGAACCAAAATTTAAAAAAAAAAATGACGTGGGAGTCCCCCTAAATTCCATACCAGGCCCTTCAGGTCTGGTATGGATATTAAGGGGAACCCCAGCCAAAATTTAAAAAAAAAAATGACGTGGGGTTCCCCCTAAATTCCATACCAGACCCTTCAGGTCTGGTATGGATTTTAAGGGGAGCCCCGCGCAAAAAAACCCAAAAAAAACGGCGTGGGGTCCCCCCAAAAATCCATACCAGACCCTTATCCGAGCATGCAACCTGGCAGGCCGCAGGAAAAGAGGGGGGGACGAGAGTGCGCCCCCCCTCCTGAACCGTACCAGGCCACATGCCCTCAACATTGGGAGGGTGCTTTGGGGTAGCCCCCAAAACACCTTGTCCCCATGTTGATGAGGACAAGGGCCTCATCCCCACAACCCTGGCCGGTGGTTGTGGGGGTCTGCGGGCGGGGGGCTTATCGGAATCTGGAAGCCACCTTTAACAAGGGGACCTCCAGATCCCAGCCCCCCCCCGTGTGAAATGGTAAGGGGGTACAAAAGTACCCCTACCATTTCACTAAAAAACTGTCAAAAATGTTAAAAATGACAAGAGACAGTTTTTGACAATTCCTTTATTTAAATACTTCTTCTTTCTTCTATCTTCCTTCATCATCTGGTTCTTCTGGTTCTTCTGGCTCTTCTGGTTCTTCCTCCGGCGTTCTCGTCCAGCATCTCCTCCGCGGCGTCTTCTATCTTCTTCTCCTCGGACCGCTCCGCACCCATGGCCCGGTGACCCTGCCCCCCTCTGACGCACGGGACATGACGGGACACAGGGAAGTCCCGTCATGTCCCGTGCGTCAGAGGGGGGCGGGGTCACCGGGTGGCCCCGCCCCCCGTTATTTAAGAACTGTCAGACGAGGAGCGCCGTCACACAGCGGGAGCCTCCCTCCATGCCAGCATGGGTGCGGAGCGGCCCGGAGAAGAAAATGAAGAAGAGAAGAAAAGAAGAAGAGAAGAAGAGAAGAAGATGAAGAAGAAGAGAAGAGCGGGAGCCTCCCCCCATGCCATGGGTGCGGAGTGGCCCGAGGAGAAGAAGATAGAAGACGCCGCGGAGGAGATGCTGGACGAGAACGCCGGAGGAAGAACCAGAAGAGCCAGAAGAACCAGAAGAACCAGAAGATGAAGGAAGATAGAAGAAAGAAGAAGTATTTAAATAAAGGAATTGTCAAAAACTGTCTCTTGTCATTTTTAACATTTTTGACAGTTTTTTAGTGAAATGGTAGGCCCTTACCATTTCACACAGGGGGGGGCCGGGATCTGGGGGTCCCCTTGTTAAAGGGGGCTTCCAGATTCCGATAAGCCCCCCGCCCGCAGACCCCCACAACCACTGGCCAGGGTTGTGGGGATGAGGCCCTTGTCCTCATCAACATGGGGACAAGGTGTTTTGGGGGGCTACCCCAAAGCACCCTCCCAATGTTGAGGGCATGTGGCCTGGTACGGTTCAGGAGGGGGGGGCCGCACTCTCGTCCCCCCCTCTTTTCCTGCGGCCTGCCAGGTTGCGTGCTCGGATAAGGGTCTGGTATGGACTTTTGGGGGGACCCCACGCCGTTTTTTTTTTTTTTGGCGCGGGGGTTCCCCTTAAAATCCATACCAGACCTGAAGGGTCTGGTATGGAATTTAGGGGGAACCCCACGTCATTTTTTTTTTTAAATTTTGGCCGGGGTTCCCCTTAATATCCATATCAGACTTGAAGGGCCTGGTATGGAATTTAGGGGGACTCCCACGTCATTTTTTTTTTAAAATTTTGGTTCGGGGTTCCCCTTTGGGGAATTCCCATGCCGTTTTTATCAATGAACTTCTATGTGTATTGTCGGCAATGCAATAGCCGCGGGTAGATTTAAATGAGTTTTTTCCTTCAAAATGTCATTTTGCTGTCAGACTGTTCTTAACACAGGAAACATGCACCCCTTTACAGGCACACTATAGACACCCCCCAGCTACGAAATTTAAAGGAATATTACACTTTTATTGTTTGACTTTAAGCATTATTAAAATCACTGCTCCTGAAAAAACGGCCGTTTTTAAAACTTTTTTTTGCATTGATCCATGTCCTCTGGGGCAGGACCCGGGTCCCCAAACACTTTTTATGACAATAACTTGCATATTAGCCTTTAAAATTAGCACTTTTGATTTCTCCTATAGACTTTTAAAGGGTGTTCCGCGGCATTCGAATTTGCCACGAACACCCCAAATTGTTCGCTGTTCGGCGAACTTGCGAACAGCCAATGTTCGAGTCGAACATGAGTTCGACTCGAACTCGAAGCTCATCCCTAGTCCCCGCTGACTGAATGATGGGGTTCAGGCAAGTAAAACGGGGGGCTGCATAGGATGCATAGGATGCATTAAGGTGAAAAAACACAAACCTTTACAACCCCTTTAAGTGATTGTCTATACAGGAACAAAAGTAAGTTCATTCTCCTCAATGACATTGATGAAATTATTCTTCCAGTCAAGGGCTGGGACTGGTCATCACTGATGGAGAGGCTCCAGAATAAACACCCAGATACAAGTGTCTTCCGCATTGAGAATCACATCTTCCCGAATTCAGTCAAAATCTCTGGATTTGACTTGTGGTCTCATGTTCCCGGGGTCAATATTCTCCATCATTCTGTCCGGGAACCTATGGACTGGAAACTCTTCAATGGCTGCAAATTGATTGTGAATCCCCGAGATGTATTTCAGACCTCCATCCACTCAGCTCTGAAACAAAGAGGACACTGGAAGAATATAGAATCAGATATGGTCCTCACCTTTCACTGTACACATAAATATAGAAGGGACATCACCGCAGAAGACTTCATTCTAGATGATGTACTGAGGAGACACAACATGTCCTTAGTGCCCAATGTAGATAAGATCATTCAGAGACTTTTCCCCCAGCAATAGAACCTCCCTGTATATCCTGTAATGTAGAGTGAAGACTGGAATTCTGTATGTTCACGATTTAAAAACTCAAATTTATCAATTCGTTTACTTATTAATAAAGACTGCTTGGAACGTGGGTGCTCAACCTATGGTCCTCCAGCTGATGCAGAACTACAAGTCGTATCATGCCTCTGCCTTTGGGAGTCATGCTTGTAACTATCAGCCTTGCAATTCCTTATAGGACTTGTAGTTCCGCAACAGCTGGAGGTCCACAGGTTGAGCACCCATGGCTTAGAATAGCCTTGTTCTCGGGGCTGTTTTTCAGCTGGAACTCGGTGGAGCTAAGTTCCACCACCTTTGTCTGAGGCTCTCTGCTCCCCACTCACCACTATCACTTCTAAACACAGAAGTTCAGCCTCCATGTGACAGCTTGTCTCCCAACAGCTCCCACAGATCTGATCTCCTGAGAGGCTCCCACTGAGTGCAGGATGGGGACAAGGGAGATACAGGTTCCTGAGGTGCAGTGCGGATGCCGACACCCTCACTGGAAATCTGCTCTGGTGGAACCACCTAAAGTGTGCTGGGAGGTACTAAAGTCGGCTGGGTGGGTTCCACCACATCCCAAAGGTGCTCTATTGGATTGAGATCTGGTGAGCGTGGAGGTCATTGGAGTACAGTGACCTCATTGTCCAGTGGTGAGATGATTGGAGCTTTGTGACATGGAGCATTATCCTGCTGGAAGGAGCCATCAGAAGATGGGGACACTGTAGTCTAGGGATGAGCCGAACACCCCCCGGTTAGGTTCGCACCAGAACATGCGAACAGGCAAAAAATTCATTTGAACACGCGAACACCATTAAAGTCTATGGGACACGAACATGAATAATCAAAAGTGCTAATTTTAAAGGCTTATATGCAAGTTATTGTCATAAAAAGGGTTTGGGGATCCGGGTCCTGCCCCAGGGGACATGGATCAATGCAAAAAAAAGTTTTAAAAACGGACGTTTTTTCGGGAGCAGTGATTTTAATAATGCTTAAAGTCAAACAATAAAAGTGTAATATCCCTTTAAATTTCGTACCTGGGGGGTGTCTATAGTATGCCTGTAAAGGGGCGCATGTTTCCTGTGTTTAGAACAGTCTGACAGCAAAATGACATTTCAAAGGAAAAAAAGTCATTTAAAACTACTCGCGGCTATTAATGAATTGCCGGTCCGACAATACACATAAAAGTTCATTGATAAAAACGGCATAGGAATTCCCCCACAGGGGAACCCCGGACCAAAATTAAAAAAAAAAAAATGACGTGGGGGGTCCCCCTAAATTTCATACCAGGCCCTTCAGGTCTGGTATGGATATTAAGGGGAACCCCGGTCATAATTTAAAAAAAAAAATGGCATGGGGGTCCCCCAAAAATCCATACCAGACCCTTATCCGAGCACGCAACCAGGCAGGCCGCATGAAAAGAGGGGGGACCATAGAGCGCCCCCCCGAACCGTACCAGGCCTTCTAGTTCTTCCTCCGGTGTTCTCGTCCGGCATCAACGTAAATGCATTAAGTTGCTGCCAGGTGATTGGCTGATTGGCAGTTTGTGTTACCAGGCAATAAAGTGGCCGGTGGATGTATATTCTATAGTCTCCTGTTAGAATTTCTATGAAGAAAAAAAAATAATTAAAAAAAAAATAATAATAATTATATTTTCATAATTTTCCTGGTTTGAACCATGGAAAAGTTTAAAGCAAATAAGCCCCAAGAGAGCAAACGATTATTATTTGGACGCACATGATCCACTGTAATATTGTAATCATACAGAATGATAATAGGTACTTATTGTGGTTATATATGATATTATGTGAATACTTACATTGTCAATACAGAGCCTAGAAAAAGTATTCATACCCCTTGATATTCCCCACATTTTGTTACAACCAAAAAACGTAAATGTATTTTATTGGGATTTTATGTGATAGACCAACACAAAGTGTCACATAATTGTGAAGTGGAAGGAAAATGATAAATGATACAAATAAATATGTGAAAAGTGTGGGGGGAGGGGCATTTGTATGGCGCCCCCCGGAGTCAATACTTTGTAGAACCCCCTTTCTCTACAAGTCTTTTTGGGGATGTCTCTACCAGCTTTGCACATCTAGAGAGGACATTTCTGCCCATTCTTCTTTGTAAAATATCTCAAGCTCTGTCAGATTGGATGGAGAGCGTCTGTGAACAGCAATTTTCAAGTCTTGCCACAGATTCTCAATGTGATTTAGGTCTGGACTGTGACTGGGCCATTCTAACACATGAATATGCTTTGATCTAAACCATTCCATTGTAGCTCTGGCTGGATGTTTCGGGTCGTTGTCCTGCTGGAAGGTGAACCTCCGCCCCAGTCTCAAGTCTTTTTCAAATCTCGTCCAACATCAGTGCCTGACCTCACAAATGGAAGAATGGTCAAACATTCCCATAGACACCCTCCTAAACCTTGTGGACAGCCTTCCCAGAAGAGGTGAAGCTGTTATAGCTGCAAAGGGCGGAGTATAAGGCCCAGTACCAGCGCTGCCGCCAGCGATAGGCCCCAGGAACAAAGGCCCAGTACCAGCGCTGCCGCCAGCTATAGGCCCCAGGAACAAATGCCCAGTACCAGCGCTGCCGCCAGCAATATGCCCCAGGAACAAATGCCCAGTACCAGTGCTGCCACATCACACCTGAGTACCAGCACAGGAAATTCAACTCCCCCAACTACTGGAGTGTCACGTCTCCCAAGAGCCAGGGCCACTACATACATGCCAGATGGTCTTGCCAACCCAACATGGCTGCCTTCCAACTCAGGATCACCAATTATTCCCCCTTTCACAGCACAGCCAGGTGTGCAGGCCAACACCCAAAATTTCAGAGATCGATTGCTTTCACCTGTTTTTGCCCGAGTCTTTGCTGCAATTCATTGTGGACCAGACGAATTTGTATGCCCTGCAGTATATTGCCAACAACCCCCAATCATCCTATGCCCGTCCGTTTGAGTGGAGAGATCCGAATTTGGAGGAGTTCAAATTGTTTTTGGGCCTCACCCTAAACATGGGGCTTACAAAAAAATGAAGGACATGCCTATTGGTCCACCAACCCCATCCACCATATGCCCATGTATTCTGCCGCAATGCCCAGGTCCTGATATGAGACGATTATGAGATTCTTTCATTTTAACGACAACACCCAGTGCCCTCCCCGCAATCATCTAAATTCCGATAAGTTATACAAGATTCGCCCAACGATTTGCAGAACTCTATGTCCCCGAGAAGAATATATGTGTGGATGAGTCCCTGGTACCATTTTCAGGCCGGCTAGGAATAAAACAATATATTCCTAGCAAAAAGGCTAAATACGGAGTAAAATTTTACAAGCTCTGCGAGAGAGCCACGGGATATCTGTATGCGTTCCGCATATATGAAGGAAGAGATTCCCAGCTCCAGCCCCCTGAGTGCCCGGCCTACATGGGCACAACTGGAAAAATCGTATGGGACCTGGCTTTCCCACTTCTGAAAAAAGGCTATCATATATACCTGGACAACTTCTATACCAGCCTGCCCCTTTTCAGACACCTATATATCGTAAAAACCCTGGCCTGCGGAACCTCAAGAAAAAATAGGAAGGGCTTCCTACAATCCATAGTAAACAAAAAGTTGCAAAGAGGGGAAAGAGCAACACTGAGATGCAATGAAGTTCTGGCCTTGAGGTGGAAGGATAACAGGAACGTGCACATGATGTCCACCATTCACAATGATACTACAGTTGTAGTTCAGCGAAGACAACGTCCCATTGAAAAACCGGCATGTGTCCAAGATTATAATCTCTACATGGGGGGTGGATTTCAATGATCAAATGATTCAGCCCTATTTGTCAATAAGGAGGTCCCGATTCTGGTACAAGAAGGTAGCAATTTATCTCATCCATTTGGCCGTTTATAATTCCTACATAGTCTACACAAAATCCACAGAAAGCCCCGCCCCCTTCCTAAAATTCATAGAAGTAGTCACGTCCCTCATCTATCAACAAAGACCCCCCCAGAAGACCTTTGCTCTGATGCTGTTTGCCGACTTCATGAGCGCCACTTCCCCTTCAGCATTCCACCATCGGAAGCAGGCCGAAGATGGCAAAAAAAGATGTCGCATGTGCAGCAGAAGAGGGTTTCGAAAAGATACCAGCTTCCATTGTCCCCAGTGTCCCTCCCAACCTGGCCTTTGCATTGGTGAATGCTTCAAACTTTATCATACATCCCTAAAATATTAGCCCATATTTTCCCCATTTTCATCATCTGTGCTGACCATTTTCCATGCTTCCCCAAATAACCATGCCACTGCCTTCCACGTGAACTGACACTGGCCTGTTTTTTGAATATGCCTCTGCCTACCGTTTGGACTGCTTCCACGTGACCTGACCCTGGCCTGCTTTTTGACTATGCCTCTGCCTACCGTTTGGACTGCTTCCAGGTGAACTGACCCTGGCCTGCTTTTTGACTATGCCTCTGCCTACCGTTTGGACTGCTTCCAGGTGAACTGACCCTGGCCTGCTTTTTGACTATGCCTCTGCCTACCGTTTGGACTGCTTCCACGTGAACTGACCCTGGCCTGTTTTGTGACTATGCCTCTGCCTACCGTTTGGACTGCTTCCACGTGAACTGACCCTGGCCTGTTTTGTGACTATGCCTCTGCTTACCATTAGTACTGCTTCCACGTGAACTGACCCTGGCCTGTTTTGTGACTATGCCTCTGCCTACCGTTTGGACTGCTTCCACGTGAACTGACCCTGGCCTGTTTTGTGATTATGCCTCTGCCTACCGTTTGGACTTCTTCCACGTGAACTGACCCTGGCCTGTTTTGTGACTATGCCTCTGCCTACCGTTTGGACTGCTTCCAGGTGAACTGACCCTGGCCTGTTTTGTGGACTATGCTTTTGCCTACCGCTTGGACTGATCTGTTGCCCTGCTACTGTAGTACACAGGGGTCTCACATATGTGAGGGGCTCCAGAATAGTTTTTCTGGATGGAGAAAACTATTTTTTTTTGTTTTCTCCGGGTTGTATCATTTCCGGATTAGGGTCTGGAGTCCGGAGGCTTCATAGAGATTTGGGTGGGTCGAAGCCTCTACCCCTGTGCACAGGTCTTACATGATTGCAGCCCTCAGCCTGCTGCTGACTTACTGCCATCATGCCTTTGCCTGCCGCATGAACGGACCACACTGCTACCTGGACTATGCAAATAATTAGCTGTAGCAAGAGGCAGTATGTTTATGAAGGGCTGGAGAGCGGTACAATAATGAGTGCAGGTAACGGTGTACCAGGGCCAATATTATGTCTCTGTCTGGACAATTTCTATGGACAAATGCTTTGGCTGTGCTGACAATATCCTTGTGCTGACTATAGACAATATTCCTGCCTGCTGCCTGGATAATTACTATTGCTGTCGCTAAGCACATCCCTGACTGCTGCCTGGACCAATGCTCTCTTCAGGTTTTTTTTTTTTTTTACCCTTTCCGCAATAGAATTAATTTTAGATTGTAATTCTTGGTATGTACATGCTGTGTGTTAGAAATATGAAGGGCCTTCAAAAATGATAGGTTGCCAGGAAATTATCTATGTAATGTATGCTCCTAGAACGCCTGAAGGTACTACTTCAATTTTGGGCCTCTGTATGTGGCCAGGCTGTGTAAAAGTCTCACACATGTAGTATCGCCATACTCAGGAGGAGTAGCAGAATGTATTTTGGGGTGTCATTTTTGCTATGTGTTAGAAATATCTTATAAATGGACAAGTTTGTGTAAGAAAAAAAATGCGTTTTTATTTTTTTTCCACATTTTCCAAAAACTTCTGGAAAAAAAATAACCATTCAAAAGACTCATCATGCCTCATGGATTATACGTTGGGGTGTTTTCTTTCCAAAATGGGGTCATTTTGCGGGCAATTCCATTGTCCTGGTGCTCCGGGGCCTTCAAAAGTGTAATAGGTGGTTGAGAAATGAGATGTGCAATTTATGCTCCTAGAATGCCTGAAGGTGCTACTTCAATGTTGGTCCTCTGTATGTGGCCAGGCTGTGTAAAAGTCCCACACATGTGGTATCCCCATACTCAGGAGGAGTAGAAGAATGTATTTTTGGGTGTAATTTGTAGTATGCATATGCTCTGTGAGAGAAATAACCAGTTAATATGACAATTTTGTAAAAAAAAAAAAAAAAATCTTCCTTTTGCAAAGGATTGTGGGAAAAAATTAAAACTTAAAAAAACTCACCATGTTACTTAATTAATACCTTGGAATGTCTACTTTCTAAAAAGGGGTCATTTGGGGGGTATTTGTACTTCCCTGACTTGTTAGTACCTCAAGAAATGAGATTCACCTGATGTACTGAAGGCCTGATCAGATGTTTACAATTTTCAGGGATTGGCACCATAGTTTGTAGACTCTATAACTTTCACAAAGACCAAATAATATACACTAATTTGGGTTATTTTTACCAAAGATATATAGCAGTATAAATTCTGGCCAAAATTTATGAAGAAAGATTACTAATTTGCTAAATTTTATGACAAAAACAAAGAAAAAGGCAATTTTTCACAAAATGTACAGTCTTTTTTTATTTATAGCACAAAAAATAAAAACCCCATTAGTGATTAAATACCACCAAAAGAAAGCTCTATTTATGTGAAAAAAAGGACACAAATTTCATTTGGGTACAGTGTTGCATGACTGAGTAATTGTCATTCAAAGTGTGATAGCACCGAAAGCTGAAAATTGGTCTGGGCAGGAAGGGGGTTTAAGTGTCCTGTATTGAGGTGGTTAAAAAGAAAGAACGCACCAGTGAGCTCAGCAACACCAAAAGACCTTGAAGACCACGGAAAACAACTGTGGTAGTTGACCGAAGAATTCTTTCCCTGGTGAAGAAAACACCCTTCACAACAGTTGGCCAGATCAAGAACACTCTCCAGGAGGTAGGTGTATGTGTGTCAAAGTCAACAATCAAGAGAAGACTTCACCAGAGTGAATACAGAGGGTTCACCACAAGATGTAAACCATTGGTGAGCCTCAAAAACAGGAAGGCCAGATTAGAGTTTGCCAAACAACATCTAAAAAGCCTTCACAGTAGTGGAACAACATCCTATGGACAGATGAGACCAAGATCAACTTGTACCAGAGTGATGGGAAGAGAAGAGTATGGAGAAGGAAAGGAACTGCTCATGATCCAAAGCATACCATCTCATGAGTGAAGCGTGGTGGTAGTGTCATGGCGTGGGCATGTATGGCTGAATTGGACCTGGTTCTCTTGTATTTATTGATGATGTGACTGCTGACAAAAGCAGCAGGATGAATTCTGAAGTGTTTCGGACAATATTATCTGCTCATATTCAGCAAAATGCTTCAGAACCCATTGGACGGCACTTCACAGTGCAGATGGACAATGACCCGAAGCATACTGCGAAAGCAACCAAAGAGTTTTTTAAGGGAAAGAAGTGGAATGTTATGCAATGGCCAAGTCAATCACCTGAAATGAATCCGATTGAACATGCATTTCACGTGCTGAAGACAAAACAGAATGGAAAATGCCCCAAGAACAAGCAGGAACTGAAGACAGTTGCAGTAGAGGCCTGGCAGAGCATCACCAGGGATGAAACCCAGCGTCTGGTGATGTCTATGCGTTCCAGACTTCAGGCTGTAATTGGCTGCAAAGGATTTGCAACCAAGTATCCAAAAATGAAAGTTTGATGGATGATTGTTAATCTGTCCCATTACTTTTGGTCCCTTAAAAAGTGGGAGGCACATATACAAACTGTCGTAATTCCTACACCGTTCACCTGATTTGGATGTAAATACTCTCAAATTAAAGATGAAAGTCTGCAGTTAAAGCACATCTTGTTCATTTCATTTCAAATCCATTGTGGTGTATAGAGCCAAAAAGATTAGAATTGTGTCGATGTCCCAATATTTATGGACCTGACTGTACGTGAGAGATAAAGGTGAACAAACACTAATGCCGCGTAAACGCGATCGGAAATGCCACTAGCAAAACTCAGATGGGAGCCTTTTGTCAGAAAATGCGATGTGTACGCTCCATCGGTCTTTTGCTGGTGGAATTCCAGCCAGCAAAAGATTGGGAGCAGGTTCTCTATTTTTAGGTCAGGAAATGTTCCTATCCGAAAATGCGATCGTCTGTATGCAGTAAAAAATCACGCATGCTTGGAAACAATTTGACGCATGCTCGGAAGCATTGAACTTAATTTTCTCGGCTCGTTGTAGTGTTGTACGTCACCGCGTTCTTGACGGTCGAAAGTTCACAGAACTTTTGTGTGATAAGGTGTATGCAAGGCAAGCTTGAACGGAATTCCATTGGAAAAACCATCAAAGTTTTTTCTGATGGAATTTCTGATCGTGTGTATGGGGCATTACAGCAAGGTTCAACAACACGTTGGATAAACAGATTGAAATATGGAACTTCCTCCCAGGTGAGCGCTTCTTTATGTCAGTCCCTTCTTATTTTTCCCTAACAACCTTTTCCCTACTGGTTCTCCCCTAGTTGCACCCACTCTTTACTTGGTTCTCCCCCAGTTACACTGACCCTTCACTTGGTTCTCCCCCAGTTGCACCCACTCTTCGCTTGGTTCTCTCCCAGTTGCACTCACCCTTCACTTGGTTCTCCCCCAGTTGCACTCACCCTTCGCTTGGTTCTCCCCCAGTTGCACTCACCCTTTGCTTGGTTCTACCCCAGTTGCACCCACTCTTCGCTTGGTTCTCCCCCAGTTACACCCACCCTTCGCTTGGTTCTCCCCCAGTTGCACCCACCCTTCGCTTGGTTCTCCCCCAGTTGCACCCACCCTTCGCTTGGTTCTCCCCCAGTTGCACCCACTCTTCGCATGGTTCTCCCCCAGTTGCTCTCACACTTCGCTTGGTTCTCCCCCAGTTGCTCTCACCCTTCGCTTGGTTCTCCCCCAGTTGCACTCACCCTTCGCTTGGTTCTCCACCAGTTGCACTCACTCTTCGCTTGGTTCTCCCCCAGTTGCACCCACTCTTCGCTTGGTTCTCCCCCAGTTGCACCCACTCTTCGCTTGGTTCTCCCCCAGTTGCACTCACTCTTTGCTTGGTTCTCCCCCAGTTGCACTCACTCTTCGCTTGGTTCTCCCTCAGTTGCACTGACCCTTCACTTGGTTCTCCCCCAGTTGCACTCACTCTTTGCTTGGTTCTCCCCAAGTTACACCCACTCTTCGCTTGGTTCTCCCCAAGTTGCTCCCACTCTTCGCTTGGTTCTCCCCCAGTTGCGCTCACCCTTCGCTTGGTTCTCCCCCAGTTGCACTCACCCTTCGCTTGGTTCTCCCCCAGTTGCACCCACTCTTTGCTTGGTTCTCCCCCAGTTGCACTCACTCTTCGCTTGGTTCTCCCCCAGTTACACTGACCCTTCACTTGGTTCTCCCCAAGTTGCATTCACTTTTAGCTTGGTTCTCCCAGTTACATACAGTATCTCACAAAAGTAAATATTTTCTTCTCTCTTTTCATGTGACAACACTGAAGAAATGACACTTGTCTACAATGTAAAGTAGTGAGTGTACAGCTTGTATAACAGTGTAAATTTGCTGTCCCCTCAAAATAACTCAACACACAGCCAGTAATGTCTAAACCGCTGGCAACAAAAGTCAGTACACCCATAAGTGAAAATCTCCAAATTGGGCCCAATTAGCCATTTTCCCTCCCCCGGTGTCATGTGACTCGTTAGTGTTACAAGGTCTCAGGTGTGAATGGGGAGCAGGTGTGTTAAATTTGGTGTTATCGCTCTCACTCTCTCATACTGGTCACTGGAAGTTCAACATGGCACCTCATGGCAAAGAACTCTCTGAGGATCTGAAGAAAAGAATTGTTGCTCTACATAAAGTTGGCCTAGGCTATAAGAAGATTGCCAAGACCCTGAAACTGAGCTGCAGCACGGTGGCCAAGACCATACAGCGGTATAACAGGACAGGTTCCACTCAGAACAGGCCTCGCCATGGTCCACCAAAGAAGTTGAGGTCACGTGATCAGCGTCATATCCAGAGGTTGTCTTTGGGAAATAGATGTATGAGTGCTGCCAGCATTGCTGCAGAGGTTGTAGGGGTGGGGGGTCAGCCTGTCAGTGCTCAGACCATACGCCGCACACTGCATCAAATTGGTCTGCATGGCTGTCATCCCAGAAGGAAGCCTCTTCTAAAGATGATGTACAAGAAAGACCGCAAACAGTTTGCTGAAGACAAGCAGACTAAGGAGATGGATTACTGGAACCATGTCCTGTGGTCTGATGAGACCAAGATAAACGTATTTGGTTCAGATGGTGACAAGCGTGTGTGGGGGCAACCAGGTGAGGAGGACAAAGACAAGTGTGTCTTGTCTACAGTCAAGCATGGTGGTGGGAGTGTCATGGTTTGGGGCTGCATGAGTGCTGCCGGCACTGGGGGGCTACAGATCATTGAGGGAACCATGAATGCCAACATGTACTGTTACATAGTTACATAGTTACCTAGTTAGTCAGGTTGAAAAAAGACACAAGTCTATCCAGTTCAACCATAAAAAAAAAAAATCGTACAATCCAATATACCCAATACTATACCCACAGTTGATCTAGAGGAAGGCATACTGTGACATACTGAAGCAGAGCATGATCCCATCCATTAAGAGACTGGACCGCAGGGCAGTATTCCAACATGATCACCACTCCAAACACACCTCCAAGACCACCACTGCCTTGCTAAAGAAGCTGAGGGTAAAGGTGATGGACTGGCCAAGCATGTCTCCAGACCTAAACCCTATTGATCATCTGTGGGGCATCCTCAAACGGAAGGTGGAGGAGCGCAAGGTCTCTAACATCCACCAGCTCTGTGATGTCATCATGGAGGAGGGGAAGAGGACTCCAGTGACAACCTGTGAAGCTCTGGTGATCTCCATGTCCAAGAGGGTTAAGGCAGTGCTGGAAAATAATGGTGGCCACACAAAATATTGACACTTTGGGCTCAATTTGGAGATTTTCACTTAGGGGTGTACTGACTTTTGTTGCCAGCGGTTTAGACATTAATAAGCCCTACCCTGCTTCCCCGAAAATAAGCCCTACCCTGAAAATAAGACCTACAAGGACTTTAACTAGGGCTTATTTGGGGGGGTGGGGCTTATATTGCAGCCATCACCGACAATCACGCTAGGTCTTATTTTCGGGGGAACAGGGTAGCTGTAGGAATCTACGGTTAGGCCATGTAAATTGTATAAGAAAATATGCTGTGTTGGTATTGTGTACAGTGATATTGATGTTATTCCTGTTTCAAGTTATTTCCTTTTCCCCATTGCATCTGATGTAATGAGATGCTCTTTCCTCCCTAAACTTAAGGAGGTATTCTAAATTCATTCCCCACAACTGAGGACAGGAGGGGGGGACCAGGACACACGCAGGGAAGGAGGGGGGGACCAGGACACACGCGGGGAAGGACAGGGGGACCAGGACACATGCAGGGAAGGAGGGGGGGACCAGGACACACGCAGGGAAGGAGAGGGGGACCAGGACACACGCGGGGAAGGAGAGGGGGACCAGGACACACGCGGGGAAGGCGGGGGGGACCAGGACACACGCGGGGAAGGAGGGGGGAACCAGGACACACGCGGGGAAGGAGAGGGGGACCAGGACACACGCGGGGAAGGCGGGGGGGACCAGGACACACGCGGGGAAGGAGGGGGGGACCAGGACACACGCGGGGAAGGAGAGGGGGACCAGGACACACGCAGGGAAGGAGGGGGGGAGCAGGACAGACGCGGGGAAGGAGAGGGGGACCAGGACACACGCGGGGAAGGAGGGGGGGACCAGGACACACGCAGGGAAGGAGGGGGGGACCAGGACACACGCGGGGAAGGAGAGGGGGACCAGGACACACGCGGGAAAGGAGGGGGGGACCAGGACACACGCAGGGAAGGAGAGGGGGACCAGGACACACGCGGGGAAGGAGAGGGGGACCAGGACACATGGGGGGAAGGAGGGGGGGACCAGGACACAGGTGGGGAAGGAGAGGGGGACCAGGACACACGCGGGGAAGGAGGGGGGGACCAGGACACATGCGGGGAAGGAGGGGGGGACCAGGACACAGGTGGGGAAGGAGAGGGGAACCAGGACACACGCGGGGAAGGAGGGGGGGACCAGGACACAGGCGGGGAAGGAGAGGGGGACCAGGACACAGGCGGGGAAGGAGAGGGGGACCAGGACACACGCGGGGAAGGAGGGGGGACCAGGACACACGCGGGGAAGGAGAGGGGGACCAGGACACACGCGGGGAAGGAGGGGGGGACCAGGACACACGCAGGGAAGGAGGGGGGGACCAGGACACATGCGGGGAAGGAGGGGGGGACCAGGACACACGCGGGGAAGGAGAGGGGGACCAGGACACATGCGGGGAAGGAGGGGGGGACGGGACACACGCGGGGAAGGAGAGGGGGACCAGGACACACGCGGGGAAGGAGGGGGGGACCAGGACACACGCGGGGAAGGAGGTGGGGGACCAGGACACACCCGGGAAAGGTGGGGGGGACCAGGACACACGCGGGGAAGGAGGGGGGGACCAGGACACACGCAGGGAAGGAGGGGGGGACCAGGACACATGCGGGGAAGGAGGGGGGGACCAGGACACACGCAGGGAAGGAGGGGGGGACCAGGACACACGCAGGGAAGGAGGGGGGGACCAGGACACATGTGGGGAAGGAAGGGGGACCAGGACACACGCGGGGAAGGAGAGGGGGACAAGGACACACGCGGGGAAGGAGGGGGGGACCAGGACACATGCGGGGAAGGAGGGGGGGACCAGAACACACGCGGGGAAGGAGGGGGGGACCAGGACACATGCGGGAAAGGTGGGGGGGACCAGGACACACGCGGGGAAGGAGGGGGGACCAGGACACACGCGCGGAAGGAGGGGGGGACCAGGACACACGCGGGGAAGGAGGGGGGGACCAGGACACACGCGGGAAAGGTGGGGGGGACCAGGACACATGCGGGGAAGGAGGGGGGGACCAGGACACACGCAGGGAAGGAGGGGGGGACCAGGACACATGCGGGGAAGGAGGGGGGGACCAGGACACACGCGGGGAAGGAGGGAGGGACCAGGACACATGTGGGGAAGGAAGGGGGACCAGGACACACGCGGGGAAGGAGGGGGGACCAGGACACACGCGGGGAAGGAGGGGGGGACCAGGACACACGCGGGGAAGGAGAGGGGGACCAGGACACACGCGGGAAAGGTGGGGGGGACCAGGACACACGCGGGGAAGGAGGGGGGACCAGGACACACGCGCGGAAGGAGGGGGGGACCAGGACACATGCGGGGAAGGAGGGGGGGACCAGGACACACGCGGGAAAGATGGGGGGGACCAGGACACACGCGGGGAAGGAGGGGGGGACCAGGACACACGCGGGGAAGGAGGGGGGGACCAGGACACACGCGGGAAAGGTGGGGGGGACCAGGACACACGCGGGGAAGGAGGGGGGGACCAGGACACACGCGGGGAAGGAGTTGGTGACACCGCACAGCATGTAGTCGCTGGTGTCACTGGACACCCCTGTGGGGAAGGGAGCGTGCCAGACTGGAGAGAAGGGATGGAGAAACCATTACGGAAGAAGTAGCAACTAAGTGGAAGACAACTGGGCGATCGATCGTTTGTGAGTGGAACATGGACTGTCGATCAAGTGGTTGAAAGCTCAGGGGAAGGGTACTACCAGAGGCTGAGGGATGTTGGTATGTAAGTCAGTGAGACAGGTGGAGATGGCCTGTGACTTTGGGTTCAACAATGCCCCCGGGATTCCAATCAGTCAGGCGGGAGGAATTATTCAGAGGAATCTCTTCCTTAGCTCAACTTGGAAGTACCAAACAGACGGGAAGTAGTGGTCAAAAGGCGGCGGTAAAGCTCCGAGCACAAATAGAGATACAGACTGTTCTAAAAAGTTCTGCAGGTGAAGAAGTTATTCAGAGTGACTCTTTACCATATATTCTCTAGTAAATCTACTGTCTTCCCACTGAAGAAGTCATTCATAGTGACTTCCCATAGTCCGCATTGTTCTAAGTCTTTTGCATGAGGAGGCAAAGGAAAGATTATAAAGGAAAAAATCCTTCTCCTATCCCAGTTCATGTTATACCGATAAAAGCAAGAGAAAATTACAATATGGACTGTTTTTTATTTCTATGGGCTGCGATGGGCTAGATGGCAAATGTGAATTATGGATAGAACACACAAATTGCAGCTCCTTCGGGGGTAGTGCGCTACATCTATATAGTTACATAGTAGGTAAAGGTTGAATAAAGACAATAGTCCATCCAGTTTAACCTGTGTAGGTGCACAAGTGTCATTGTCCAGGGGCGTTGCTAGGTGGCAAGGTCACACATCTCTTATCGGCACATCTTTGTCTAACAAGTTTTAATTAGAAACAAGCTGGCCTCCAGCTATGACAGAGCTACATGAGAGATAATGGTGAACAAACACCAACAGCAAAGTTCAACAATACGTTGGATAAACAGATTGAAATATGGAACTTCCTCCCAGGTGAGCCCTTCTTCATGTCAGACCCCACTTATTTTCCCTAACAACCCTTTCCCTACTGGTTCTCCCCCAGGTACACTGACCCTTCGCTTGGTTCTCCCCCAGTTACACTGACCCTTCACTTGGTTCTCCCCCAGTTACACTGACCCTTCACTTGGTTCTCCCCCAGTTACACTGACCCTTCACTTGGTTCTCCCCCAGGTACACTGACCCTTCACTTGGTTCTCCCCCAGTTACACTGACCCTTCACTTGGTTCTCCCCCAGGTACACTGACCCTTCGCTTGGTTCTCCCCCAGTTGCATTCACTCTTCACTTGGTTCTCCCCCAGGTACACTGACCCTTCACTTGGTTCTCCCCCAGTTGCATTCACTCTTCACTTGGTTCTCCCCCAGGTACACTGACCCTTCACTTGGTTCTCCCCCAGGTACACTGACCCTTCACTTGGTTCTCCCCCAGTTGCATTCACTCTTCACTTGGTTCTCCCCCAGGTACACTGACCCTTCACTTGGTTCTGCCCCAGTTGCATTCACTCTTCGCTTGGTTCTCCCCCAGGTACACTGACCCTTCGCTTGGTTCTCCCCCAGTTGCATTCACTCTTCGCTTGGTTCTCCCCCAGGTACACTGACCCTTCGCTTGGTTCTCCCCCAGGTACACTGACCCTTCGCTTGGTTCTCCCCCAGTTACACATATAGTTACATAGTAGGTAAGGTTCAATAAAGACAATAGTCCATCCAGTTTAACCTGTGTAGGTGCACAAGTGTCAGTGTCCAGGGGCGTTGCTAGGTGGGAAATAGACCAGGGGCTTCAGCCTGAAGTCTGACCCTGGCACTGGGGGGGTATTGTGTGGCGGGGGGGTAAGCTCATTTGCTGGTTGCTGCCTGGTTTATCAGTGCCCATCAATGCTGACCACTAAACTTACCTACCTGACACACACTGACCGACCTGACACACACTGACCTACCTGACACGCACTGACCTACCTGACACACACTGACCTACCTGACACGCACTGACCTTCCTGACCCACACTGACCTACCTGATCCACACTGACCTACCTGACCTTCCTGACACACACTGACCTACCTGAACCACACTGACCTACCTGACATACACTGACCTACCTGACAAACACTGACCTACCTGACATGCACTGACCTATCTGAGATACACTGACCTACCTGACACACACTGACCTACCTGACCTTCCTGACACACACTGACCTACCTGACCCACACTGACCTACCTGACCTTCCTGACCCACACTTACCTTCCTGACACACACTGACCTACCTGAACCACACTGACCTTCCTGACACACACTGACCTACCTGACACGCACACTCACCTACCTGACCCAGACGGACAGGCATTGAAATGCACTGACACACACTGACCTACCTGACCCACACTGACTTACCTGACCCACACTGACCTATCTGACACACACTGACCTACCTGACATGCACTGACGTACCTGACCCAGACAGACACGCATTGAAATGCACCGACACACACTGACCTACCTGACCCACACTGACTTACCTGACCCACACTGACCTACTTGACACACACTGACCTACCTGACCCACACTGACTTACCTGACCCACACTGACCTACTTGACACACACTGACCTACCTGACCCACACTGACCTACCTGACACAACTGACCTATCTGACATACACTGACCTACTTGACCCACACTGGCCTTCCTGACACACACTGACCTACGTGACCCACACTGACCTACCTGATACACACTGACCTACCTGACCCACACTGACCTACCTGACACAAATGACCTATCTGACATACACTGACCTACTTGACCCACACTGGCCTTCCTGACACACACTGACCTACCTGACCCACACTGACCTTCCTGACACACACTGACCTACTTGACCCACACTGACCTACCTGACACACACTGACCTACCTGATACACACTGACCTGCCAGATACACACTGACCTACCTGACCCACACTGACCTACCTGATACACACTGACCTACCTGACCCACACTGACCTACCTGACACAACTGACCTATCTGACATACACTGACCTACTTGACCCACACTGGCCTTCCTGACACACACTGACCTACCTGACCCACACTGACCTACCTGACACACACTGACCTACCTGATACACACTGACCTACCTGACCCACACTGACCTACCTGAACCACACTGACCTTCCTGACACACACTGACCTACTTGACCCACACTGACCTACCTGACACACACTGACCTACCTGACCCACACTGACCTACCTGATACACACTGACCTACCTGACCCACACTGACCTACCTGAACCACACTGACCTTCCTGACACACTGACCTACCTGACCCAGACGGACACACACTGACCTACCTGACCCACACTGGCTTACCTGACCCACACTGACCTACCTGACACACACTGACCTACCTGATACACACTGACCTTCCTGACACACACTGACCTACCTTACTCACACTGACCTACCTGATACACACTGACCTACCTGACCCACACTGACCTTCCTGACACACACTGACCTACCTGACCCACACTGACCTTCCTGACACACACTGACCTACCTGACCCACACTGACCTTCCTGATCCACACTGACCTACCTGACCCACACTGACCTTCCTGACACACACTGACCTACCTGACACGCACTGACCTACCTGATCCACACTGACCTTCCTGACCCACACTGACCTACCTGACCCACACTGACCTTCCTGACACACACTGACCTACCTGACACACACTGATCTACCTGACCCACACTGACCTACCTGACCCACACTGGCCTACCTGACCCACACTGACCTTCCTGACACACACTGACCTACCTGACCCACACTGACCTTCCTGACACACACTGACCTACCTGACCCACACTGACCTTCCTGACCCACACTGACCTACCTGACCCACACTGACCTTCCTGACACACACTGACCTACCTGACACGCACTGACCTACCTGACCCACACTGACCTTCCTGACCCACACTGACCTACCTGACCCACACTGACCTTCCTGACACACACTGACCTACCTGACACACACTGACCTACCTGACACGCACTGACCTACCTGACCCAGACGGACACAACTGACTACCTGACCCACACTGACCTACCTGACACACACTGACCTACCTGACCCACACTGACCTACCTGACACACACTGACCTACCTGACACAAATGACTACCTGACCCACACTGACCTTCCTGACACACACTGACCTACCTGACACACACTGACCTACCTGACACACACTGACCTTCCTGACACACACTGATCTACCTGACCAACGCTGACTACATGACCCACACTGACCTACCTGACCCAGACGGACACACACTGACCTACCTGACCCACACTGACTTACCTGACCCACACTGACCTACCTGACACACACTGACCTTCCTGACACACACTGACTTACCTGACCCACACTGACCTTCCTGACACACACTGACCTACCTGACACACACTGACCTACCTGACACGCACTGACCTACCTGACCCAGACGGACACACACTGACCTACCTGACCCACACTGACTTACCTGACCCACACTGACCTACCTGACACACACTGACCTACCTGACACACACTGACCTACCTGACACAACTGACTACCTGACCCACACTGACCTACCTGACACACACTGACCTACCTGACACAACTGACTAATTGACCCACACTGACCTATCTGACGCACACTGACCTACCTGACACACACTGACCTACCTGACACAACTGACTACCTGACCCACACTGACCTACCTGACACACACTGACCTACCTGACACACACTGACCTTCCTGACACACACTGACCTACCTGACACACACTGACCTTCCTGACACACACTGACCTACCTGACCAACACTGACTACCTGACCCACACTGACCAACCTGACCCAGACGGACACACACTGACCTTCCTGACCCACACTGACTTACCTGACCCACACTGACCTACCTGACCCACACTGACCTTCCTGACACACACTGACCTACCTGACACACACTGACCTTCCTGACACACACTGACCTACCTGACCAACACTGACTACCTGACCCACACTGACCTACCTGACCCAGACGGACACACACTGACCTACCTGACCCACACTGACTTACCTGACTCACACTGACCTACCTGACCCACACTGACCTACCTGACACACACTGACCTACCTGACACAACTGACTACCTGACCCACACTGACCTACCTGACACAACTGACCTATCTGACATACACTGACCTACTTGACACACACTGACTTGCCTGACCCACACTGGCCTTCCTGACACACACTGACCTACCTGACCCACACTGACCTACCTGACACACAACTGACCTACCTGACATACACTGACCTACCTGACCTACCTGACCCACACTGACCTTCCTGACCCACACTGACCTACCTGACCCACACTGACCTTCCTGACCCACACTGACCTACCTGACCCACACTGACCTTCCTGACACACACTGACCTACCTGACCCACACTGACCTTCCTGACACACACTGACCTACCTGACATGCACTGACCTACCTGACCCAGATGGACATGCATTGAAATGCACTGACACACACTGACCTACCTGACCCACACTGACTTACCTGACCCACACTGACCTACCTGACCCACACTGACCTACCTGACCTTCCTGACACACACTGACCTACCTGACACACACTGACCTACCTGACCCACACTGACTTATCTGACCCACACTGACCTACCTGACCCACACTGACCTACCTGACACACACTGACCTACCTGACACACACTGACCTACCTGACACAACTAACTACCTGACCCACACTGACCTACCTGACACACACTGACCTACCTGACACACACTGACCTTCCTGACACACACTGACCTACCTGACACACACTGACCTACCTGACCAACACTGACTACCTGACCCACACTGACCTACCTGACCCAGACGGACACACACTGACCTACCTGACCCACACTGACTTACCTGACCCACACTGACCTACCTGACACACACTGACCTTCCTGACACACACTGACCTACCTGACCCACACTGACCTTCCTGACACACACTGACCTACCTGACACACACCGACCTTCCTGACACACACTGACCTACCTGACCAACACTGACTACCTGACCCACACTGACCTACCTGACCCAGACAGACACACACTGACCTACCTGACCCACACTGACTTACCTGACCCACACTGACCTACCTGACACACACTGACCTTCCTGACACACACTGACCTACCTGACCAACACTGACTACCTGACCCACACTGACCTACCTGACCCAGACGGACACACACTGACCTACCTGACCCACACTGACTTACCTGACCCACACTGACCTACCTGACCCACACTGACCTACCTGACACACACTGACCTACCTGACACAACTGACTACCTGACCCACACTGACCTACCTGACACAACTGACCTATCTGACATACACTGACCTACTTGACACACACTGACTTGCCTGACCCACACTGGCCTTCCTGACACACACTGACCTACCTGACCCACACTGACCTACCTGACACACACTGACCTACCTGACATACACTGACCTACCTGACCTACCTGACCCACACTGACCTTCCTGACCCACACTGACCTACCTGACCCACACTGACCTTCCTGACCCACACTGACCTACCTGACCCACACTGACCTTCCTGACACACACTGACCTACCTGACATGCACTGACCTACCTGACCCAGATGGACACGCATTGAAATGCACTGACACACACTGACCTACCTGACCCACACTGACTTACCTGACCCACACTGACCTACCTGACCCACGCTGACCTACCTGACCTTCCTGACACACACTGACCTACCTGACACACACTGACCTACCTGACCCACACTGACTTACCTGACCCACACTGACCTACCTGACCCACACTGACCTACCTGACCTTCCTGACACACACTGACCTACCTGACCCAGACGGACATGCATTGAAATGCACTGACACACATTGACCTACCTGACCCACACTGACCTACCTGACCTACCTGACCCACCTGACATACACTGACCTACCTGACATACACTGACCTACCTGACACGCACTGACTTTCCTGACCCACACTGACCTACCTGACCTTCCTGACATGCACTGACCTACCTGACACACACTGACCTACCTGACCCACACGTACACATGCACTGAAATGCACTGACACACGCTGACCTACCTGACCCACACTGACCTACCTGACCCACACTGTCCTACCTGACACACATTGACCTACCTGACCTACCTGACCCACACTGACCTACCTGACATGCACTTACCTACCTGACCCAGACGGACACGCATTGAAATGCACTGACACACGCTGACCTACCTGACACACACTGACCTACCTGACACACACTGACCTACCTGACCCACACTGACCTACATACACTGACTTACCTGACCTACCTGACACACACTGACCTACCTGACACACACTGACCTTCCTGACACACACTGACCTACCTGACCAACACTGACTACCTGACCCACACTGACCTACCTGACCCAGACGGACACACACTGACCTACCTGACCCACACTGACTTACCTGACTCACACTGACCTACCTGACACACACTGACCTACCTGACACAACTGACTACCTGACCCACACTGACCTACCTGACACAACTGACCTATCTGACATACACTGACCTACTTGACACACACTGACTTGCCTGACCCACACTGGCCTTCCTGACACACACTGACCTACCTGACCCACACTGACCTACCTGACACACAACTGACCTACCTGACATACACTGACCTACCTGACCTACCTGACCCACACTGACCTTCCTGACCCACACTGACCTACCTGACCCACACTGACCTTCCTGACCCACACTGACCTACCTGACCCACACTGACCTTCCTGACACACACTGACCTACCTGACCCACACTGACCTTCCTGACACACACTGACCTACCTGACATGCACTGACCTACCTGACCCAGATGGACATGCATTGAAATGCACTGACACACACTGACCTACCTGACCCACACTGACTTACCTGACCCACACTGACCTACCTGACCCACACTGACCTACCTGACCTTCCTGACACACACTGACCTACCTGACACACACTGACCTACCTGACCCACACTGACTTATCTGACCCACACTGACCTACCTGACCCACACTGACCTACCTGACACACACTGACCTACCTGACACACACTGACCTACCTGACACAACTAACTACCTGACCCACACTGACCTACCTGACACACACTGACCTTCCTGACACACACTGACCTACCTGACACACACTGACCTACCTGACCAACACTGACTACCTGACCCACACTGACCTACCTGACCCAGACGGACACACACTGACCTACCTGACCCACACTGACTTACCTGACCCACACTGACCTACCTGACACACACTGACCTTCCTGACACACACTGACCTACCTGACCCACACTGACCTTCCTGACACACACTGACCTACCTGACCCACACTGACCTACCTGACACACACTGACCTACTTGACACGCACTGACCTACCTGACCCACACTGACCTCCCTGACCCACACTGACATGCACTGACATACCTGACCAGACTTCACATGACCTCCTCCTGCAGCTCAGCCGTAGTGTGCGGCGCGCCCATCACAGTGGACAGCAGTCAGAGCCAGAAGAGGAGAGCCGCCCGAGCGTCAGATCTTCTCATAGTGACGCGGCCGCATTGTAATCCCCGCCTTCTGGAGCCTGCAGCTCCTATGATGGACGTCATGCGTCCCGCGGTCCCAACATTGGACCAGTGTGACGTCCATCATAGGCGCTGCAGGCTCCAGAAGGCAGGACCTGCCATGTGACTCAGGCACGCTCGGAGTCAGATCGCTCCCCACTCGGGCTCGGGGCTAATAATAGAGTTGTGAATGCCTGAGACCCAGGGCTTTTTGGGGGCCCACCTGGGGGCTCCAGCCCCCCTCCCTCCTGATGCCACTGTCAGTGTCTATAATTATTTCCCATATGCCTGTATGTTGTGCTCTTTAAGATACACATCCAAGAGTCTCTTAAAAATATCAATACTCCCCGCAGCCACCACCAATTGTGGAAGAGAGTTCCACATCCTTATTGCCCCGACAGTGAAAAGCCCCCTGCGCAGTTTAAGGTTAAACCACTTCTCCTCCAATCTCATTGTGTGACCCCCGTGTCCTCTTAATGAAGAGGACACGGGGGTGAGACTGAATCATTTTTTTCCTATGCTGGGATCGCCATTGAGGCATTTTTAATTCGCTATCATATCTCCTCTCAAGCGTCGTTTCTCCAGCGAGAATAAATGTAGTCTTTGTAGTCGTTCCTCGTAATTGAGGTCCTCCAGACCTCTATTAGTTATGTTGCCCTTCTTTGGACTCTCTCCAGCTCCAGCACATCCCTTCTGAGGACTGGTGACCAGAACTAGACAGAATACTCCAGATGTGGTCTGACCAGAGTTTTTTAAAATGGCGGGATTATAGTTTTATCCCTGGAGTAGATCCCTTTTTTTATGCATGCTAATGTTCTCCTGGCTTTGGTAGCTGCAGCTTGAGACTGCATGCTATTGCTCAGTCTCTCATCTACTAGGACCCCAAGATCCTTCCCTATCCTTCATCCCACCAGCAGTTCTCACCCTAGTGACTAGTTTGCATTTATGTTTTTTTGCCACCAAGTGCATTACTTTACATTTTTCCACATTCCACGTGAGTTGCACTCACTCTTCATTTGGTTCTCCCCAAGTTGTGAAATTAAAGGGGGAAACCCGGATACAATAATGATAAATATAACCATTCAAATAAATCAGTCTAGAGCAGATCGTAGTATAACCAAAGGTCATGAGTAATGAAATGTCAATGAATAAATCATTTCATAGCGCGCCCAAATGTGTATAAACAACAAAACAAAAATAATAATGCAATTGAATAGTGTTCAAAATGTAAATTTTCAATAATAAAGTCCATAAGCCACCACCGACGATCCTTCAATCAAGTGAACCGTGATGAGTAAATTCAGTGACAGGAAACAGAAAGTGCCGTCTTCCACCAGTTTTAGGCAAACATCCTACTCACCAGATTGATCGGACACCCATGGCAGGTGTCAGTTAAGCAGAAAGGTAAATCAATGCGGACGTCTTTCACCAGCGATGTAACCAGACGGGATTCATAAGTAAAGGAAAAAGGGAAGAACCCCTCACAGCGTAACTTGTAACCATTTATTCGTAATTCCAGTAAAAAAGCACATAAGATGGAGACATTTATATTTGAACACCATTTGATTGCATTATTATTTATGTTTTATTGTTTATACACATTTGAGTGCGGTATGAAATGAATTATTAATTTTTATTTCATCATTCCTCTCCCCAAGTTGCACTCCCTCTTCGCTTGGCTCTCCCCAATAGCACTTACTCTTCCCTTGGTTCTCCCCCAATTACACTCACTCTTCGCTTGGTTCTCCTTCAGTTGCACTTTTTTTCGCTTGGTTCTGCTTCAGTTACACTCATTCTTCGCTTGGTTCTCCCCCCTGCACTCACTCTTCGCTTGGTTCTCCTCCAGTTGCACTTGTTCTTCACTTGGTTCTCCTCCAATTACACTCACTCTTCGCTTGGTTCTCCTCCAGTTGCACTTGTTCTTTGCTTGGTTCTCCTCCAGTTACACTCACTCTTTGCTTGGTTCTCCCCCAGTTACACTCACTCTTTGCTTGGTTCTCCTCCAGTTACAGTCGTTCTTCGCTTGGTTCTCCCCCAGTTGCACTCGCTCTTTGCTTGGTTCTCCTCCAGTTACACTCACTCTTCGCTTGGTTCTCCTCCAGTTGCACTAGTTCTTCGCTTGGTTCTCCCCCAGTTGCACTCACTCTTCGCTTGGTTTTCCTCCAGTTGCACTCCCTCTTTGCTTGGTTCTCCTCCAGTTACACTCCTTCTTCGCTTGGTTCTCCCCCAGTTGCACTCACTCTTCGCTTGATTCTCCTCCAGTTGCACTCCCTCTTCGCTTGATGCTCCCCCAATTGCACTCTCTCTTCGCTTGGTTCTCCTCCAGTTGCACTCACTCTTTGCTTGGTTCTCCTCCAGTTGCACTCACTCTTTGCTTGGTTCTCCTCCAGTTACAGTCGTTCTTCGCTTGGTTCTCCCCCAGTTGCACTCGCTCTTTGCTTGGTTCTCCTCCAGTTACACTCACTCTTCGCTTGGTTCTCCTCCAGTTGCACTAGTTCTTCGCTTGGTTCTCCCCCAGTTGCACTCACTCTTCGCTTGGTTTTCCTCCAGTTGCACTCACTCTTTGCTTGGTTCTCCTCCAGTTGCACTCCCTCTTTGCTTGGTTCTCCTCCAGTTACACTCCTTCTTCGCTTGGTTCTCCCCCAGTTGCACTCACTCTTCGCTTGATTCTCCTCCAGTTGCACTCCCTCTTCGCTTGATGCTCCCCCAATTGCACTCACTCTTCGCTTGGTTCTCCTCCAGTTGCACTCACTCTTCGCTTGGTTCTCCTCCAGTTGCACTCCCTCTTCGCTTGGTGCTCCCCCAATTGCACTCACTCTTCGCTTGGTTCTCCTCCAGTTGCACTTGTTCTTCGCTTGGTTCTCCTCCAGTTACACTCACTCTTCCCTTGGTTCTCCCCCAGTTGCACTCACTCTTCGCTTGGTGCTCCCCCAGTTGCACTCGCTCTTCGCTTGTTTCTCCTCCAGTTACACTCATTCTTCGCATGGTTCTCCTCCAGTTGCACTCGTTCTTCACTTGCTTCTCCTCCAATTACACTCACTCTTCGCTTGGTTCTCCTCCAGTTGAACTTGTTCTTCGCTTTGTTCTCCTCCAGTTACACTCACTCTTCGCTTGGTTCTCCCCCAGTTACACTCACTCTTCGCTTGGTTCTCCTCCAGTTGCACTCGTTCTTCACTTGGTTCTCCACCAGTTGCACTCGTTCTTCAATTGGTTCTCCCCCAGTTGCACTCCCTCTTTGCTTGGTTCTCCTCCAGTTACACTCACTCTTCGCTTGGTTCTCCTCCAGTTGCACTCACTCTTTGCTTGGTTCTCCTCCAGTTACACTCGTTCTTCGCTTGGTTCTCCCCCAGTTGCGCTCACTCTTCACTTGGTTCTCCCCCAGTTGCACTCTCTCTTCACTTGGTTCTCCCCCAGTTGCGCTCCCTCTTCGCTTGGTTCTCCCCCAGTTACACTCACTCTTCGCTTGGTTCTCCTCCAGTTGCACTAGTTCTTCGCTTGGTTCTCCCCCAGTTGCACTCACTCTTCGCTTGGCTCTCTACACTCGCTCTTCGCTTGGTTCTCCCCCAGTTGCACTCGCTGTTCGCTTGGTTGTCCTCCAGTTGCACTCGCTCTTCGCTTGGTTCTTCCTCAGTTGCACTTGCTCTTCGCTTGGTTCTCCTCCAGTTGCACTCGCTCTTCGCTTGGTTCTCTACACTCGCTCTTCGCTTGGTTCTCCTCCAGTTGCACTCGCTCTTCGCTTGGTTCTCTACACTCGCTCTTCGCTTGGTTCTCCCCCAGTTCCGCTCAATCTTTGATTGGTTCTCCTCCAGTTACACTCACTGCGCTTAGTTCTCCCCAGTTACATTCACTCTTTGCTTGGTTCTTCCCCAGAAGAATGATTTGTAGAAGGAGATGTCTGATTTCAGTAGACTGTTCTCTTAGTTTCTAATGCCTTGTTTCCACTGAGCGGATTGGTTCCATTCGGTACAGTACGCTATTTTGAGTGTTTCCATTATGAAAGCAGCCCATACAACCGAACCGCACCATTCTGGGTCCTGCTTCAAATGTGGGGCCATAGAAAATGGTACAGTTTGGTTAGGGCGGAGCTACAATACATTGCACTGATTGGCGGACGTGTGACGCCATACTAGGCATTTTTTCTAAACCCACGTATGGCCCCTGGCGGTCCGACTTGTCCGACTTGCAGTGGAAATGCTCACCTGTATAGGCCGGACCATTCTAGGCCTTACAAACTGTACTGACCTGAACCGATCCGCTCAGTAGAAAGGAGGCTTATGGTGTACATCCCTGCAGCAGAGGAGCCATGGGGAGGGGAGACCCTCACTCAATATACAATGGTTTTATAGAAGTGACATTGGACTGTGGCTGTTGGCCTTCTGTTTGTAAAGCAGGTTGTTACATAGTTACCTAGTTAGTCAGGTTGAAAAAAGACACAAGTCCATCCAGTCCAACCATAAAAAAAAAAAAAAAAAAAAACGTACAATCCAATATACCCAATACTATACCCACAGTTGATGCAGAGGAAGGCAAAAAACCCCAGCAGAGCATGCTCCAATTTGCTACAGCAGGGGAAAAAATTCCTTCCTGATCCCAGAGAGGCAATCGGATTTTCCCTGGATCAACTTTACCTATAAATGTCAGTACCCAGTTATATTATGTACATTTAGGAAAGAATCCAGACCTTTCTTAAAGCAATCTACTGAGCTGGCCAGAACCACCTCTGGAGGGAGTCTATTCCACATTTTCACAGCTCTTACTGTGAAGAAACCTTTCCGTATTTGGAGATGAAATCTCTTTTCCTCCAGTCGTAAAGAGTGCCCCCTTGTCCTCTGTGTTGACCGTAAAGTGAATAACTCAACACCAAGTTCACTATATGGACCCCTTATATATTTAAACATGTTGATCATATCCCCCCTTATTCTCCTCTTCTCAAGAGTGAACAAATTCAGTTCCTCTAATCTTTCCTCATAGCTGAGCTCCCCCATGCCTCTTATCAGTTTGGTTGCCCTTCTCTGCACTTTCTCCAGTTCCCCGATATCCTTTTTGAGAACTGGTGTCCAAAACTGAACTGCATATTCCAGATGAGGTCTTACTAATGATTTGAACAGGGGCAAAATGATATCTCTCTCTCTGGAGTCCATACCTCTCTTAATACAAGAAAGAACTTTGCTCACTTTGGAAACCGCAGCTTGGCATTGCATGTTATTATTGAGCTTATGATCTACCAAAACCCCCAGACCCTTCTCCACTATGGATCCCCCCAGATCCTTCTCCACTATGGATTCCCCCAGTTGTACTCCCCCTAGTATGTATGATGCATATTCTTAGCCCCCAAGTGCATAACTTTACATTTCTCAACATTAAACCTCATCTGCCACATAGTCGCCCAATTAGACAGTGCATTGAGGTCGGCTTGTAAATTGGAGACATCCTGTAAGGACGTTATTCCACTGCATAGCTTGGTGTCATCTGCAAAGACAGAAATGTTACTTTTGATCCCAGACCCAATATCATTTATAAAGATATTAAAGAGTAAGGGTCCCAGCACTGAACCTTGGGGTACACCACTGATAACCTCAGACCATTCAGAGTAAGAATCATTAACCACGACTCTCTGAATTCTGTCTTTTAGCCAGTTTTCTATCCATTTACAAACTGATATTTCCAAGCCTGTAGACTTTACCTTACACATGAGCCGTGTGTGCGGAACTGTATCAAACGCTTTTGCAAAATCCAAATAAACCACGTCCACAGCCACCCCTCTGTCCAAGGTTTTACTTACCTCTTCATAAAAAGAAATCAGGTTTGTCTGACAACTTCTGTCTTTCATGAACCCATGCTGTCTGTTGCTTAAAATGTTTTTTTCCAGCAAGAACTCGTCTATGTGGTCTTTTATTAAACGCTCCAGTATCTTCCCGACTATAGAAGTTAAACTAACAGGTCTATAGTTACTTGGTAAAGACTTTGATCCCTTTTTAAATATAGGCACCACGTTCGCCCTGCGCCAATCCAGCGGTACTATTCCTGTCATTAATGAGTCCCTAAAAATTAGATACAATGGCTTTGAAATGACAGAGCTCAATTCTTTTAGGATCCGTGGGTGGATGCCATCAGGTCCAGGTGCTTTATCCACCTTGTGCCAATGTTGGTTCAGTAAGTCAGCAGCTGGCCCGGGCTGGTGGTAGAAGGTTAAGTTATGTGTGATCAGTTGCGGGACTTTTTTGTCCCAGCCAGCCCACCTGTGCTATGAAAAGAGGGAAGGTTGAGGTCCAAGATTCTCAGTGCTTCTGTTTTTGATTTAGATTTTTCTGACATATTGCTGTTATATCTTTTACTTGGATGTTATAAGCTGCACTGAATAAATACAGCTGGATGAAACAAAAACTGTGTCTGTCTTCATTTCAGGCTGCTAAGCAACAAAATGTGAACATTTTAAAGTGTAGACAGTACAATAACATTTATTGTAACAGTGGTAACAATTAGCAACTCACACGGGTTAGATAAAAGGAAGGCATATCGTGAACCATCACCGGCGAGACTCACCGCAAGCACCGATCGTTACTCCGCTGTCTCTCGTCTGGACACTAGAGCTGGCACTAGAGCATGTGCACTGTGAGTTGATTGGCAGGCGCACTCCTTTGTCAAGCAATCTTCGCTTGACAAAGGAGCGTGTGACGGGAGTCACTTTGGGCAGAGGGGCTTGTGGAACCCAACTTACCTTACAGAGCCTTGTCTATTAGGGGCACAGGCTGACTGAAAACCCCAGTCTGGTCTGCAGGTAACCAGACTCTCCGTACAACCACACCGGACTCAGCATTTCCTTTCACCCCTGTTATCCAGGGTCCTATGAGTGTGGTTTGTGTTGAAAGAATGAAGAGGCTCTTTTACTTGGGACAGAAATATTTCTGAACGATATCCCTCAGAAAATATATGAAGAGAAATAATTCCACCTTTCAGACTGCTAGAATATTGTAGGAGTGTCTCATAGACCATTGCTATATAGTTGTGGTGGGGTGGTGGTGTTTATGTGTTTGTTGTTAAGTGGCTGTATCCCATTGTTCTATTGTTTCTGTCAGCCTCGGGAGCAACCTATTATGGGATGTACAGTATCCCACAAAAGTAAGTACACCCCCTCAGTCACATGTGTGTAAATCTTTTCTTCTATCTTTTCATGTGACAACACTGAAGAAATGACACTTGTCTACAATGTAAAGTAGTGAGTGTACAGCTTGTATAACAGTGTAAATTTACTGTCCCCTCAAAATCACTCAACACACAGCCATTAATGTCTAAACCGCTGGCAACAAAAGTCAGTACACCCCTAAGTGAAAATCTCCAAATTGGGCCCAAAGTGTCAATATTTTGTGTGGCCACCATTATTTTCCAGCACTGCCTTAACCCTCTTGGGCATGGAGGTCACCAGAGCTTCACAGGTTGTCACTGGAGTCCTCTTCCCCTCCTCCATGATGACATCACAGAGCTGGTGGAGGTTAGAGACCTTGCGCTCCTCCACCTTCCATTTGGGGATGCCCCACAGATGATCAATAGGGTTTAGGTCTGGAGACATGCTTGGCCAGTCCATCACCTTTACCCTCAGCTTCTTTAGCAAGGCAGTGGTGGTCTTGGAGGTGTGTTTGGGGTGGTTATCATGTTGGAATACTGCCCTGCGGCCCAGTCTCCGAAGGGAGGGGATCATGCTCTGCTTCAGTATATCACAGTACATGTTGGCATTCATGGTTCCCTCAATGATCTGTAGCCCCCCAGTGCCGGCAGCACTCATGCAGCCCCAGACCATGACACTCCCACCACCATGCTTGACTGTAGACAAGACACACTTGTCTTTGTCCTCCTCACCTGGTTGCCCCCACACACGCTTGTCACCATCTGAACCAAATACGTTTATC